>CM060251.1:0-190000 GCA_030684275.1 Acipenser oxyrinchus oxyrinchus | reverse complement strand
AGGGACGGGCTAACTGAGGGCTAGCAGGATGCAAAACACTGCAGTGCCTTTTTACATGTCCCACTGTGAGAGCAAAGAGAGCATCGGCTTAATGTGATACCTCAAAGGTTTCAACAAAGTTCATATTTTAAAAATGTGTTGAAAATAAAGCTCTTTATCGTAGTTTAATGAACTGGGGTGTAATATTGTGTTGCTTACATCTTAGTAAAAATGAGTTCTCTTTTGAACGGCTGCTGGCATTTAAAAATAAAAAGTATGCATGTCAGGCATTTGATCATTTCCTTAAGCATAGCAGTGACAGTGCAGCTGGATAGAAGTGATGTTCTAGTTGAATAGATTATTGTTGAGTCTAGACCAAGGGTATCACTGAATATCATATTTCTATTCAATAGGATACAGGTGTAACCCAGAGTTGGTCACTATTTAAATTTAACAGGCTTAGAGACAAGATTAGTCAACCAAAGTGCCAATAGCTTTTGTTTACTGACAGAATTTAAAGAAAGAAATTATGGCAGTTTGTGTGCAAACAAGCAATATACAAATAGGTACTGTACAAACTAACAATGTAGAAGTAGGTACTGTGCAAACTGACAATTTCTTTAAAAAACACCAAATAGCATTGGTATCCATTTTTGTATAATTATGGCAATAATAGTACAACCCAAATCAAATAACATCTGTACATAAACATTCAAACCAATTAAAAATACACCACATAATAAAAGTGATAGAAAACACATCAAGTGATAGAAAAACAGTGCAGCTCTAATATCAATAGTACAGTGTCTTGTTCCTACGAATCGTTCCTGGAGGCTGTACCTTACTGCAGTTCCCCATTCTTTATTGTTTTACAGTCAGCTGTATCTCTCAGCTTCTGCAGCAGGTAATCGAGTCTTGCAAATGAGGCAAGCCTCAGTTAAAAAACCCCAGACCCTCTGAGCACGGACCTGTTTTCTGAAAGGGGCATGTCAGCCTTACTACACTGGCAAAAAAAAGCTAAATCAATTGCAAAATAAAATAGATACAAATCCATTTTTTATTTAACAGTCACCAAAGAATATGAGTGACTGCTCCTGATGCTTCCTGATACCTGGGACCTGTTTGCTTGAACCAGCGCATCAACATCTGGAGCAAACGACCTGGCTGAGGATATCTTGAGAATCGAGTGAAGCTGTGTGTCAGTTAGTTGAGAATTAGATTTTGATTTGTTGATATTCATGATGGAGAAGGCTTGTCGCTTCTCAGGACACACTATTTCAGCAGCATTCCTTCAAAAACTCTCCATCAGGAAATGATTTTGAAGAAACAACTATTTTGTGAGCAATCTCACAGCTTGCTGTAACAGCAGCATCACTTCTGCTACAGGCATTAGTAAACATTGATTGCTGCTTTTTCAATGACTGCTGATTCAAAGTATTTATCTTCACATAACTTTCCTGTATATTTATCATATTTCTTGCCATGGTTTGCTTCACAGCATCTTTTAATGTTATATTATTTCCCAACAGCCACATGTTGCTTACAAATTAAGCACATTGGCTTTCCATTCATGCCCACAAAGAAATACATTCATGCCCATATCTCTTGAAACACACAGCTCTCTTGTTCCACCTTTCTCTTCACGGATAAAGACATGACACTTGTCACTACAGAACTTACAAATCAGAACTAAAACCCTTTTTCTGGTATCACTGGGGTCGTAACTCAACCCAGCTGCCGCACGCCATCTCAGCCACGTGGTCGACGATTGACAGCAATCACAGCAACATGACAATGTGTGTTGCTCATGCGAAGGAACTCACTGGAGGCATGTTTGCACACATGAGTGAACTAATCAATATGTGCTGTTTAGTGGAATGTAAATATGCTGTGTATGATTATTTTTCTTAAATGCAACAACTTTGAGGTTTTGGGTTTGTCTTTGTATTTTTATAACTGTCACTCAGCCCACGTCAAGTGCCAGGGTATCAGATCAGGCCTGCTAAACGAAAGGTGTTTGACACCCCTGGTCTATAAGACTATAAGCCCATCTCAAGGTACCTTTCAATTTGACACCCCTGGTCTATAAGACTGTAAGCCCATCTCAAGGTACTTTTCAATGGAGCTAGTCTGTTTTGTGGCAACTTTTAATTTGCTGTGTGTGAACAAATGTTCAGTCAGGAAGCTCATGCGATAGATTATTTATTAAAGCTTAGACTAGACAGCACGTCTATATTATACATATGTCACACTACAGCTCTGGTCAAACATTTTGCATCACCGAGAATTTTAGGATTGAGACATCATTAAATAAAATAACTACATGATCATAATTTAGATCTTTTATTTAACATTATGTAATCAAAGAAACTACAAAAGAAGCCATTATAGTAGTACAGTATTTCCTGTTAGATTAAGAAATGTCACATTTTTCAATTTTTGGCATATGGATATGGAAAACTACAAAGCAGTATGTAATTCAATATGTTAATGTAACATTATTCAGCAGCTTTGATTTGTTAATTCTATAGGGTGATGCAAAACTTTTGGCCATAGCTGTACACTGAGATGTTCATTCTGTGCCGTGAAATGCAAGTCCACAAAATCCTTTAAAAAAAAATCTTTGCATCCATTTATTTATTTATCAACTAATGAAACATTCCAGAAGAGATACGAGACAGCGGCACGCTTGCATCCCAAAAGAAATAAGCTGTGTTGATCTTCCTAAAAAGCCATTACAAAACCTGGAGCTTGGGGTTCTATTTCAAATATTTAATCTGAAAACAAGCTTTGTAAAAACATGAATCCCATAAAAACTAAGAGCTGTATTTGAGCAGGGCCTCCGCTGGAGTCGGCACCACATCCTGACAGCCTCTCTCGCTCTCTGTGGCTGGATTCAGGATAGTCTAAGCTTTTGCGATTATTTATTTATATATAGCTTGTGACTCATTGTCATTTGTTCAGCTGATCATAGATCAGCAGAAATGCCGATATGGCGTGTAGCTCGGGTGGAGCGGGGGTACTGACTTGCTGGCACGGCTGCCACTGTGTGCCTGATATTGGGGTGTCGCTGGAGGAATGCCTGGTGGCTGTAGGAGAGGTTGTGGGCTTTAACAAAATAAAATTAGCCACTAGTCATTTTTTTAAACTGATATGGGTTTGGTAAACAAGCTAGTGGAGGAGGGGTTTAGTGTGCAGGGGTCTTTTATTAAAGTTTTACCTTTAGTGACACCCGTAACCAAAGTAATACTGTCTAATGCCTCCCTTCTTAAAAAATGAGTTACTGGAAAGAGATTATCAAGATATGGAAAATTAATGTATCCCATTAAGACGATCCCTCTAGGATGTAAAACATGTTTTGTCTTTTAGAAGACAAGCGTTTATTTTACAAAATGATCCTAATTTAATTATTGAGGTAGCGTGGAATCTTAATGTTAAGGGGATGAATTGCGTTGTTCTTGCCAGTTCTGATACAATGAGGTGTTTTAAATGTGGAGCTCAGGGACATAAAAGGAAACAGTGTCCGAGAAACAGGGATCGGGCTGAAGCAGAACAGGATAAGGATAATAGGAGGTTGGGGCGATGGGAGAGCAGGGGACGAGCAGCCCCCTGAGCCAGCAGAGCCCAAGTCAGCAGAGCCAGCAGAGCCAGTAGAGCCCGAGGTAGCGGAGCCAGCAGAGCCCGAGGCAGCAGAGGCAGCAGAGCCAGCAGAGCCAGCAGAGCCCGAGGCAGCAGAGCCAGCAGAGCCGAGGCAGCAGAGCCAGCAGAGCCGAGGCAGCAGAGCCAGCAGAGCCGAGGCAGCAGAGCCAGCAGAGCCCGAGGCAGCAGAGCCAGCAGAGCCCGAGGCAGCAGAGCCAGCAGAGCCAGCAGAGCCCGAGGCAGCAGAGCCAGCAGAGCCGAGGCAGCAGAGCCAGCAGAGCCCGAGGCAGCAGAGCCAGCAGAGCCAGCAGAGCCCGAGGCAGCAGAGCCAGCAGAGCCGAGCAGCAGAGACAGCAGAGCCCGAGGCAGCGGAGCCAGCAGAGCCCGAGGCAGCAGAGCCAGCAGAGCCCGAGGCAGCAGAGCCAGCAGAGCCAGCAGAGCCGAGGCAGCAGAGCCAGCAGAGCCCGAGGCAGCAGAGCCAGCAGAGCCAGCAGAGCCGAGGCAGCAGAGCCAGCAGAGCCAGCAGAGCCCGAGGCAGCAGAGCCAGCAGAGCCCGAGGCAGCAGAGGCAGCAGAGCCAGTAGAGCCAGAGGCAGCAGAGCCAGCAGAGCCAGCAGAGCCGAGGCAGCAGAGCCAGCAGAGCCCGAGGCAGCAGAGCCAGCAGAGCCAGCAGAGCCCGAGGCAGCAGAGCCAGCAGAGCCCGAGGCAGCAGAGCCAGCAGAGCCGAGGCAGCAGAGCCAGCAGAGCCAGCAGAGCCTGAGGCAGCAGAGCCAGCAGAGCCCGAGGCAGCAGAGGCAGCAGAGCCAGTAGAGCCAGAGGCAGCAGAGCCAGCAGAGCCAGAGGCAGCGGAGCCAGCAGAGCCAGCAGAGCCCGAGGCAGCGGAGCCTGAAAATGATTCAGCCATGCCTGAAGCCAAGTCAACTGCAACATAAGAGACACAGCCACAGACAAGCGCAAATAGTCTCAGGGCAAGAGGTTGGACAAAGCGACGAAGAGTTTGAAATAGTAGCGAAAAAAAAGAAAAACAAAAACAAACGGTCTGAGGAAGGAGAGCCAAAGCTGGACTCTGGGTTAGTGTCTGTGGGAAGTGGAGAGAAGACTCAGTCCCCCGGCGTGAAAAATGTATAAGTACTGTAATACACAAATATCAAAGTTATTGTATCCCAGGAAGATATATTTTTGATAACCTGTTTTTAATTAGAGATTTTTTACTTTGAGTGAAAGTCATTTTAATATGGGATTGGTCTCCCTTAATCAAGAGAAGGCTTTTGATAGGGTTGACCACACCTACCTTGTGAAAGTCCTGAGAGCCTTCAGGTTTGGTCCTGTTTTTATTTCCTACATAGAGCTTTTATACTCTCATGTTTTTAGTGTTTTAAAGATTAATAATGGGTTGAGCAAACCTTTCACGGTGAGCAGGGGCATTAGACAAGACTGCTGTCTGTCTGGCATATTGTAGGGACAGGTTGTCTGGCTGGGTGCCCCTGGGTGCCTGCCTCACCCGTCTCTGTCTCTGTGAAAGTATCAGCCTACGCTGATAATGTGAACGTGTTTGTGTGCAGCGATGGGGACGTCCAGGCCCTGAAGGAGAGCTTGGCAGTGTGGAGAGGGAGGAGGGGTCAGTGACTGGGCAGTCTTTACTAGAGGAGCCCCTCTTCTTTAATCCTCTTTTTCCCATTCAGTTTTTTCAGTCAGGGGTGCTGTATGCCAGTTTTTTCAAGGTTGGTGTAACCCGACTGGCTCACCTGATCAAGTTTGGCCACCCTGGCCACTGGCTGGGCGTCTGGGCTGGTGATCGGAGAGGCTTTGCTGAGAGAATGATTAATGAGCTGAAGAACTCTCTCTCCCCGAAGCTCAAGGAGGCTTTGGGGGAGGGGCTAGCTGGGGGGTCAGATCAGGGAGCGGACCCCTTTTTCCCTATAGTTTTTTTATCCCCAGGTTTAGGTGAGGAAGGAGGAAGGGGCAGGGAAGGAGCAAGAATAGGGAAAGTAGAGAGAGTAAAAAATATAGCTCTCCACAGAGCAGAGGGAAAAAACTATATGAGCTGCATGTTAAAACAGTCCAGCCCAAGCAGCTAAAAGGGCTTTGTCACACAAAGTGGGAGAAGAAAGAGAGCCATTGTGGAGGGTGTTGTACAAACTGCCCTTAACTAAACGAGCAGGGGACCTGCAGTGGAGGATCCTGCACTGTGCTGTGTCTACGGGACAGTTCCTCCACAGAGTGGACCCCAGCTTCAGTGTGAAGTGCTGTTTCTGTGGGGAGGAGGAGACAGCATTCCACACGTTCAGTGACTGTGTCTACGGGACGGTTCCTCCACAGAGTGGACCCCAGCATCAGTGCGGAGTGCTGTTTCTGTGGGGAGGAGGAGACAACGTTCCACACGTTCAGTGACTGTGTCTACGGGACGGTTCCTCCACAGAGTGGACCCCAGCATCAGTGCGGAGTGCTGTTGCTGTGGGGAGGAGGAGACAGCGTTCCACACGTTCAGTGACTGTGTCTACGGGACGGTTCCTCCACAGAGTGGACCCCAGCATCAGTGCGGAGTGCTGTTTCTGTAGGGAGGAGGAGACAGCATTCCACACGTTCAGTGACTGTGTCTACGGGACGGTTCCTCCACAGAGTGGACCCCAGCATCAGTGCGGAGTGCTGTTTCTGTGGGGAGGAGGAGACAGCGTTCCACACGTTCAGTGACTGTGTCTACGGGACGGTTCCTCCACAGAGTGGACCCCAGCATCAGTGCGGAGTGCTGTTTCTGTGGGGAGGAGGAGACAACGTTCCACACGTTCAGTGACTGTGTCTACGGGACGGTTCCTCCACAGAGTGGACCCCAGCATCAGTGCGGAGTGCTGTTCCTGTGGGGAGGAGGAGACAGCGTTCCACACGTTCAGTGACTGTGTCTACGGGACGGTTCCTCCACAGAGTGGACCCCAGCATCAGTGCGGAGTGCTGTTCCTGTGGGGAGGAGGAGACAGCGTTCCACACGTTCAGTGACCGTGTCTACGGGACGGTTCCTCCACAGAGTGGACCCCAACATCAGTGCGTTCAGTGACTGTGTCAGGCTGGGATCGCTCTTTCATCTCTTGCAGGGACTCCTGCAAGCTCTTGGGGTGACTTTCAGCAAGGATATTTTTATTTTTGGGTTCCCCTATAGTTTCAAAACAAGGAATAATGTTTTAATGAATTTTATTTTAGGGCAGGCAAAATTGGCTATTTTAAAATCCAGGAAAAATAAGATTTTTAGAGGCAGGGTTAACAGATGTTGTCAGATTATTTTGTATTTTAGTTATGAGCCGGGTAATGGTATATTTTAATTATTTTAAAATGGTCAGTAACCTGGAGAGCTTTCAGGAGAGGTGGTGTCTGGGAGACGCCTTGTGCTCAGTGAGTGAGGAGGGAGAGCTCCTGTTTATCTTATTGTTTTACAGTGTTTTTATTACTTTGGTATTAATCTTTTTTTACAGGAAAAACACTGTTTATATGTGTTTTTAATATAGTTTTTGTTGTTTGTTTTTTGTGTTTTATTTACATTTTATGATCTTTTTATTTGGTTAAAATCTATTTTTAAAGGAGAACATGATTGGATTTTATGTTGTTGCACTGAGGAGGTTTCAGCTGAACCCCGGAGCCAGCAACTATCTTAATTGTGTTTTACCTTATTATTGTTATTGAAGATTTTAATTGCAAATTTTTTAATAAAGGATCTTAAAAGTCAAAAGTCTCTCTCTCTCTCTCTCTCTCTCTCTCTCTCTCTCTCTCTCTCTCTCTCTCTCTCGCTCTCGCTCTCGCTCTCTCTCTCTCGCTCTCGCTCTCTCGCTCTCTCTCTCTCTCTCTCTCTCTCTCTCTCTCTCTCTCTCTCTCTCTCCCGCTCTCTCTCCTGAGCTTTGTTAAAGTGGAAGGAATTTGGATTAAAAAAAATAAATGTCAGCCAAACTCAACAGGTCTACTGCTGGGCGATCGAGTCCCTCCTTCAGTCAGAAGAATGACTTCTTTATGCTGCCACCCCCTCGCTGTGTGCTGAGCGCGAGTGTTCTTAGACAAAGTGGCTATAAGTCTGTCAGTATCCTCGTCCTCGTCCAGCCGCTGTTACCCCAGGAAATGACCACACTTGTTATGAGCACAACAGGGCCCAGGCTGCCAGCTTTCTATGCTCAGACTCTCAACCCCACTCCTTACAATGCATTTTAATATATCTCCCTGTTGGCAGCGATCCTAGCTTCTTTTGAAATCATGACAATGATCTTTGGGTAAACGAATGGGTACATTCTCCCATTCGTATCACCCGAAAGTACTATGTATGTGTGCAAATGCATCTGCAACGATATGCACGTGTCTTCATCTGTATGTTCCTGTGTGTGGAAGTGATGCATCTGCAACGATGTGCACGTGTCTTCCTCTGTATGTTCCTGTGTGTGGAAGTGATGCATCTGCAACGATATGCACGTGTCTTTCTCTGTATGTTCCTGTGTGTGGAAGTGATGCATCTGTAGCGATATGCACGTGTCTTCCTCTGTATGTTCCTGTGTGTGGAAGTGTCTTCATCTGTATGTTCCTGTGTGTGGAAGTGATGCATCTGCAACGATGTGCACGTGTCTTCCTCTGTATGTTCCTGTGTGTGGAAGTGATGCATCTGCAACGATATGCACGTGTCTTTCTCTGTATGTTCCTGTGTGTGGAAGTGATGCATCTGTAGCGATATGCACATGTCTTCCTCTGTATGGTCCTGTGTGTGGAAGTGTCTTCATCTGTATGTTCCTGTGTGTGGAATTGTGACTGTCCTTTGAAAGCAGGGCAGCAAGAGCTTCAAATACCAGCAGGAACAACACAAAGAGACCCAAAGATTGAACCAGACAGGGCTGATATGTTAATATTGAACAAAACGTCTCGTTACCTCTGGAAATGTTTCAGCCTGACAGCTAAAATTACAGATTGGGGTCTCATGATAATAAGTCCTTCAGATGTCTAGCTGTTAAATCTGAATTTGGAATAAAGTCTTTTCATACGGAGCACCTGGAAGGAATAAGTTGCCAAGTAATGTGAAGAATGCCGAGGCTGGAACTGAATTCAAATCACTTACAATGCGATCACTTGTTAAACCACATAATTGTTTTCCATGATACGAGATTATTACTTGGTACTTGTGTAGTGGAGGTAAGAGTGATTGGACTGGCCGTTTCCTGTGTCTCCAACTATTACAGGCTTCATACTTTCTAAAAGCACAATGTTTTTATATATAAAAAAATAACTACCAAGCCATTTCAACCTGGATCCTGCCCGATTCACACCACTGTCACTTGCCATAGAAAGTCACACTAATGCCCAGCTGCAGTGCAACTGAGACCCTCACAGCAGTCACAGAGCAGAGTCAGGACCATTTAACTGCACCACTTTATTGCAGCTTCCATGTGGGTTGAAAGCATTGGGGTGTGGGGGGGCTCTCACACACTGAATCACAGACCCAGAGATCATTGAGTCATGAGGTCCCATTGCCCCGGTTAACACACAAGAGCTTCACTGGGGTGGGGCTGCCACACTGAATCACAGACCCTGAGATCATTGAGTCATGAGGTCCCATTGCCCCGGTTAACACACAAGAGCTTCACTGGGGTGGGGCTGCCACACTGAATCACAGACCCAGAGATCATTGAGTCATGAGGTCCCATTGCCCCGGTTAACACACAAGAGCTTCACTGGGGTGGGGCTGCCACACTGAATCACAGACCCAGAGATCATTGAGTCATGAGGTCCCATTGCCCCGGTTAACACACAAGAGCTTCACTGGGGTGGGGCTGCCACACTGAATCACAGACCCAGAGATCATTGAGTCACGAGGTCCCATTGCCCCGGTTAACACACAAGAGCTTCACTGGGGTGGGGCTGCCACACTGAATCACAGACCCAGAGATCATTGAGTCACGAGGTCCCATTGCCCCGGTTAACACACAAGAGCTTCACTGGGGTGGGGCTGCCACACTGAATCACAGACCCAGAGATCATTGAGTCACGAGGTCCCATTGCCCCGGTTAACACACAAGAGCTTCACTGGGGTGGGGCTGCCACACTGAATCACAGACCCAGAGATCATTGAGTCATGAGGTCCCATTGCCCCGGTTAACACACAAGAGCTTCACTGGGGTGGGGCTGCCACACTGAATCACAGACCCAGAGATCATTGAGTCACGAGGTCCCATTGCCCCGGTTAACACACAAGAGCTTCACTGGGGTGGGGCTGCCACACTGAATCACAGACCCAGAGATCATTGAGTCATGAGGTCC
Source organism: Acipenser oxyrinchus oxyrinchus (assembly GCA_030684275.1). Taxonomy (NCBI): domain Eukaryota; kingdom Metazoa; phylum Chordata; class Actinopteri; order Acipenseriformes; family Acipenseridae; genus Acipenser; species Acipenser oxyrinchus. Next base: position 180,110 of record CM060251.1, on the reverse strand, counting down.
CATTGCCCCGGTTAACACACAAGAGCTACATCAACAGTACTAGTCTATTTCACTTTCTATCTATCAAATGGATCTCGTTGTTTCTAATATTAAACATGTGGCTGCTGTAATAAGAAAACAATCCAAAAGGGCTAAGATTTAATTTCAGTAAAACTGGAACTGCATATACTCTCGTTCTGCATTTTGGCTGTACTGCTTCAAAGGTTTTGCAGCTGTAGTCTGTGAATATCATGATGGCAGATGTAATGCTGCCCAGGGGCAATTCAGATTTTCTGGGTCACAAATCCTGCAAGGTTTGTAAATAGATGCCTAATAAATTGTGTAAAATACATAACACATCTTTAGACATTAAAACAAGTTCCGAATCGCAATGACATCCACACATTTGAACACCTCATGAGGATGTGAGTAATGCTTACCTATAGCTTTAATACACTCAAGCATTAGAAATATAGAAATATTAAAATACTTTATGACACTCTTTATCAATGACTTTGACAATGGCTTTATATTAACCTGAGCTGAACCGCACTGTTGTCTATTTTCTTTTGATTTGTGAAGCACCGCTTTGTTCTTTCAGGAGCTTCCAGCCAGCCTGTAATAGATAACCAGCACAAAATGAGTGGCTGTTTTAAATCAATACGGTGTGGCTAGCACTCAGTAATGGTAATTGTTAAAAGATAGATGCCTGCTTTGACAGCAAGCATCCATTTTTATTACCAGCTGTGTATCACATTACAGCAGCCATGCACTATCCCACCTCCTCCATCATGCCCTATCACAGGGATTATTTCTCACCAAGCACAAGCTGTGATCTTAAGGTGTGCCGTGCTGTTGATATGATCTACACACTCCGAACTGGAACAGGAATGTGTCAGGAATTATCATAGCCTGGAATAGACCAGCACTCTTATCCAGGGCCCCAAGGCAACTCTTTTGTGAGCTGTCTGATGAGGAACCACCAAGGATATAACCATCCACCTGGTCCTCTGGTGGACTCTCAACTCAGTATGCCTCTCAGTTCTATTCTGGCAGGGCAGAACCACTCCTGGTGTGACTCTCAGCTCAGTATGCCTCTCAGTTCTATTCTGGCAGGGCAGAACCACTCTTGGTGTGACTCTCAGCTCAGTATGCCTCTCAGTTCTATTCTGGCAGGGCAGAACCTCTCCTGGTGTGACTCTCAGCTCAGTATGCCTCTCAGTTCTAGTCTGGCAGGGCAGAACCTCTCCTGGTGTGACTCTCAGCTCAGTATGTCGCAGGGCAGCAGTTCCAACTCAGCCTTAAAGGGGGCTGGGTTCAACCTCTCTCTGTGCTGGCGAAGGTCGGAGTTCACTCTGAACCTCACAGAGTGACAGACACAGCATTAAACACTGGGGATGCACTTGGCCCACAACAGGAAACTAACAGACCAAACTACAGTATAAAATAATACAATACAGAAGGTTCATTTCTGGAAAGACTGAAAAACAAAAAACAATGATCTATGAGCCTTTATGCATTCTTAGCAAGCTGTGCAGAAGCTAAGATCTCTCCAGGGCTCACCAGGACTTGTAACAGTAATGGAGTGAAATAGAAAATACTTTCAGGACAGACAATACTTGGTAGAAGATGTAGGTCCTGGCCTTATCTTAAGCAATGTTAACTTCCTCTATAGCGCCCTAGCTGCGGAGCTGTTGGCACACTCCATTCGTCACCAGCAGAAGAGGAATCTATATTTCACCTCTCTCTCCCTCTTGATCTGCAAGTACTTTTATTCCCAAAGTGCAAAGGCATCTCGTTTGTTTTTACTGGAGACAAATTTTCCTCAATTGACGCAATTCTATTGATTAAATAATGGCCTTCTTCCTCACTTAAGGGCAATTTGGCTGGCCCGTCGTTTGACATGCCAACACCAGAAGAGCGGAGCGAGTGAGCCGCGCGCCGTGTGCATGGCAGCTAACAGACAGCTTGTCAGCTCCCCATGCCGGGGCCTAATCGCTCAGCCTAATTTCTTTTGGATTTTTTGAAAGCGCTTCTGATCCTCGCGCTTGAAGCCTGGCTGGAGTCGTGACAGTGATGGGATAATGGTAGGCAGGTCAGCCAAATGGCAACACGCAGGTGCCTGCAGACAGGACTGAGCCCACAGCAGCCTCACACTCCACACAGGGCACCATTGTCTGCAATGAAACAAATACTCTTTACAATGTCAAAGTTTTTGTTTACTGTGTTAGGTTGACTGTAACATCTGTACATGATAAATATCTTACATACACTGTGTATATACAGAGATACACTACCCTCAAACAGGTACTGGGCCCCTGTGTCAGTACAGCCCCTGAGCTTGTTGAGTGTGCTGTACACTTTCTGTTTTTCAGAGGCTGGAGCTGAGAGTTCTCTGTTTGAGTTTCAATGCAGAGCTTGGGAGGGGTCTTCACTACCGACACGAGCATCAGCAGTGAAACGCAGGGCTCTGGGGAGCTGTGCCCTCCTCTGCCCTCTCAAGCCCCCTGGTTTCAGAGCCTTAAATCCAACACCAGAAAAACAACAAGCAGATATGCTGGCCACTGTGAGGCAGACCAAAGAAAAGCGCAGTACAGCTGAGGAAGGAATTCCACAAGCCTGCTCCGACGACCTTGACTACCAGCTTGTAAAAATAAATCACACATCTGTTTCCAATGAAGCCCTGACACATTAATGGTTTTATGCCTGTTATGAAATTCTTGTAATGTAACTTTTTTCCCTTAAAATGAGAAAGTACATTCTCCCAAAGCCATGCAAGTCCCAGGGGTTTCCATCCACCCTGTACTTGACTTGTTGGTCTGCTCCGCATAGGCAGTCCCCCCCCTCCCCTTTACAGGATACGCTCCTGCTGCCCAGGACCAGCCTGAGGAAGCTCAGTGTTCATCAGTGCTGGCTGAACTCAAACAGACTCTGAGGATACAATGCTCTGTCTGTTTCTTTGTGAGGAAGCTCAGTGTTCATCAGTGCTGGCTGAACTCAAACAGACTCTGAGGATACAATGCTCTGTCTGTTTCTTTGTGAGGAAGCTCAGTGTTCATCAGTGCTGGCTGAACTCAAACAGACTCTGAGGATACAATGCTCTGTCTGTTTCTTTGTGAGGAAGCTCAGTGTTCATCAGTGCTGGCTGAACTCAAACAGACTCTGACGATACAATGCTCTGTCTGTTTCTTTGTGAGGAAGCTCAGTGTTCATCAGTGCTGGCTGAACTCAAACAGACTCTGAGGCTACAATGCTCTGACTGTTTCTTTGTGAGGAAACTCAGTGTTCATCAGTGCTGGCTGAGCTCAAACAGACTCTGACGATACAATGCTCTGTCTGTTTCTTTGTGAGGAAGCTCAGTGTTCATCAGTGCTGGCTGAACTCAAACAGACTCTGAGGATACAATGCTCTGTCTGTTTCTTTGTGAGGAAGCTCAGTGTTCATCAGTGCTGGCTGAACTCAAACAGACTCTGACAATACAATGCTCTGTCTGTTTCTTTGTGAGGAAGCTCAGTGTTCATCAACGCTGGCTGAACTCAAACAGACTCTGAGGATACAATGCTCTGTCTGTTTCTTTGTGAGGAAGCTCAGTGTTCATCAGTGCTGGCTGAACTCAAACAGACTCTGAGGATACAATGCTCTGTCTGTTTCTTTGTGAGGAAGCTCAGTGTTCATCAGCGCTGGCTGAACTCAAACAGACTCTGACGATACAATGCTCTGTCTGTTTCTTTGTGAGGAAGCTCAGTGTTCATCAGTGCTGGCTGAACTCAAACAGACTCTGAGGATACAATGCTCTGTCTGTTTCTTTGTGAGGAAGCTCAGTGTTCATCAACGCTGGCTGAACTCAAACAGACTCTGACAATACAATGCTCTGTCTGTTTCTTTGTGAGGAAGCTCAGTGTTCATCAACGCTGGCTGAACTCAAACAGACTCTGAGGATACAATGCTCTGTCTGTTTCTTTAGGTTATATCAGTTGTATACATGCTGTGCTGCTGAACTGTGGCAGAGTGAATATACAGAATAGCTCTGTATTTTATACTCTCTGAATTCTATGCATTTGTTTTTTAATAATAATGTATTATTTAAAATGTTGGTGTATTTTTTGAGTTTGTTACCAAGAGCTGACAATTAAATTCGCCCCCAAGACTGCAGGTAACCAAACAGAACAGCTCCCAGGACTGCAGGTAACCAAACAGAACAGCTCCCAAGACTGCAGGTAACCAAACAGAACAGCTCCCAGGACTGCAGGTAAATAAACAGAACAGCTTCCAGGACTGCAGGTAAATAAACAGAACAGCTCCCAGGACTGCAGGTAAATAAACAGAACAGCTCCCAGGACTGCAGGTAAATAAACAGAACAGCTCCCAGGACTGCAGGTAACCAAACAGAACAGCTCCCAGGACTGCAGGTAAATAAACAGAACAGCTCCCAGGACTGCAGGTAACCAAACAGAACAGCTCCCAGGACTGCAGGTAAATAAACAGAACAGCTCCCAGGACTGCAGGTAACCAAACAGAACAGCTCCCAGGACTGCAGGTAACCAAACAGAACAGCTCCCAGGACTGCAGGTAATCAAACAGTTCACGGGGCGGAGCTATGCCACCTGGTAGTGTTTATTGACAGAGTTAGTGAACATATACAGTACTGTGCAAAAGTTTTAGGCAGGTGTGAAAAAATGCTGTAAAGTAAGAATGCTTTCAAAAATAGACATGTTAATAGATTATATTTATCAATTAACAAAATGTAAAGTGAGTGAACAGAAGAAAAATCTAAATCAAATCCATATTTGGTGTGACCACCCTTTGCCTTCAAAACAGCATCAAGCATCAATTCTTCTAGGTACACTTGCACACAGTTTTTGAAGGAACTTCGGCAGGTAGGTTGGCCCAAACATCTTGGAGAACTAACCACAGTTCTTCTGTGGATTTAGGCAGCCTCAGTTGCTTCTCTCTCTTCATGTAATCCCAGACAGACTCGATGATGTTGAGATCAGGGCTCTGTGGGGGCCATACCATCACTTCCAGGACTCCTTGTTCTTCTTTACGCTGAAGATTGTTCTTAATGACTTTCGCTGTATGTTTGGGGTCGTTGTCATGCTGCAGAATAAATTTGGGGCCAATCAGATGCCTCCCTGATGGTATTGCATGATGAATAAGTATCTGCCTGTACTTCTCAGCATTGAGGAGACCATTAATTCTGACCAAATCCCCAACTCCATTTGCAGAAATGCAGCCCCAAACTTGCAAGGAACCTCCACCATGCTTCACTGTTGCCTGCAGACACTCATTCGTGTACGCTCTCCAGCCCTTGCGAACAAACTGCCTTCTGCTACAGCCAAATATTTCAAATTTTGACTCATCAGTCCAGAGCACCTGCTGCCATTTTTCTGCACCCCAGTTCCTGTGTTTTCGTGCATAGTTGAGTCGCTTGGCCTTGTTTCCACGTCGGAGGTATGGCTTTTTGGCCGCAAGTCTTCCATGAAGGCCACTTCTGACCAGACTTCTCGGACAGTAGATGGGTGTACCAGGGTCCCACTGTTTTCTGCCAGTTCTGAGCTGATGGCACTGCTGGACATCTTCCGATTGCGAAGGAAGTAAGCATGATGTGTCTTTCATCTGCTGCAGTAAGTTTCCTTGGCCGACCACTGCGTCTACGGTCCTCAACGTTGCCCGTTTCTTTGTGCTTCTTCAAAAGAGCTTGGACAGCACATCTGGAAACCCCTGTCTGCCTTGAAATTTCTGCCTGGGAGAGACCTTGCTGATGCAGTATAACTACCTTGTGTCTTGTTGCTATGCTCAGTCTTGCCATGGTGTATGACTTTTGACAGTAAACTGTCTTCAGCAACCTCACCTTGTTAGCTGAGTTTGGCTGTTCCTCACCCAGTTTTATTCCTCCTACACAGCTGTTTCTGTTTCAGTTAATGATTGTGTTTCAACCTACATATTGAATTGATGATCATTAGCACCTGTTTGGTATAATTGTTTAATCATACACCTGACTATATGCCTACAAAATCCCTGACTTTGTGCAAGTGTACCAAGAAGAATTGATGCTGTTTTGAAGGCAAAGGGTGGTCACACCAAATATGGATTTGATTTAGATTTTTCTTCTGTTCACTCACTTTGCATTTAGTTAATTGATAAATATAATCTATTAACATGTCTATTTTTGAAAGCATTCTTACTTTACAGCATTTTTTCACACCTGCCTAAAACTTTTGCACAGTACTGTACACAAGGAGAGAGGGGCTCCGCCTCTTCAAGGCCCAACATTTACTTGATCGATGAACCACGATAAACAGGAGGGGCCACCGTCTTTGAGGTGACCCAGCATACGAGAGGGCACCGTCTCGAGGTTACCCGACATCACGAAGAGGCTCGTGAACAGGAAGAAAACATAAAGTTAGTATCTGTTAAAACATACAATGCGTAGTGTTCGCCTCTTGAAGCCCAACATAATAGAAGGGGTTCGATAAGCTGAGGAGACCGACAAACAGGAGAGGGCCACCGTCTTTGAGGAGACCCGACAAACACGAGGGATGCCACCACTTGGGGACCCTCACATAGAGGCATCAGACCTGAAAGAAGAATCCCAAAAGAAACATACATGCAGATGGAAGGGTTTGGCCGGGGGTCCCCTCTGACTCATGGAGAACCCTCCTCTGAGGTAAATGAAGCGGAGCTTAACAAAGGGTTGGAGAAAGTGGAATCACTAACCCCCCAGAGGAGACCAATGCAAAGGCGGTTGAGATGCTAGAGGAGGAGGAGGGAGGAGGAGGAAATGAAAAAACACAAGACAGCTAGGTAGAGGTGACTAATGTTTAAATAAGGTAGATTTAATTGATGACAGCAGATGATAGGTTGTTGGTGCCTAGCTCTACCCCCTGAACCCCACCTATAGGTTAACATAACAGCTTCCAGGACTGCAGGTAAATAAACAGAATAGCTCCCAGGACTGCAGGTAAATAAACAGTGGCTATTGATGAAGCAGCCTCAATAAAGTGCCTCAGAAAAGCATGACTGTGAAATGGAGGGAGGTCTGCAGGGGGAATGTGACCTTCTAGCTAAACCTGCCTGCACTAAAACTTGCATCTTATTGTATGGCATTGTTCCTCTAGACTCACTGACATACCCCAGTGTGACCGACTCTTCTGAGTGGAGATGTTCTCCCATCCTGAGTGTTTCACAGTAGACTCATCATATTAGCTGATTGTTCTCAAATCCTGAGTGTTTCACAGTAGACTCATCATATTAGCTGATTGTTCTCCAATCCTGAGTGTTTCACAGTAGACTCCTCATATTAGCTGATTGTTCTCCCATCCTGAGTGTTTCACAGTAGACTCATCATATTAGCTGATTGTTCTCTATCCTGAGTGTTTCACAGTAGACTCCTCATATTAGCTGATTGTTCTCTATCTCCAAAGCCCATCTCCTTCTGTACCTGTGAATCACAGGCCCGTCACAGAAAGGTATTGGACACTGAACATGGTACCCTAGAGTCCCCTGTGCAAATGTGCAGATACAGGAGAATGATCGACGGATGGATGAGTGACAGGCAGACAGATACAGGAGAATGATCGGCGGATTGATGAGAGGCAGACAGATACAGGAAAATGATCGACGGATGGATGAATGAGAGGCGGACAGATACAGGAGAATGATTGACAAATGGATGAGTGACAGGCAGATACAGCAGAATGATCGATGGATGGATCCTCACTGGTATCATCCTCGCTGGTGTATCACAATGCTGTGTTTCCATCCTCGCTGGTGTATCACAATGCTGCGTTTCCATCCTCGCTGGTGTATCACAATGCTGTGTTTCCATCCTCGCTGGTGTATCACAATGCTGCGTTTCCATCCTTGCTGGTGTATCACAATGCTGTGTTTCCATCCTCGCTGGTGTATCACAATGCTGTGTTTCCATCCTCGCTGGTGTATCACAATGCTGTGTTTCCATCCTCTCTGGTGTATCACAATGCTGTGTTTCCATCCTCGCTGGTGTATCACAATGCTGTGTTTCCATCCTCTCTGGTGTATCAGAAGGCTGTGTTTCCATCCTCGCTGGTGTATCACAATGCTGTGTTTCCATCCTCGCTGGTGTATCACAATGCTGTGTTTCCATCCTCTCTGGTGTATCAGAAGGCTGTGTTTCCATCCTCTCTGGTGTATCAGAAGGCTGTGTTTCCATCCTCGCTGGTGTATCACAATGCTATGTTTCCATCCTCTCTGGTGTATCAGAAGGCTGTGTTTCCATCCTCTCTGGTGTATCAGAAGGCTGTGTTTCCATCCTCTCTGGTGTATCACAATGCTGTGTTTCCATCCTCTCTGGTGTATCAGAAGGCTGTGTTTCCATCCTCTCTGGTGTATCACAATGCTGTGTTTCCATCCTCGCTGGTGTATCACAATGCTGTGTTGTTTCACAATGCTGTGTTGCAGGGAGGAGAGTTGGAGGGAGGTTACCTGCTACTCTCACTGTGTTTCTTTATGATAATAATGAAAGAATGCTTTCCTAATGAGTGCTTTCCTAATGTTTGCTGCTCAGCAAGAACATAGAGAACCTATGTTCTTGCTGAGCAGCTGTTGAAAACAGTAATGTAAAACAGAAGCCCTGTCCGCTCATCGTTTCATTGATTCAGATTCTCATGATCCTTCACATGCTTGATTGATTCAGATTCTCACGATCCTTCACATACTTGATTGATTCAGATTCTCATATTCCTTCACATGATTGATTGATTCAGATTCTCACGATCCTTCACATGCTTGATTGATTCAGATTCTCATATTCCTTCACATGATTGATTGATTCAGATTCTCACGATCCTTCACATGCTTGATTGATTCAGATTCTCACAACTCTTCACATGCTTGATTGATTCAGATTCTCATATTCCTTCATATGCTTGATTGATTCAGATTCTCACAATCCTTCACATGCTTGATTGATTCAGATTCTCATGCTCATTCACATGCTTGATTGATTCAGATTCTCACAATCCGTCACATGCATTGATTGATTCAGATTCTTATGCTTATTCACATGCTTGATTGATTCAGATTCTCATGATACTTCACATGCTTGATTGATTCAGATTCTCATTATCCTTCACATGATTGATTGATTCAGATTCTCACGATCCTTCACATGCTTGATTGATTCAGATTCTCATATTCCTTCACATGATTGATTGATTCAGATTCTCACAATTCTTCACATGCTTGATTGATTCAGATTCTCACAATTCTTCACATGCTTCATTGATTCAGATTCTCATATTCCCTCATATGCTTGATTGATTCAGATTCTCACGATCCTTCACATGCTTGATTGATTCAGATTCTCACAATTCTTCACATGCTTCATTGATACAGATTCTCACAATCCTTCACATGCATGATTGATTCAGATTCTTATGCTCATTCACATGCTTGATTGATTCAGATTCTCATATTCCTTCACATGATTGATTGATTCAGATTCTCACGATCCTTCACATGCTTGATTGATTCAGATTCTCACAACTCTTCACATGCTTGATTGATTCAGATTCTCATATTCCTTCATATGCTTGATTGATTCAGATTCTCACAATCCTTCACATGCTTGATTGATTCCGATTCTCATGCTCATTCACATGCTTGATTGATTCAGATTCTCACAATCCTTCACATGCTTGATTGATTCAGATTCTCATGCTCATTCACATGCTTGATTGATTCAGATTCTCATGATACTTCACATGCTTGATTGATTCAGATTCTCATTATCCTTCACATGATTGATTGATTCAGATTCTCACGATCCTTCACATACTTGATTGATTCAGATTCTCATATTCCTTCACATGATTGATTGATTCAGATTCTCACGATCCTTCACATGCTTGATTGATTCAGATTCTCACAATCCTTCACATGCTTGATTGATTCAGATTCTCATATTCCTTCACATGATTGATTGATTCAGATTCTCACGATCCTTCACATGCTTGATTGATTCAGATTCTCACATTCCTGCACATGCTTGATTGATTCAGATTCTCACAATCCGTCACATGCATGATTGATTCAGATTCTTATGCTCATTCACATGCTTGATTGATTCAGATTCTCATATTCCTTCACATGATTGATTGATTCAGATTCTCACGATCCTTCACATGCTTGATTGATTCAGATTCTCACAACTCTTCACATGCTTGATTGATTCAGATTCTCATATTCCTTCATATGCTTGATTGATTCAGATTCTCACAATCCTTCACATGCTTGATTGATTCAGATTCTCATGCTCATTCACATGCTTGATTGATTCAGATTCTCACAATCCGTCACATGCATTATTTGATTCAGATTCTTATGCTTATTCACATGCTTGACTGATTCAGATTCTTATGATACTTCACATGCTTGATTCATTCAGATTCTCATTATCCTTCACATGATTGATTGATGCAGATTCTCACAATCCTTCACATGCTTGATTGATTCAGATTCTCATATTCCTTCACATGATTGATTGATTCAGATTCTCACGATCCTTCACATGCTTGATTGATTCAGATTCTCACAATTCTTCACATGCTTCATTGATACAGATTCTCATATTCCCTCATATGCTTGATTGATTCAGATTCTCACGATCCTTCACATGCTTGATTGATTCAGATTCTCACATTCCTGCACATGCTTGATTGATTCAGATTCTCACAATCCGTCACATGCATGATTGATTCAGATTCTTATGCTCATTCACATGCTTGATTGATTCAGATTCTCATATTCCTTCACATGATTGATTGATTCAGATTCTCAGATCCTTCACATGCTTGATTGATTCAGATTCTCACAACTCTTCACATGCTTGATTGATTCAGATTCTCATGCTCCTTCACATGCTTGATTGATTCAGATTCTCACAATCCTTCACATGCATTGATTGATTCAGATTCTTATGCTTATTCACATGCTTGATTGATTCAGATTCTCATGATACTTCACATGCTTGATTGATTCAGATTCTCATTATCCTTCACATGATTGATTGATTCAGATTCTCACGATCCTTCACATGCTTGATTGATTCAGATTCTCATGCTCATTCACATGCTTGATTGATTCAGATTCTCATGATCCTTCACATGCTTGATTGATTCAGATTCTCACATTCCTTCACATGCTTGATTGATTCAGATTCTCACATTCCTTCACATGATTGATTGATTCAGATTCTCACAATTCTTCACATGCTTCATTGATTCAGATTCTCATGCTCATTCACATGCTTGATTGATTCAGATTCTCATGATCCTTCACATGCTTGATTGATTCAGATTCTCACATTCCTTCACAGGCTTGATTGATTCAGATTCTCATGATCCTTCACATGATTGATTGATTCAGATTCTCACAATCCGTCACATGCATTATTGATTCAGATTCTTATGCTTATTCACATGCTTGACTGATTCAGATTCTTATGATACTTCACATGCTTGATTGATTCAGATTCTCATTATCCTTCACATGATTGATTGATTCAGATTCTCACGATCCTTCACATGCTTGATTGATTCAGATTCTCATATTCCTTCACATGATTGATTGATTCAGATTCTCACGATCCTTCACATGCTTGATTGATTCAGATTCTCACAATCCGTCACATGCATTATTGATTCAGATTCTTATGCTTATTCACATGCTTGACTGATTCAGATTCTTATTATACTTCACATGCTTGATTGATTCAGATTCTCATTATCCTTCACATGATTGATTGATGCAGATTCTCACGATCCTTCACATGCTTGATTGATGCAGATTCTCACGATCCTTCACATGATTGATTGATTCAGATTCTCACGATCCTTCACATGCTTGATTGATTCAGATTCTCATATTCCTTCACATGATTGATTGATTCAGATTCTCACAATTCTTCACATGCTTGATTGATTCAGATTCTCATATTCCTTCACATGCTTGATTGATTCAGATTCTCACGATCCTTCACATGCTTGATTGATTCAGATTCTCACAATTCTTCACATGCTTCATTGATTCAGATTCTCATATTCCCTCACATGCTTGATTGATTCAGATTCTCACAATCCTTCACATGCTTGATTGATTCAGATTCTCACATTCCTGCACATGCTTGATTGATTCAGATTCTCACAATCCTTCACATGCATGATTGATTCAGATTCTCATGCTCATTCACATGCTTGATTGATTCAGATTCTCATATTCCTTCACATGCTTGATTGATTCAGATTCTCACGATCCTTCACATGCTTGATTGATTCAGATTCTCACAACTCTTCACATGCTTGATTGATTCAGATTCTCACAATCCTTCACATGCTTGATTGATTCAGATTCTCACAATCCTTCACATGCTTGATTGATTCAGATTCTCATGCTCATTCACATGCTTGATTGATTCAGATTCTCACAATCCGTCACATGCATTATTTGATTCAGATTCTTATGCTTATTCACATGCTTGACTGATTCAGATTCTTATGATACTTCACATGCTTGATTGATTCAGATTCTCATTATCCTTCACATGATTGATTGATGCAGATTCTCACGATCCTTCACATGCTTGATTGATTCAGATTCTCATGCTCATTCACATACTTGATTGATTCAGATTCTCATGATCCTTCACATGCTTGATTGATTCAGATTCTCACATTCCTTCACATGCTTGATTGATTCAGATTCTCACATTCCTTCACATGATTGATTGATTCAGATTCTCACAATTCTTCACATGCTTCATTGATTCAGATTCTCATGCTCATTCACATGCTTGATTGATTCAGATTCTCATGATCCTTCACATGCTTGATTGATTCAGATTCTCACATTCCTTCACAGGCTTGATTGATTCAGATTCTCATGATCCTTCACATGATTGATTGATTCAGATTCTCGCGATCCTTCACATGATTGATTGATTCAGATTCTCGCGATCCTTCACATGCTTGATTGATTAAGATTCTCATATTCCTTCACATGATCGATTGATTCAGATTCTCACGATCCTTCACATGCTTGATTGATTCAGATTCTCACGATCCTTCACATGCTTGATTGCGCTCATTCCACACTTGTCTTTGATCAGCAGTTTACCTCTGTGCTGTGCTGTGAAGTTGGAGTGTCCTGCATGGAAGCAGCTCTTCACTGATGCCTTATCTGGGAGGTTCAGGTGCTCAGGCTGCACACTGGCTTCTTTTGGACAAAAGTAATACAGATCCCATAATTGACACTGATGGAATCAATATTAAAATGTTTTGAATGTAATTTGCCAGGCTCACAACGATTGTGGACTACCGTCAGTTTATTTATCTGAATACAGGCTTTGCTACATAACATCAGTAAATGTATGTTCTTCTAACTCCAGAGAATTCCAGTGTGCCAGACAGCTGCCATAATTAATCCTGATAAAATAATTGCTACTGTCTGTTTATGATGTGTGCAATGTGGTGAACTCTTCCTTGGGTTCAGATCATACTTATTCAGATCTACCCTGGCTTACTACCCTGCACTCCCCCAATATCTTAGCTCTACCCGTTGACTAGCTGTGTCTCTCCAGTGACTGCTTCAACACACCTGTGTATCAAACATCCTCTCAGGAGTTCTGGAACATCTATCCCCCACAGCCTCAAACAGAGTGCTGCACATTTTGGGGTTCAGGTCCAGTCCTATCTGCATATCATTCATTTCTTTGTGCACAAAGATGGGTTCAGGCAAGACTGATGAGCTGGAATGGTGTTAGCATGCGAGGGACGGATTTATAATTGTAGACATCTGTTACAACGGGCCCTGATCACCACTGTGCTTAATGTTAAGGCATGACTAATTTAATTTAGTAAGATCAAACATGTACATTATAATATCAACATTTGAATTTTAAATGACATTTCTCTCTGTATTTCATGTCTCTTAAACTGCGCTGTTAAATGCAAATGAAGGACTTAATAAGAGAGTTTAATAGGGGAGAACGGAAAATGCATCTCCGTGTAATGAAATCGTCTTTACACTCCAGCTATTTGTGAATGTATAACATTATCCTTCACAGGGTTTTTAAGAACAGCTTTATGTTTAGTAAATGGTTCATACCTACAAAGTATTAGGCTGTTCCTGAAACCTTCCATTATTAATATTAATAGGAATGGGAATTTCGACATTCCTAAAAGTGCAACATGCATCCCTCCATTAACACATGTCTATCCCTCCATTAACACAGCTGTGTATCGATATGCATCCCTCCATTAACACAGCTGTGTATCGATATGCATCCCTCCATTAACACAGGTCTGTATCGATATGCATCCCTCCATTAACACAGGTCTGTATCGATATGCATCCCTCCATTAACACAGGTCTGTATCGATATGCATCCCTCCATTAACACAGCTGTGTATCGATATGCATCCCTCCATTAACACAGCTGTGTATCGATATGCATCCCTCCATTAACACAGGTCTGTATCGATATGCATCCCTCCATTAACACAGCTGTGTATCGATATGCATCCCTCCATTAACACAGCTGTGTATCGATATGCATCCCTCCATTAACACAGGTCTGTATCGATATGCATCCCTCCATTAACACAGGTCTGTATCGATATGCATCCCTCCATTAACACAGGTCTGTATCGATATGCATCCCTCCATTAACACAGCTGTGTATCGATATTATTATAATTATTTATTTCTTAGCAGACGCCCTTATCCAGGGCGACTTACAATTGTTAAAAGATATCACATTATTTTTACATACAATTATCCATTTATACAATTGGGTTTTTACTGGAGCAATCTAGGTAAAGTACCTTGCTCAAGGGTACAGCAGCAGTGTCCCCCACCTGGGATTGAACCGACCCTCCAGTCAAGAGTCCACAGCCCTAACCACTACTCTACACTGATATGCATCCTTCCATTAACACAGCTGTGTATCGATATGCATCCCTCCATTAACACAGCTGTGTATCGATATGCATCCCTCCATTAACACAGCTGTGTATCGATATGCATCCCTCCATTAACACAGCTGTGTATCGATATGCATCCCTCCATTAACACAGATCTGTATCAATATGCATCCCTCCATTAACACAGGTCTGTATCGATATGCATCCCTCCATTAACACAGGTCTGTATCGATATGCATCCCTCCATTAACACAGGTCTGTATCGATATGCATCCCTCCATTAACACAGCTGTGTATCGATATGCATCCCTCCATTAACACAGGTCTGTATCGATATGCATCCCTCCATTAACACAGGTCTGTATCAATATGCATCCCTCCATTAACACAGATCTGTATCGATAGGCATCCCTCCATTAACACAGCTGTGTATCAATATGCATCCCTCCATTAACACAGGTCTGTATCAATATGCATTCCTCCATTAACACAGATCTGTAATATCAATATGCATATAATTCTGTTCTCTGTTCATTTTACATTCTCTCCAAGCTGGTTTCACCAAGAACTCTGGACTGATGACTGTCAGCTTCTACAAGAAAGACAATTCGGTTTGTGTAACAACAGCACCACCCACAGGAAAGAGCCCTAACTGCATCCCAGGCTTCTTATACTGCAGAGCCCTAAGGTAGACTACATTTCATTCATGTCATTGCTATCCTCTGTTACCCCATGTTGTGTATATGTAAAACCGAAAATAAAGATTTTAATAGAAATAAGTCATGGAATAAGTCAGATCGCCACAACTTTAGCACAGCATATCAACAAATCCTTTTTTTCTGTTATGATGAGGGAATCTTCAGGGAAGCATTTCATAAATAATTGCATTTAACCATCGTCAAAGAGAGAGAGAATACTTCTTACTTGTCTTGTGAATGGCTGGGATAAGGCAAGTAGAACTGGATCGTTTCTGCTCTATCATTCCAGCGTGTTTTTAAGGCAATGCTGAACTAGTTCACAGCACCTTGCTATTAGCACGACTCCTCCTTCATTACTGGAAACAAGAACTCGCAGTAGAAAAACACCTTCAAGTTCGGTGTGCTAAGAAGCAGGGCCCACGGAAGTTGTTTTTTTTCAGT
Organism: Acipenser oxyrinchus oxyrinchus; assembly: GCA_030684275.1. Lineage (NCBI taxonomy): Eukaryota > Metazoa > Chordata > Actinopteri > Acipenseriformes > Acipenseridae > Acipenser > Acipenser oxyrinchus. The sequence continues at coordinate 164,032 of CM060251.1, read as the reverse complement.
TCCACTATAATCACGACAGCTTTCCGTTTTCATTGTAAACGTGACTATTTTAACCTGAACAGAGTAGGACTCAAACACCGGACTCACCGTCAGGCCTGGTTTAGCTTCGCTTTAGGCTTAATAATGGAAATGAGATTGGAAATTAAATTGAAGGAAGTTATTGTTCACCCAGGAGAGTGTGACACACAGACAGCATCAGTGCATAATGGACAGACACACAGACAGCATTAGTATATTGAATCTATTCAGTCTTGAACAAAGAAGACTACGCAGTGATCTGATTCAAGCATTCAAAATTCTAAAAGGTATTGACAATGTCGACCCAGGGGACTTTTTCGACCTGAAAAAAGAAACAAGGACCAGGGGTCACAAATGGAGATTAGATAAAGGGGCATTCAGAACAGAAAATAGGAGGCACTTTTTACACGAGAATTGTGAGGGTCTGGAACCAACTCCCTAGTAATGTTGTTGAAGCTGACACTCTGGGATCTTTCAAGAAGCTGCTTGATGAGATTCTGGGATCAATAAGCTACTAACAACCAAACGAGCAAGATGGGCCGAATGGCTGCCTCTCGTTTGTAAACTTTCTTATGTTCTTATGCTCTTATGTTCTTATACTGGACAGACAGACAGCATCAGTGCATGCTGGACAGACAGACAGACAGCATCAGTGCATAATAGACAGACAGACAGACAGCATCAGTACATAATGGACAGACAGACAGACAGCATCAGTGCATAATGGATGGACAGACACACAGACAGCATCAGTGCATAATGGACAGACACACAGACAGTTCACTTTTTCATATTCTCATGTTATGTATGTTTCACATATGCTCCACTCCCTTATGATTGCCAAAGAGTCCTGTGTGGAGAACTCAAATGGGATCTGGTTCAGAAATGTTAGGAATGTCAGAATGGAACCCAAGTTTGATGTTAGGAAGGTGATGTTAAAACACTATTTCGCAGACATGTCAAGTCTCACTGATTTGGAACGAGACTCACTTGTATTTGGCATCACTTTTAGCAGTCTCGCTCATAAAAGAAAGGCACTGACCATGCATTTTAATGAAGCATTTGTAATGTGTGATGTACTGTGGCTATGGATAACAAATGCTGTCTTGTCAGTGAGATGAGATGTGGTTAAAAGCTCTAAAACCACGAATGCACCCAGCCTCCACCCTGTTGCACATTCTAACTAATAACTTTTTCACATCTTGCTCGTTTGGATTTCCTGACCGTGGCATCTCTGATATTGACAAACAGACACATTTGAAATAAAAGGAGAAACCCGCTGTACATGTTTGTGTTTGTGTCTGGTTTCGGCTTGTGAAGTGATTCAAACATGGACATTTCAGAGGTACCTCGGACCTGTTCTAAACACAGTCAGATCGCATCAGACCCTGGTCTGTTTCCACTGCAAAGCCCCCAATGTGTTCCACAGCCCAGAAGCACTCCAGCGACGGCTGCACTGTGTGCCTGCGGGAAAAAGAACTCCACTCCAGCAGCTCTGTGGAATAACCTCTCCCAGCACCCCATGAATCACGGGCTAGAAAAAGAGAACTCCACTCCAGCAGCTCTGTGGAATAACCTCTCCCAGCACCCCATGAATCACGGACTAGAAAAAGAGAACTCCACTCCAGCAGCTCTGTGGAATAACCTCTCCCAGCACCCCATGAATCACGGGCTAGAAAAAGAGAACTCCACTCCAGCAGCTCTGTGGAATAACCTCTCCCAGCACCCCATGAATCACGGGCTAGAAAAAGAGAACTCCACTCCAGCAGCTCTGTGGAATAACCTCTCCCAGCACCCCATGAATCACGGGCTAGAAAAAGAGAACTCCACTCCAGCAGCTCTGTGGAATAACCTCTCCCAGCACCCCATGAATCACGGGCTAGAAAAGGAGAACTCCACTCCAGCAGCTCTGTGGAATAACCTCTCCCAGCACCCCATGAATCACGGGCTAGAAAAAGAGAACTCCACTCCAGCAGCTCTGTGGAATAACCTCTCCCAGCACCCCATGAATCACAGGCTAGAAAAGGAGAACTCCACTCCAGCAGCTCTGTGGAATAACCTCTCCCAGCACCCCATGAATCACAGGCTATCAAAAGCTCATTATGAATAAACACATTCCTTCTCTTTTCTGCTGGATCAGAATGCCAGTCCACGTTTGGTTCAAATTAAAAAGTCATTAAACTGAAAGGAATAACTGAATGGAAGGAGACGACTTCCTTTGAAGTGCATGCAGATCAAATTGAGAGAGAGAAAGAGTGATAATTAGCAACAGACAATTGCAATCTGCAGTTTATTTATACAAGGGGTAGTAGGGGGCGGGAGGGGGCCACACTGCTTTTTGAAAAGCCTTTTAGATTCGGTCACATGGAGTCACAATAATAATACATGAATGAACTTAAAAACCCACCACAAGCACATAACTCTTTAAGCAGGTCCAACTGAAAACCATCCAAAAAACACTCATTTAAAAAGTCTCCATTTAGGGTTGTAGGTCACTGTTTGAAGAGGTTCTGCCCCCTTTCTTTTGGTTTATTTGCACAGTACAGTAAACATTCAAACCCTTAAAGACAAGCTTTTACAGTTTGTCTTTTGCACTGTGGGCCTGATCGGTCACCTCTATGCTTTTCACTTTTCACCAAAGTGCAATTTTTTTACCCAAAAAAAAAAATTAAACTCTTGATGTTACAAACCGATCAAAGCTGGAGGAATGATAACTCCACTCTAAACTCCCACACCTCTCTGAAATGCAGCCCTGTGCACGGCACTGTGTGTAAGGAATGATAACTCCTCTCTGAAACGCAGCCCTGTGCACGGCACTGTGTGTAAGGAATGATAACTCCTCTCTGAAACGCAGCCCTGTGCACGGCACTGTGTGTAAGGAATGATAACTCCTCTCTGAAACGCAGCCCTGTGCACGGCACTGTGTGTAAGGAATGATAACTCCTCTCTGAAACGCAGCCCTGTGCACGGCACTGTGTGTAAGGAATGATAACTCCTCTCTGAAACGCAGCCCTGTGCACGGCACTGTGTGTAAGGAATGATAACTCCTCTCTGAAACGCAGCCCTGTGCACGGCACTGTGTGTAAGAAATGATAACTTTATTTAAGACATGCTGCTGTTTAATTAGTTAATTAAACAAGCCTGGCTCAGGAGGTCCAGACAGATTTGAGTCTGTGTTGATCTCAGGAACATCGAGCCCCTTTCACACTGGCATGCTGTACCAATGGCTAAATCAGAAGATTGCATGAGGTGTGAGTTGAGCATTGTGTCTGGAACAGTGCTGGTTTGAGCCCCAGGCTAGTGGCTGGTATAGTTTGGGACCCAATATGCAATACTGACATTAGAGCTGCTACAGTGGTTAGTAAGGGATTAATTAAACTCATTGAGTGGACATCTTCATCCACTGTACCTAGCGAAACAAATAATATCTATTGGACTTTCCTAGTCAAATAAACAGTATTGCAATTTTAATTAAAGTTATATTGTGAAATGTACTGGACTTATCCTTATCTACATATTGTTAAAAGGTATTTTTCCACACAGCACAAGTAATACAGTAGTTTATTTAAAGTGTGTGTTTTGTTAGATTTAAGTTGCATAGGAAAACTGCACCCTTGTCCTTGCTTCTAACTAAACCACACTATGGATACCGAGTCTTGAACCCCCTGCAGAGCAGTGAACCTATTCCTATTCCTGTAGGGCTGTGACTCTGTTGCTGGGCAGCAAGTTGCTTCTCAAATCCAATGAGCGGACCTGTCAAATTGAATGGAGTTGACAGTAGTTTTGTCCCAATCCCAGGCTGCTCTAATCCCCTAATAATAGACCTTGTTATTGCTACTGCAGCTGGTTCGGGTAGTACAGGTCATGCACTCACACACCCTCCTGTCTAATTATGTGTGTTTATTATTTCTCATGACTGTGACAAGGGCCAAGGCAGTGAGATACTGTAACTGACCAACCAGCAGGATTAATACAAGAGTGGTGGTATTAAGATCATTAAAATCAACCAGCATATGACAATATATGTTTACAGAGCAGAGAGACTGATCTCAGTACTGATGTAATTTAATCGTTAAAAGGAAGTTTTTAAAACCAATGTATCTCCAAAGCGCTCTGAATGATCTGCTCCAAACTCTCTGAATGATCTGCTCCAGCGCTCTGAATAATCTGCTCAAGCTCTATTTCAGCTCTCCGCATGATCTGCTCCAGCTCGGAATGATCTGCTCCAGCTCTCTGAATGATCTGCTCCAGCTCTCAGAATGATCTGCTCCAGCTCTGAATGATCTGCTTCAGCTCTCAGAATGATCTGCTCCAGTTCTCAGAATGATCTGCTCCAGCTCTCAGAATGATCTGCTCCAGCTCTCAGAATGATCTGCTCCAGCTCGGAATGATCTGCTCCAGCTCTCTGAATGATCTGCTCCAAACTCTCTGAATGATCTGCTCCAGCTCTGAATGATCTGCTCCAGCTCTCTGAATGATCTGCTCCAGCTCTCTGAATGATCTGCTCCAGCTCTCTGAATGATCTGCTCCAGCTCTGAATGATCTGCTCCAGCTCTCTGAATGATCTGCTCCAGCTCTCTGAATGATCTGCTCCAGCTCTCAGAATAATCAGCCCATCCCCATTAAGCTTCTACAGATAGATGCTCTTTACCAGCAATTTGTCAGGTTCTCCAAATTCACATCATGGTGACCTGCAAGTGAATCATTTCTAGAATGTTGTTTAATTAAAGTCATCTTTCACTGCAGTGGCATTAAATAACTGCTCCCTCACTCCTACACACAGAGACACACACAGATACGCACACACAGATACGCACACACAGTAACGATTCTTATAGACTGGATTTGTAAGCACCATTACGTATCTTAAATTGAATTCCAAAAACAGAGACTTTTGTTTGTCCTCACCAGGGAGTTTTTGTCATTTTGTTATGAACTTGAGAAGATATGGTCCAAAATTAAACACCTACACCAACAGATATATACACACACAGCCAGACACCAACACACATATACACACATAAACCCAGACACCAACAGATATATACACACACCCAGACAAACGCAAATATACCACACACAGAGACACCAATAGATATACACACACACCCAGACACCAACACACATATACACACATAAACCCAGACACCAACAGATATATACACACACCCAGACAAACGCAGATATACCACACACAGAGACACCAATAGATATACACACACACCCAGACACCAACACAGATATATACACACATACACACACCCAGACAACAATACAGATATACACACACACACACACACACATATTGCATATACAATAAATAGAACACAGGAGTCTCTTCAAGTCTTTGGCTGTATTTGAAAATTAATTTCAACTTTTTTTGTCTTTTTTTTGTGTGAACATCCAATGAAACAATGTATAACCCAAGAATGAACAAAATATTTACAACTCATTGCAACGTTTGTATCCAACATAACCAAAAAGAACTGCCATTTCTTTTGGAATTATAAAAAAACTTTTTTTTTCCTTTCTTTTTTATACAAAAAACTGAATACAAATCAAGTTTCAAGTGAGACCAAAACTAGAGCAAAGAATGTTATCACATAAAGCAATACATTCTCCTCATGTGAAGTCAGTCTCAGAATGTTATCACATGTGAAGCAATACATTCTCCTCATGTGAAGTCAGTCTCAGAATGTTATCACATGTGAAGCAATACATTCTCCTCATGTGAAGTCAGTCTCAGAATGTTATCACATGTGAAGCAATACATTCTCCTCATGTGAAGTCAGTCTGTTAAGGCCACACAAGTCATTTTTACACAACAAGCAGCAAAATATATCAGAAACAGTCAAACCCTAAAAAGGAGAGACTTGAATCTCTAGTCTTGAAGTGAGGGAAGCTGGTGTAGTGTGGACTTCGAGCCCATAATAAATGAAGCATGGATTGCATCACTGTACATAAACACTGTCTGCACCCCCTCTATGGTATCTAATAAATAAGTCAAACAACCATTAAAAAGAAAAATTGGCACATCTTCACTAAAGTGTGAATTTAAAAAAAACACTATAAATATATTAATATCCTTCCACTATAAAAAAAGAAATACAGGTCATTTCTGGGCATCGACAGAGACTGATGATCCACAAAGACCCACAAAGGGGGATGCTCTCCCCTCGGCCAACCAGCCACGCTGATATGATCCTGTGCTGAATCTCACATTTCAATGCAGTGGGAAACACTTGTGCAGACAGCATCCCCGAGTGAGCAAATAACTCGTCTTCCCTGTTCAGTCCTCACCTTGGATTTACCTCCAAGCTCCAGGAACAGCCCATTAATAGTGTGGTTGCTTATAAAAGTGCCTGACCAGCTCTTAGAGTTCAGGTCTCACTCTGAGACTGTGGAATGATAAATGAACATGTCATCGCCCTGAAAATATCAATTCCCAACTCCATGTCAATCCTCAGAAAAAGTGCTGCTATTTCAAGTAGGGAGTCTGCTTAAACAAATACATTATAAAAATGTTTTTAAAAATGAAGATCAGCTGGAAGTTCCTCATGCCAATTTGCACCTTTCTTGCAAAAGCCAAAATGCATTAGCTCTAAAGTGTCCCTACTCTATCTCTCAATGGAAATGTGTGCATGTTACATTTCGACATAAAGACTTGGGAGTTTGACACAAGGTATTGTTCAGTCAGTAATGCGTGTGGGGTGGGTGGGCCAGTCTGTATCACAAGAGTTTCACATACCTTTAAGATACAAAAAAACCATTCATGAACAAAAATACTATTCTTCAAATAAAAAAGTGCTCCTGTTTTGTATACTTGGTCAAAATAACTGTTCTTTCCTGCCCTTCTCAGACATGTTTAGTGTCCCAGGCTGAACCCCTTCTCACATCAGACAACATGAACACAATACATGGCTTGCTTGGGACAGGCAGGGCAGTTTCAATACACTTCACCACAGATACATATGCTTATATATGTACGTATTTGCAAATGTGATATCTCCATATAGTCATGTTTTTCCATATCACAGTATGATTTCATTCCTTTTGGCAAGATATTTACCTCAAAAAAGTCAAGAAAAATGTTTCTTCACTAATAAAGAAACACCTCTTCCCTTCGCCCGTCATGCGACAGGAAGTCCCTTTGTGCTGAAGTGCATTGAAACGCTGTGTTCTCTCCATTCTCCAGTGCCTCTGCACTCCTGCACTGGGCGGGTAGCAGTGGGGTGGAAGGAATGGCCCCCCCTAACATTCTAAGATGCTGTTTACAGCTGCTTCGAGAGCCGAGTCTGTGTCTGCTGCACCCTGGCCAGCCTGAGGAGCGAGGGGTTTGTCTGAGTGCCGCCCTGCTGGTGGCTCAGCGGGTGTGGCACTGGGCTGTGCTGTGCTGACGGGTGGGGGGGGCGTGGCAGTGCTGCTGCTGTTGTTATTGTCATTATTATTATTATTACTCTTGTTACTGCTCAGTGGGGGGGGTGCGGCAGTGCTGCTGTTATTATTATTGTTATTATTACTCTTGTTACTGCTCAGTGGGGGTCTCTTGTTTTTCTTCAGGTCCAGGATGCTCTTGATTGCCGTCTCCAGGTGCTGGTTCAGAGAAACCTCCTGCTGGGGAGTTACTTCCCCTCCGGGGCCTTTGGGCAGAGTCCCACTGGGCTTGGCAGTCTGTGGGTCCTTTCTTGTCTGCTCAGGGCTGCCTGCTGCTTCGCACTGTAGCGAGCTGCGTGGAGCTGGGCTGGATCCCCTGGGCTCGGCCCTCAGTCCCGGGAGCCTGGCCTGGCTCGGAGATGCGCAGCTCAGGGAGGAGACAGCAAGGTCAGGGGGCGCCGGCTCCACACCAGAGCTTTGCTCTGCAGGCTTGGCCAAGCAACAAAAGTCCTCCAGGAAGCCGTCTGAAATGATAGAGATCAGAAATGACTTCAAAGCTTTGCATTCAAACAAGTCCTGTAAAGCAGGGCATTGTAAACGAATAGCAGTTGCGCTGAATTGCATTAGTGTGCATGCATTTGTAGGGATTTTTTGCTCCTGTATATTATGAAGATCTACCACAAGACATATCTGGATGTACATATTTAGCAGGAGTGTTGACCTGGGTATCTGATGAAAGCCACAAAGTTATTGGTTAAGTCAAGGCCAAGTTCAATAGGAAGATATATAACCCTATAGAAAGTCCAACTCCACCAGTTTTATATAGGTGGTGTTGAAAGGCAACAAAGCCTCTTCTATCAGTGTATCTCACCCGGACACATGTACTTTTGTACCTGAATCTCTTTTATAAAAATTTTTTTAAAAAAGAGCAGGGGTGTTGTGTTTAAAACTAGAACAAAAACAGGGGCTCCTGAGTGGCGCATCCGGTAAAACTCGGAGGGAGGGGTTTAGGTTGGCCAGGGTGTCCTCGGCTCACAGCACACCAGCGACCCCTGTAGACGCCTGCAGGCTTGCCTGTAAGCTGCCCAGAGCTGCGTTGTCCTCCGACGCTGTAGCTCTGGGCTGGCTGCACGGCACACGCTTCAGGAGGACAGCGCAGGGGTGGTAGCGGTGGGCTGAGCCTAAATACAATTGGGCATTTCAAATTGAGAGAAAAACAGGGTAAAAATGAATTGGCGACTACTAAAATAAAAAAAAAAATAGCACAAAACCAAAGCAGTGTGTAACCCACTATTCCACCCAGGACGATATCCAGAATAAGCCTGCGCAAGAGAAGGCTAGAACACGCCTGTCTCCTGATCCTGTGTCTCACCTGGGTCCATGAGAGACAGCCGCTTCCCCCGAGTCAGAGTTGCTCTCTCCTCCTGATTGAACGCCCTGTCAATCATCACCATCTCTGAGGAGGGGTTGAGCCGCTGCAGAGAAACAGAAAGGAATGGGGAGGGAGTTACATTTCCAGACTGATAAACCCAGCAGCATTGCTCACAGCTCTTCACAAGCATGTTTCCATGCACAGAACTGCTGTGCTGCTCAAACGAACTTCAGTCCTGTGTCTACAAGCTAAGCCACTAAATTACAAGACAAGATGACCTAATGGAGTCAACTAATGGGTCACTATAATAATATATTCAACCTTAACATTAAAACAATGGTTGATAGCAAATACACCCAGCACATTTTTCTTTAAAATAAAATAATGAAATATGTGGCACCCAGGTAATGGTGAAATGCTCTGCTTACGATGTCCAGATGAAAGAGAGAAGACAGAATCACCTTGGACTCCTCCAATAGTAAGCGTCTGTACTTGTTCAGCATGGCTTGTGTTCTCTTCAGCACCTGCGTGGACACGGCCTCAAACTCATCATCCACTGGAGGAAGGAACGAAGGAAATAAGTGAAGCATTACAAAACACAGGTCACCACAGACCCCACTGTGCAAGCACTGGTCAGCACAGACCCCACTGTGCAAGCACTGGTCAGCACAGACCCCACTGTGCAAGCACTGGTCAGCACAGACCCCACTGTGCAAGCACTGGTCAGCACAGACCCCACTGTGCAAGCACTGGTCAGCACAGACCCCACTGTGCAAGCACTGGTCAGCACAGACCCCACTGTGCAAGCACTGGTCAGCACAGACCCCACTGTGCAAGCACTGGTCAGCACAGACCCCACTGTGCAAGTACTGGTCAGTACAAATTTATAAAGACCCAATACAAAGAGGTTGATGTTGATGCAAGCGCACTGTACCTTTTGTAAACTCTTCTTGGGAGGGCAGCGATCCCTGAAAGATGTGGTAAGGCAGCAGTCTGTGTATCGCCTCGTCCACACAAGTGAAGGGGGAGCGGTCGGCTGCGTGGACGCAGTTCTGGTCCTTGTGCAGCTGTTGTAGGATGCTGCAAGACGACATGCTCAATAATATAGCAGCTTTCACATGTTTTTCTAAGTTTCCTATGTATTTACCATGCTTCTTTTAATATGCTTTACCACACCTCTATGCTTACACTATGCTTTATTTCACTCTGCTATGCTTTTACTAATGGAAACTGTTATACAGGCTTTGTCAGCTACAGATGAGACAGTAAATACATGAATGAATCAGCAGAGTTTACTCACAAGCTTCCTTTTGTTAGCTGTTGAGATGCTGGCCTCTTCTGTGTACCAACCTCAGAGTGAGACAAAGACACACATGTTGAACAACACAGAAGATAAATTAAAACTCAGATCCTGCAGTGTCACCAGCAGTGTCTACACAATCTGTGTGTTACCTCAGCATCCAGCATTCCTCTACCCAATACAGAACCAACCCCCAACTAGAATGAGTTTGAGCATAGCCCAGCATGAGGACACTGGATTTGAACACACAGCCCAGCACGACGACACTGGCATTGAACACACAGTCCAGCACGATGACACTGGCATTGAACACACAGCCCAGCACGACGACACTGGCATTGAACACACAGCCCAGCACAACGACACCAGCATTTAACACACAGCCCATCACGACGACACTGGCATCGAACACAGTCCAGCACGATGACACTGGCATTGAACACACAGCCCAGCACGATGACACTGGCATTAAACACACAGCCCAGCATGACGACACTGGCATTGAACACACAGCCCAGCACAATGACACTAGCATTGAACACACAATCCAGCACGACGACACTGGCATTGAACACACAATCCAGCACGATGACACTGGCATTGAACACACAATCCAGCACGATGACACTGGCATTGAACACACAATCCAGCACGACGACACTGGCATTGAACACACAATCCAGCACGATGACACTTGCATTGAACACACAATCCAGCATGATGACACTGGCATTGAACACACAGCCCAGCACGATGACACTGGCATTGAACACACAGCCCAGCACGATGACACTGGCAGCATTCAGACTTTTAAAAGGAACAGGTCTGAGACTGTGCAAACATACCAGACATGTTTCCTCATTCACACAAACGGGTAAGAAACCGCTTTCCTCATTCTATTGCCCAGGGCATCAGTACCCTGGTACCTGTTGAAGTGGACTCTGTCCGGACACTATTAAGCAGGTGCAGTATGTTCTCTAAGCATTTGAACCCTGGTACCTGTGTGTTCTGTTCAAGTGGAGCCTGTACGGACACTATTAAACAGGTGCAGTAGGTTCTCCAAGCATTTGAACCCTGGTGCCTGTGTGTTCTGTTCAAGTGGAGTCTGTCCGGACACTATTAAGCAGGTGCAGTATGTTCTCTAAGCATTTGAACCCTGGTACCTGTGTGTTCTGTTCAAGTGGAGTCTGTCCGGACACTATTAAGCAGGTGCAGTATGTTCTCTAAGCATTTGAACCCTGGTACCTGTGTGTTCTGTTCAAGGGGAGTCTGTCTGGACATTCTGTTCTGCAGGTGTAGTATGTTCTCCAAGTTTGATGATGATCCGCCCAAGACCTTACCAGCTATTAATAAAGTGGAAATATTAATTTCATAGACTGTTAATGAAATCGATTAAAAACAAAAAGGCATAATTAATGAGCCCTTGAAATGCAGTCTTGCCTTTGTTACTGAGGGGGTTGGCCAACTGAGGTTGTCTTGAGTCATCCTGCAGCTTTGAAACACATCCCGCTGATGTCTGAATCATTGCTTCCTTCTGAACCTGCAAAGTTAGTTCAGATAAAACAAGAGCTATTAAATCAAGTGGGATAGAGAGAGGTATTGGATGTACTGCATCACCAGAAGTGATAATGTGATCATGCTGCTGATAATGCAAACAAGAGGTAAGAGATTTAAAAACCCTGGCTATCTCTTGGGTCATTCCATCTCAAGTGGACCGAATTCTGGGGAGGACAGTGTTTCCTCCTTCTGTGGTTGATGAGACACAAACCATGTATGATGGTGGAAAAGGTGCCAGGTGTTGTGTGAATGACAATGATCTGTGTCACTCATCACATGAAATAATGAATTGATATAAGAGGGTGAATAACCCATTAGTCCACTGAAGCTGGAATGAACTTAACCCTACAGACCTGTTCAAAAGCCTCTACTAATTAGTTTTGTAAAACTGAAGTAGGGATGAATGATCAAACTCTTCTGATTGCTGCACAAGGCTAGTTTCACGACAGTCCGATTAGTGTGAATCAAGTCGTATATATGCCGCTTTCATAAATAAAATAAAAAATACAAATGAGTAACACTCAGCACTGCACATGTAGTGGGAAGCTGTACCTGATTCTGCCCAAACTGCGGTGTTTCAAAGTGCTGCTGCTGTGCCACTTGATTCCCCACGTGCTGAGCGCTGGTGCTGGATGCTTGGGACACAGGGATGAGGAAGCGGTGGCCCATGCTGATGGGTACCTGCTGCCTGACCTGTATCTGCTGCTGCAGGGCTTGCTGGGCAGTGCCTCCTTGAACCCCCGGCTGGCTCTGAGCTCCGTAGCCAGGATGCATGGAGCCAGTCGAGTTCATGACAGCAAACCTGTTCTGGATCTGAACGCCTTGGACCATCATGGATCCCGGCTGCCCACTCATGGGGAACCCTGCCCGGGCTGTGGGCATGTTCCCCTGGGAGGCCGAGAGATGCAGCACAGTGGGAGAGACCTGCTGTAGCTGCTGATTAACTAAGAGCTGCCCTCCAGGAGCTGCAAAGCTCTGCCCGGAAACCAGCTGCACAGCTGCATTGTGATTGGCCAGGATGGAGCCGGAGTAGGAGGGGTTAGCAGAAGTCCGGTTGCTGAAGGCTGGGTTGGAATTGTTAGACATCAGCTGGCCCTGTTGGGTGTGCAGGATCTGACCGTTGACAGCCTGGACGCTTTGTCCCATGGAGCCGGGGGTGACGGAGAGGGAAGTAGGGAGCAAAAACTGGTTCTGAGGTAAGTGGGGCTGCTGCTGCTGTTGCTGGAGCTGCTGGTGCTGCCCTCCCATGGGAGAGTGGATCACAATGCTGCTGTTCGAGTGGTTGATCCCCTGGTGCCCATGCATGGCTGTCCTCAGCCCTGGCCCTGGCTGGCTGGCGATGTCGACTGTCATCTGCTGCTGCTGCTGCTGCTGGCCTGCTTGGAGAGAGCTGTCTGAGACGTAGGGGCTGCCCTGCTGCTGCTGGGACTGGCTCCCCATGCAATTCACACTGTACACAGTCTGATGGCCCACCTGCAGAGGCTTGGGCTGAATGCTAATGGGCCCTTTCTGGCTCTGGTTTGCAGCCATGGCAGAGTTCCCCCCCAGAGACTGAGAGGGACCCCTCTGTATGATGATGTTCTGCAGCGGCAGGGGAGTCTGCAGCCCGCATCCTTTGAAAGGCATGGCCAGCTGTGCGCCCACGGAGCTGCTGAACATGGGAACACAGCCGGCACTGCTGCTGCTGGGCTGCCTCTGGACCAGCAGCCCGCTGCCCATACCGGGAGAGGAAGGCTGGCCCGGCTTCAGGATGATCTGGGGTCGCTCCAGGTTGTTTATGGTCATCATGGGGGGCTGGGGGTTGAAGGAGCCCAGCAGCTGGATGTGGCCGGCTGGATGTCCATTGTGCAGGTGCTGGGGGTGGACTTGCTGGATGAAGCCGTGGGGCTGCATGTTAGGGAAGTGCCCCCCCGTAGGCTGCTGCAGGAGAGGGAGGTGCGACAGCCCCAGCTGCTGAGGGAAGGGTTGGCCCGGGCCTAGGGAGGACGACTCCAGGAAGGCCTCCTGAGCCAGCGTCTGCTCTGTGATGTTGGCCTCCTGGAGGGATTTCTGCAGGATGTCGAAGGGCTGCTCCTCCCCCAGCTCGCCCCCCACAGGGGGAGAGGCGCCCCCCAGCTCGTCCTCCAGGAACTGCAGGCTGCTGGAGAGCTGCAGCCCCGTCCCCGCAGGTCCCCCCAGGTGGATACTCACATCCTTCAGGATCGGCGGGCTGGCACTCTGCAACAACATATATATATATAGATATATATATACACATTATGTGCATTATAGAGAGGGAGTTATTTTATTTTGTATTTTAATCAGATGGGTGTTATGTGTCCCGTGTCCCTTCGGTTACAATGCTCATATTGTGTGTTCCCCGAGACCCGCATTATAGCGAGGGTGCACTATGTGTGTATGTACATTATATATATATATACAGTACTGTGCAAAAGTTTTAGGCAGGTGTGAAAAAATGCTGTAAAGTAAGAATGCTTTCAAAAATAGACATGTTAATAGATTATATTTATCAATTAACTAAATGCAAAGTGAGTGAACAGAAGAAAAATCTAAATCAAATCCATATTTGGTGTGACCACCCTTTGCCTTCAAAACAGCATCAATTCTTCTAGGTACACTTGCACAAAGTCAGGGATTTTGTAGGCATATAGTCAGGTGTATGATTAAACAATTATACCAAACAGGTGCTAATGATCATAAATTCAATATGTAGGTTGAAACACAATCATTAACTGAAACAGAAACAGCTGTGTAGGAGGAATAAAACTGGGTGAGGAACAGCCAAACTCAGCTAACAAGGTGAGGTTGCTGAAGACAGTTTACTGTCAAAAGTCATACACCATGGCAAGACTGAGCACAGCAACAAGACACAAGGTAGTTATACTGCATCAGCAAGGTCTCTCCCAGACAGAAATTTCAAGGCAGACGGGGTTTCCAGATGTGCTGTCCAAGCTCTTTGAAGAAGCACAAAGAAACGGGCAACGTTGAGGACCGAGACGCAGTGGTCGGCCAAGGAAACTTACTGCAGCAGATGAAAGACACATCATGCTTACTTCTCTTCAATCGGAAGATGTCCAGCAGTGCCATCAGCTCAGAACTGGCAGAAAACAGTGGGACCCTGGTACACCCATCTACTGTCCGGAGAAGTCTGGTCAGAAGTGGCCTTCATGGAAGACTTGCGGCCAAAAAGCCATACCTCCGACGTGGAAACAAGGCCAAGCGACTCAACTATGCACGAAAACACAGGAACTGGGGTGCAGAAAAATGGCAGCAGGTGCTCTGGACTGATGAGTCAAAATTTTAAATATTTGGCTGTAGCAGAAGGCAGTTTGTTCAGCAAGGGCTGAGAGCCGATACCGCGAATGAGTGTCTGCAGGCAACAGTGAAGCATGGTGGAGGTTCCTTGCAAGTTTGGGGCTGCATTTCTGCAAATGGAGTTGGGGATTTGGTCAGAATTAATGGTCTCCTCAATGCTGAGAAGTACAGGCAGATACTTATCCATCATGCAATACCATCAGGGAGGCATCTGATTGGCCCCAAATTTATTCTGCAGCATGACAACGACCCCAAACATACAGCGAAAGTCATTAAGAACTATCTTCAGCGTAAAGAAGAACAAGGAGTCCTGGAAGTGATGGTATGGCCCCACAGAGCCCTGATCTCAACATCATCGAGTCTGTCTGGGATTACATGAAGAGAGAGAAGCAACTGAGGCTGCCTAAATCCACAGAAGAACTGTGGTTAGTTCTCCAAGATGTCTGGGCCAACCTACCTGCCGAAGTTCCTTCAAAAACTGTGTGCAAGTGTACCTAGAAGAATTGATGCTTGATGCTGTTTTGAAGGCAAAGGGTGGTCACACCAAATATGGATTTGATTTAGATTTTTCTTCTGTTCACTCACTTTGCATTTAGTTAATTGATAAATATAATCTATTAACATGTCTATTTTTGAAAGCATTCTTACTTTACAGCATTTTTTCACACCTGCCTAAAACTTTTGCACAGTACTGTATATATATATATATATATATATATATATATATATATATATATACAAAAGAATCCAGTCAATATCTAATGTTATTTTTAGTGCTGATTGGATAGAACACACAAAATACAAGTGTATGGTGCCTGCAGCCACTCTACCTCACCATTTGTGAACAATTTAAACACTTCTGAAGGTTAGTACCATGAATTCAGTACATTTGTAATTAATTTGTAGGGAGTAAAAAGGTACCACTATGCACGGTTGTGTATTATAAAATATTATATTAAGAGCTATATAAAATTAGCAATACAGGTAAAACTACAACACAACATAGAGAAGTGAAGCAGGCTCCTCTGTACTCACAGTGGAAGTGGCAAACAGGGAGCTGGCTGAACCAAAGGCAGCGCTGGCCAGGTCATCTTCATCAATCTGGAAAGACAGTGTTTCATTCATTGCAGATCACCAGTGTGGCTTACACACAGTACAGCACATTCATTCTAGATCACCCAGTGTGGCTTACACACAGTACAGTACATTCATTCTAGATCACCCAGTGTGGCTTACACACAGTACAGTACATTCATTCTAGATCACCCAGTGTGGCTTACACACAGTACAGCACATTCATTCTAGATCACCCAGTGTGGCTTACACAGTACAGCACATTCATTCTAGATCACCAGTGTGGCTTACACAGTACAGCACATTCATTCTGGACAAATGCAAAGAAGAAGCACTTACTGATTTACTGCTTGAGCCATGAAGATAATCATTTAATGCCTGCACATCCCTGTGTAAAAGACATGGAGATAATCATTTAATGCCTGCACATCCCTGTGTAAAAGACATTATTGTTATTATTATTATTTATTTCTTAGCAGACGCCCTTATCCAGGGCGACTTGCAATCGTAAGCGAATACATTTCAAGTATCATAGTACAAGTAATAATACAATTAAGAGCAAGATAAATACAATGACTTAGGTTCAAGCAAGTACAAGTGTGACAAAATACAATTCAATAATACAGCAGATAAGTGTCAGTGATAGTTACATCAGGATATGATTAAATACAAAATACTACAGATTAAACACTTGGCAGATTACAGTACTCTGAAGTACAGGATTAAATGCAGTAAAATAGGGAGCAGATAAGAGCAAGTAAAGCGCATTTAAGGAAGGGTGATAAGTGTCCCAGGGGAAGAACAGAGGAGTTCTACAGGTGCTTTCTGAAGAGGTGAGTCTTGAGGAGGCGCTGGAATGTGGTCAGGGACTGGGCAGTCCTGACATCTGTAGGAAGGTCATTCCACCACTGCGGGGCGTGGGTGGAAAAGGAGCAGGCTCTGGAGGCAGGGGAGCGTAGAGGAGGTGAGCCAGTCTTCTAGTGCAGGCGGAGCGGAGCGGTCGAGTGGGGGTGTAGGGAGAGATGAGGGTCTGGAGGTAGCTGGGTGCAGTCTGGTCAAGGCATCTGTAGGCTAGTACAAGAGTCTTGAACTGGATGCGGCGGTGATCGGGATCCAGTGGAGTGAGCGGAGTAGTGGAGTTGCATGGGAGAAGCGAGGCAGAGAACACCAGGCGGGCAGCAGAGTTCTGGATGAGCTGGAGCGGACGGGTGGCGGCGAGGGAGGCCAGCCAGGAGGGAGTTGCAGTAGTCTAGGCGGCAGAGTACCAAGGCCTGGACCAGGAGCTGGGTGGCGTAGTTGGTGAGGAAGGGTCGGATTCTTCGGATGTTGCTCAGGAAGAATCGGCAAGTGCGTGCCAGAGTGGAGATGTGCTGGGAATAAGAGAGGCAGGGGTCCAGGGTGACTCCGAGGTTCTTAGCGGAGGAAGAGGGAGAGAGTGGTAGATTCCAGAGGAACAGAGATAGAGAGATCAGAGGAGGGGGAGGAGGAGGAGGGAAAGAAAAGGAGGTCAGATTTAGAGAGGTTAAGTTTGAGGTGATGCGAGTGCATCCAGGAGGAGATAGCAGACAGACAGGTAGAGATACGGGAGGGGATGGTGGAGTCAGAGGTGGGGAAGGAGAGGAAAATCTGAGCATCATCAGCATAGAAGTGGTAGATAATCATTTAATGCCTGCACATCCTTGTGTAAAATACATGGAGATAATCATTTAATGCCTGCACATCCCTGTGTAAAAGACATGAAGCTGAAAGTCCAGAGTAAAACACAGACCTGCAAATTCCAACAGCATTTTAAAAGCATATTTTATATAAACTTGCACCAAACAGCACCCTATATAACCGTCTATCTGCATCACTTGGTCTCTGTAAGTCGCCTTGGATAAAGGCGTCTGCTAAATAAACACATAATAATAATAATAATAATAATAATAATAATAATAATAATAATAATTCTCATAGGGCCATACTTTCAAAGTCTTTAACTGAGTTTGGTAAAACTCTGAGTACAAATGTCGATAATATAGCATAATGATACTGTTATGAAAAGCACTGCTGTATATTACTGGTGTATACTTCATTAGGGTTTCACTTACCCTATTATATCTAGAAGACGGAGGTCATCGTCATCATCCATGACAACTGAAAGCATGAGAACACAAGAACAGTGCTTAAAACACATCACATGACGCACACGCTCCATGAGAACAGTGCTTAAAACACATCACATGACGCACACGCTCCATGAGAACAGTGCTTAAAACACATCACATGACGCACACGCTCCATGAGAACAGTGCTTAAAACACATCACATGACGCACACGCTCCATGAGAACAGTGCTTAAAACACATCACATGACGCACACGCTCCATGAGAACAGTGCTTAAAACACATCACATGGCGCTACACGCTCCATGAGAACAGTGCTTAAAACACATCACATGGCGCACACGCTCCATGAGAACAGTGCTTAAAACACATCACATGGCGCACTACGCTCCATGAGAACAGTGCTTAAAACACATCACATGGCGCTACACGCTCCATGAGAACAGTGCTTAAAACACATCACATGACGCACACGCTCCATGAGAACAGTGCTTAAAACACATCACATGACGCACACGCTCCATGAGAACAGTGCTTAAAACACATCACATGACGCACACGCTCCATGAGAACAGTGCTTAAAACACATCACATGACGCACACGCTCCATGAGAACAGTGCTTAAAACACATCACATGACGCACACGCTCCATGAGAACAGTGCTTAAAACACATCACATGACGCACACGCTCCATGAGAACAGTGCTTAAAACACATCACATGACGCACACGCTCCATGAGAACAGTGCTTAAAACACATCACATGATGCAAACTCCACAAGAACACATCACACGACTCTCCCACACCAGGAAGATAAAACTAATAATGTGACTTATCAGGTGGGAACCCTTAAACTTACAATAACCAAAACAGAGAATGCTTTTACAAATGAACAAAAAGTACCACTTACTGAGTTAGAGAGTGGCACCTGAAGACATTCATTTAACACCTTTAAGTTCCTGCGTGAAGAAAAGAGTTTAAACTGATTAAACTGTCCAGGGAGACAACACACATCACATTGCTGCATTCAATACAAAAACATTCAATTTTTCAGCTTTGAACCCATCCATAAGTTAATATTAGTTATAATTCTTAATATTGAATGCATATCTTCATCTCTGTTGTTTTATTTGTAGCATTAAAGTAATTTGTAAAAGCTGTTACAATTACTGTCTTGATTTTAGGGTGGACTATAAATCAGATTCTACAGATTGTTAGTTCCCATCACCACCATCTACTGTGGAATATAGACTGGACTCCAGGGTCCAAATTCAATTCTGCAATCCAGAGTATGTTTGGTTTCATACTTTACATAAGATATATTTTACTCTCCACACAGGTGGGAAGGAGGGGGTTTTATAATGTCAAGCAAGCCCAACCCTTCACCTGTCCCCATTTCCAAACTCAGCCCTTCACCTGTCCTCATTTCCAAGAGCCCAACCCTTCACCTGTCCCCATTTCCAAGAGCCCAACTCTTTACTTGTCCCCATTTCCAAACCCAGCCCTTCACCTGTCCCCATTTCCAAGAGCCCAACTCTTCACCTGTCCTCATTTCCAAACCCAGCCCTTCAACTGTCCCCATTTCCAAATGCAACCCTCACCTGTCCCCATTTCGAAGAGCTCAACCCTTCACCTGTCCCCATTTCCAAACTCAGCCCTTCACCTGTCCTCATTTCCGAGAGCCCAACCTTTCACCTGTCCCCATTTCCAAGAGCCCAACTCTGCACATGTCCCCATTTCCAAACCCAGCCCTTCAACTGTCCCCATTTCCAAACTCAGCCCTTCACCTGTCCTCATTTCCAAGAGCCCAACCCTTCACCTGTCCCCATTTCCAAGAGCCCAACTCTTCACTTGTCCCCATTTCCAAACCCAGCCCTTCATCTGTCCCCATTTCCAAACGCAACCCTTCACCTGTCCCCATTTCCAAAAGCCCAAACCTTCACCTGTCCTCATTTCCAAGTGCCCAACCCTTCACCTGTCCCCATTTCCAAGAGCCCAACTCTTCACCTGTCCTCATTTCCAAACCCAGCCCTTCAACTGTCCCCATTTCCAAATGCAACCCTCACCTGTCCCCATTTCGAAGAGCTCAACCCTTCACCTGTCCCCATTTCCAAACTCAGCCCTTCACCTGTCCTCATTTCCGAGAGCCCAACCCTTCACCTGTCCCCATTTCCAAGAGCCCAACTCTGCACATGTCCCCATTTCCAAACCCAGCCCTTCAACTGTCCCCATTTCCAAACGCAACCCTTCACCTGTCCCCATTTCGAAGAGCTCAACCCTTCACCTGTCCCCATTTCCAAACTCAGCCCTTCACCTGTCCTCATTTCCGAGAGCCCAACCCTTCACCTGTCCCCATTTCCAAGAGCCCAACTCTTCACATGTCCCCATTTCCAAACGCAACCCTTCACCTGTCCCCATTTCGAAGAGCCCAACCCTTCACCTGTCCCCATTTCGAAGACCCCAACCCTTCATCCGTCCCCATTTCCAAAGCCTAACCCTTCATCTGTACCCATTTCCAAACCCAGCCCTTCACCTGGCCCCATTTCCAAGAGCCCAACCATTCAGCTGTCCCCATTTCCAAGAGCCCAACCCTTCACCTGTCCCCATTTCCAAGAGCCCAACCCTTCACCTGTCCCCATTTCCAAACCCAGCCCTTCATCTGTCCCCATTTTTATTATTTGTTTATTTAGCAGACGCCTTTATCCAAAGCAACTTACAGAGACTAGGGAGTGTGAACTATGCATCAGCTGCAGAGTCACTTACAACTACGTCTCACCCGAAAGACGGAGCACAAGGAGGTTAAGTGACTTGCTCAGGGTCACACAATGAGTCAGCGGCTGAGGTGGGATTTGAACCGGGGACCTACTGGTTACAAGCCCTTTTCTTTAACCACTGGACCACACAGCCTCCTATAGCCTCCATTTCCAAACCCAACCCTTCACCTGTCCTCATTTCCAAACCCAACCCTTCACCTGTCCCCATTTCCAAGAGCCCAACAGCTTTAAGGAGAAGGTTCATATCTGAAGCAGGGACTCAAACTGGGCTCCTGTACTTTATATATTTGTCTTTATATAAAGAAATATCATGGTCAGCAGGACACAGCATTGGCGAAAATATTCCAGAAAGAAAACAAAAGCTGTTCCTCATTTGGGATTAACCCCTTTCAACACTGCAGAACTGTGTAACGGTCTAGAAGAGAGAACTCCACTCAACACTGCAGAGCTCTCTAGTAGTATAGGAAAGAGAACTCCACTGAACACTGCAAAGTGCTCTAGTAGTATAGGAAAGAGAACTCCACTGAACACTGCAGAGTGCTCTAGTAGTTTAGGAAAGAGAACTCCACTGAACACTGCAGAGCGCTCTAGTAGTTTAGGAAAGAGAACTCCACTCAACACTGCAGAGTGCTCTAGTAGTATAGGAAAGAGAACTCCACTAATCACTGCAGAGTGCTCTAGTAGTGTTGGAAAGAGAACTAGACTCAACACTGCACAGCACTAACCCTAAAACAGATATGCCTATTTCTAGGTATTCTTCAGTACAACACAATTACACTATTTAGTTAGTTGTACTACAGTAGCCTTTATGTTAAGTTATTTAGCACTTAGTTCAAAAAACTTTCTTTTACTGGAAGATATACAATAAAAGTGACTTGTGAAATGTCCTTCCATGTACATGTAATAACACTAGCCCTATTTAAGCAGCTTGTTACATATTAGTAGTACCAACATTTGTTCATTTGAATATTTGAACTGTTGGGTCATTCCACAGTATTTGTTTGTCTGGAACCCTATATATATTTCAGTACTATATTGCAACAAACACATACAGTAGAATACCCATTATGTATAATAACATGTACCCCTTTTGTTCTATACTTGATTACACTGCAAGTTTTATAACTTTTAAATGTTAAAACATCAAAAATTCGGCACTGTAAATTCAGCCTTTCATTTGTGACTGTTTTTAAATCTCACACTCTTTACCTACTAGCCCCTTGAAGCCACAGGGCTGCTCTCGCAGGTCCAATCCTGTGCTGTCCGCATTGCTTCGGCATCATTTCAGATGAGGTACACAAAGTACTCCCTGAAACCTGGATGGGCTTATTGGTCAAACCGGTCCATAGCCTCTGGTAATGCCCTCTGTGTATTGTGATTACACTTAATGAAAACATGTGTGCCCTTTGTAATGATGGGTCAATTGCAACAAACTTGCAGAGTTAGTACGGAGCAGCGTACCAGCGAGTACGGGACGATCGGCATCATCCGCAGCTGCGTACTAAATGCCAATTGCAACGAAAAAAGAAGCGGAACAAAGTCGGGCACTAGCTGATCCCCAGCATTAGTACAATAGTAAGGATTAGGGTTTGTTTTGGTGCGCTTCCAAACAAGAACTGAAGAGGGCCGGAGCTCAAGATCTGAGCGATTGGTACAAATTTTATTTTAAAAGAGTGGTTGTTTTTATTTTTTTTCATTTTTTTTTTACGAAACCTAAACATCTTAATTATTTAATTTATTTTTATTTATTCATGCTTAACTTTTAAACGTGAAAGGGTATATTTACGCACAATAAATACATATGCTGAATTGCCCCTTGCATTTTTTTTTTTTAAATCAAAATGAGACCCCTCCCCGCAAGCACCGACAAACTTGTTTGGTGTTGTATGTAGCCTAAAACATTGAATACAATATTTAAAATAAAAAAAAATTAAATGTATTGCACAGGCAAAGATTAAACCTGGCACCTCCAGCACAGCAGCTACAGCGCCGATCCGCTGTACAAGAGAGCACCTGCCGGTCCTGACCCCAACCCCATGCATGCTACAGCCTACTAATGGCTACAAAAAGCATACTTTGACACAAGTATACATATAGCCTGTTATATATAACTTCAAAATATATTACTCATATATTAAATAATGCAATTCTGTTCCATGTGGGTAATACATACTGTACTGCTTTAAATATATTCTCAATTATTTCACGATATTTGTGACAAATCCTTTCAACCGTAATTGTAATATTTTGCCACTGGATTACTTTTTCGCTGTGGAAGCGATTTGATCGTTTTCCGTACTGCTATGTCATGAAACTCATTCCAACACTACACAAATATATTGCCATTCCAGCAATGACATCCCTTACATAAAAAAAAATAATATGCAAGTAAATATGTCTTTCATGTGTAAGCTATAGGTACACTGTATGGATTTGTGATTATGAATTGTTCAGTTACATACATTTTGGGATTTTTCAAATTTGTCCCACTTAAGTCTATAGAAAGGGTTAGACTAACTTAGTCTTGTACTTGGTATCCTCTAGAGGGCAGCAGCAGTTATTTTGGGTTCATTGCAATTGAGATCATTTTCAGTACGCAGCTGGGGATTATCTTGAGCTGCCGTTCGTTGCAATTGGTATTAACTTGTGTACTAGTTTAGTACGTAGCTGCGTACTAAACACGGGATTAATACGGGGTTACTACGCTGCTTTCAGTTTCTTGCAATTGACCGGATATGTTTGGTGGTGAACAGGTCTCCAGACGTATACCAAAGATTATTAACTGTTGTTTTAGCCAATCAGGATGCACGTTTACCAACCACTGGTTTATAATGCAGTTTAACACAGATGTGAGCATGCGTGAAGCCGGGATGTGCCACTTCAAACTCACACACTATTTACAGAACACAAAAACAGAAGAGTTTTGGGTCATTTACCCTCCTGCATATACTAGTGACAAGGAAATAACAAGAGCTGCTGTTTAATGTCACATGTGCTGCTAATGGGATATTCTCTAATGAGAGCAGTGGGTTACCTGGGATGATGACAGCATTGGGTTACCCCGGACACACTGCACATGGTACAGTAGCACTATGCTAGGACAGCATGCAAGAGGCTGGTTCATACTTCTGCCCCGCGACAGACAGTGAAGGTGCTTGCCAGTCTTTCTGGTCGAAGACCAAAAAGGAAACTGTTCGCCAAAGCTAAACTCTAGCTGGCCACGCCGCACAATCATTTCCTTGTAGTCACAACACTTAAGCATGAACCAGCCTTCCCACTGCAGTACTGTAGCACTGAAAAAGCCTCTTCAGCTAAAGGATAAAACAGGCGGACAAGCTGCCCCAACAATCTCATTCTGAAGAGCATAAAATACAATAGTTTGATGGATGCAAACAGAGATCTCTTATCTGAAAAACACAGGCATCAATCCATAAAACTTGGATCAGCATTAAAAAGGCTTCTGATAAATGGGTAATGCATAGGTGACCTTTGATCAAACTGAAGATTCAGGACTGTAGGTTTGGCCGCATTTGTTCAGTACTCAGTAACCTTTTAGTAAAAGAATATATTACATGCTGTTTGTAGGTGCTGGAAACCAAGTTTAGGATAATTAAGAATACATTAGTAAAACTGATACAAGGCAAACATAATGTGCATTACTGGACCTTCAAAAACAGGAGCCCATGAAACTTTGATTTACAAAAACAGTAAACTGAGTAAGAGCTCCTTAAGAAAATGAACTGCTATTATTACTCATTCTTAAATGGGCTGCATTGTCAATTAAATTGTTTCCAAGTGTTTGTTTTAATCCCCTCCCCTACATTGGCCTATAACATTTTTTTTTGTTTGTTTTGTATTGTATATCTATGTACATAGGCCTAGACTGCAATCCAGTTTGTGCTTGTAAATATAATATACTGTACCCTTTGGTACACAAACTAGTCATTATGTGTGGTAAGTTTACTTGGGCTAATGAACTCGCTAGTTCACATTTTACAACTACACGAAATTCTGTGTAAACGTTTTACAAAATGCACTGTATATATTCAAATAACTGAAACATAAGATTAACGTTATGAAAGAGTACAACTGCAATAGTTTTTTCGGTTTTAAAATGGCGACGGCTGTTAAGAACTGCACCACAGACCCTGGCACAGTGCCAGTCACAAAGGAGTTTTGAAAAGCATTTATCTTTTTTTATATATATATATATATATATATATATATATATATATATATATAAACACACATACACACACGACTAAACCAAGCGAAAATAAAGCGTGATGAAATCCAAACCACACGATCACTTTAAAGATGGTATCATAAAATAAACAATGCGTTGTATTGAATCAATCACAGCATATAAAATAGTTACCCTGCACAGAATAATAATTTTAAAAAATGTATAAATTGTTATCTTTCGGAATAATGATTGTTTCTTTGTTGAACCCATTTTTAAATAAAACTCCCAACATATATTTAAGTTTAAACGTTTTATTTAACAAATCAAAATATATTTATATATATAAGAAAGAGTACTCGATATGAATCATCCCAAATACAACATACATGAAATGGACTTGCTAGTGATTACAAAACGGAGACGTGTACTGTTTTACTCATTATCTGTAGCAGCACAGTAAACAGAAAAGCACAGCACTAAAACAACCAGTCTGCAGCCATTTTAACATCTTTCACTTTGATCGTCAAACAATTTTAGATAACAGAACCACCCGAGAGATCGGTTAACAGATAAATAAAATAAAATAAAATAAAAAGCACCGTTAACCAGACCGAGAAAAGAGCAAATGGAAAGAGGGAGGAGATTATAAAAGATTATTTTTCTATGTTTTCCTTCCTCTCGCAACCTCATCAAGGGGGTGGGGAAAAAAAACAATTTTAACCCAGTTTAATCAATGAGTCATTGAAAGATCTTTGTTGTTACTCAATTTGGTTCGCATCAGCAAAAACTATCGCTCTCGGTCTCTCTCCCCCTTAGTTCAACTCTTTCTAATCTAGCTCGCAAACCTATCATCCTGTCTTCGTTTTTTTAGAAATGTAATGTGTAGCAATTTTTAATGTCCAAAAATAGACTCAAGTGACAGATCACACAAAGAAAGTAGCCCTGTGATCACACACGCCTTCTCTTTCGCCGAGGTGATGATGGCAGTCTTCCGCCGAAAGCTTTGGTTTCCTTGTTTGAAACTACGTGAAAGACCATTTATTTTGTGAAAATAAATAAATGACTACATGAAATGAATCCTGGACGTTCGTTCCAGTGCACAGGCTTAACGCCGAAACCAAGCCTTTCTTTTTCGATCTCTCGCTCGTCTTTAATGTGGCCCTGAAAACCTAACGTGGTCTTTCCCATTATTTTTATTTGGAAACCTCAGGTTTCTGCACCGTCCTAAATGGACAAGCATACATATTTATTTAAATTTGCATAACAGCAAGACGGTTTAAAAAAGAAGGCAAGCCCTTACTCCTGTCTCACCCCTCTTGAAACCTAATATCTCCATTTGGCAACTTTTAATTTGCTCCCCCCTCTTCTGCCTCTCCCTCTCACTCATATATATCTTTTTCTCTCTCTCCTTTTTTTCTGTCTCGGATAGATTTTGTTTCCCTCTCTCTCACTCTCTTCCCTCCCCGAAGGAAGGGGAGGAAGGAGGTTGTGTGTTTTTTTTCCTTGAAATTTTTATCACAAAATTATAATACACTCAAAGGGAAACTCACCGTCATGAAAAAGCAGTGCCTTGTCAACGGGGTTTCCTCGCCATCACATCAGGGGCCGGCGGGGCAGTGCCGCTCCTGCAGTCAGATGCCGGGAGCCCCATGCTTGCTAGCATTAGCGTTGCACACACATACACAAGCACCAGGGGAAGTTGTTAAAGCAATGTGGTGTGTGGCACGCAATACACTAATGTGGCCTATTTTCAACAAAATAACACATATTTTTGTTTGAAAAGTACAAATCGCATTAGGCTTTTAAAAAACCCTACTGTAATAAACTTGAAAACTCTAAACGCGAGGGGGCGGGTTTGTGCAATAAAACAACACGCTTGTTTTAGCTTTCCTGTAGTACATTCAGCACAGCAATTTCATGCATGTGGTTTTTCTTTTATATTTATATAAAACTAAAAGTGTTTGTTTTCCTAACTGCGTTTTAAAAAGTTACCGCCTTTGCATTAAATAAATGATCATCTGATCAAAGAACTTTATTTTAGAAACGCAAACACACATCTTTGTTCTTAGCCACGCAGTATTCAATTAGCAGGCTAGGACTTGCATTTATCTCAACCCATTAAAAAAACTGTTGTCAACTTAACAGTTTATTCTTCAGTTGAATAGTATCTATTTTTATGATGTAAAATAAAACCAGAATGTGATGATCTGTTTACACAAAAGGGCAATCGACAGAATATTTTCTGCAATAAAAATGGAACACCTTGGAGTCTTAAACCTGCGTTTTATAAAGCTGTATTTTGTATTCTCATTTCACAAAATAATTGTGCAATTACACTAAAATAAAACAAACACAAGACTAAATCAGCATTGAATGGAAGGAAATGGCTATGTTTAAATACAGTCCACTTGTATAGCATATACTGACACAATTACAGGTGCATACATCACTGTAGTATATGGTTCCACTTTCAAATAAGTGCACGCTCTTTTGCACTTGAGGAACTCGTTGATTATTGTGGATACAAAATAAATGCAGCATATTTCAATATGATTTTGACTTACACTATAAAGCATTACCTAAACTCTGTATCTCCCAACAGGAACGTGTGAAAGCTCTGACTGGGATGCCATAGATCAGGGGTTTTCAATCGGGGGTACGTGTTGTGTATCTCAGGGGCTACTTCTGTCATAGGGGGGTATGCAGGAGAAATTTAAAATAAATTAATGATCTTGTATTGATTTCTTAACGGTATTATATATTATCTCTAAACCACTGTTCATAAATATGTATTTTTTGTTTAGCAGCTCAAACTGAACCGCAGATGTCCTCACCTCCCCATGAAGTCTGCACTTTCCACCTGTGCGCATGTGTCCTCACCTCCCCATGAAGTCTGCACTTTCCACCTGTGCGCATGTGTCCTCACCTCCCCATGAAGTCTGCACTTTCCACCTGTGCGCATGTGTCCTCACCTCCCCATGAAGTCTGCACTTTCCACCTGTGCGCATGTGTCCTCACCTCCCCATGAAGTCTGCACTTTCCACCTGTGCGCATGTGTCCTCACCTCCCCATGAAGTCTGCACTTTCCACCTGTGCGCATGTGTCCTCACCTCCCCATGAAGTCTGCACTTTCCACCTGTGCGCATGTGTCCTCACCTCCCCATGAAGTCTGCACTTTCCACCTGTGCGCATGTGTCCTCACCTCCCCATGAAGTCTGCACTTTCCACCTGTGCGCATGTGTCCTCACCTCCCCATGAAGTCTGCACTTTCCACCTGTGCGCATGTGTCCTCACCTCCCCATGAAGTCTGCACTTTCCACCTGTGCGCATGTGTCCTCACCTCCCCATGAAGTCTGCACTTTCCACCTGTGCGCATGTGTCCTCACCTCCCCATGAAGTCTGCACTTTCCACCTGTGCATGTGTCCTCACCTCCCCATGAAGTCTGCACTTTCCACCTGTGCGCATGTGTCCTCACCTCCCCATGAAGTCTGCACTTTCCACCTGTGCGCATGTGTCCTCACCTCCCCATGAAGTCTGCACTTTCCACCTGTGCATGTGTCCTCACCTCCCCATGAAGTCTGCACTTTCCACCTGTGCGCATGTGTCCTCACCTCCCCATGAAGTCTGCACTTTCCACCTGTGCATGTGTCCTCACCTCCCCATGAAGTCTGCACTTTCCACCTGTGCATGTGTCCTCACCTCCCCATGAAGTCTGCACTTTCCACCTGTGCGCATGTGTCCTCACCTCCCATGAAGTCTGCACTTTCCACCTGTCGCATGTGTCCTCACCTCCCCATGAAGTCTGCACTTTCCACCTGTGCATGTGTCCTCACCTCCCCATGAAGTCTGCACTTTCCACCTGTCGCATGTGTCCTCACCTCCCCATGAAGTCTGCACTTTCCACCTGTGCATGTGTCCTCACCTCCCCATGAAGTCTGCACTTTCCACCTGTGCATGTGTCCTCACCTCCCCATGAAGTCTGCACTTTCCACCTGTGCGCATGTGTCCTCACCTCCCCATGAAGTCTGCACTTTCCACCTGTGCATGTGTCCTCACCTCCCCATGAAGTCTGCACTTTCCACCTGTCGCATGTGTCCTCACCTCCCCATGAAGTCTGCACTTTCCACCTGTGCGCATGTGTCCTCACCTCCCCATGAAGTCTGCACTTTCCACCTGTGCGCATGTGTCCTCACCTCCCCATGAAGTCTGCACTTTCCACCTGTGCGCATGTGTCCTCACCTCCCCATGAAGTCTGCACTTTCCACCTGTGCGCATGTGTCCTCACCTCCCCATGAAGTCTGCACTTTCCACCTGTGCGCATGTGTCCTCACCTCCCCATGAAGTCTGCACTTTCCACCTGTGCGCATGTGTGATTGAATGGATTTCCACACTTATGTATATTATTAGGGTGGGTGGAGCAGGCATTTTGTGATTCTGCCTATAGAGAGCGCTCTGTGCAGCTCATGGTCTTTGCTGTTTTGAACTTGTATCAGTGCAGCATGGTGTTTTTCACTTTTTACAAGTGGGCCTATAAATGCTCTGGTAAACATAAATAGTAGGCTAATCACAATCCTCATACTTTGATGGTTTTTGTTTTATTTATTACTCGGGTGCGTTTTAGTAACATCAATAGCGGCTGGTTGAATTTGTTTTGGATACATTTCATACTTGCAAAAGAAAAATAAAGGAAGAAAACATAAGAGTCTACAGAAAGTGCAAAGCAGCAGAAACTTATAGAGTCCCTTTTATTAATTTTTATGCTGGCTTTAATAAAACAATTGTTAGTTATAGTTTTATCTTGATGTTAATGTTTTTGATACTGTAAACATTTTAAACGGCACATAATTCTGCTGAGATGGGAAGTAAATGGTAACGTGATAAACATTTACAACGCAGACTGTTTTGTATTATTTATAATGACGTTGCAGAATAGAAAGCGAATACAAGTGTTTCCAAAGAGATTCCCAAATACTGTCTTTTAATTCTGTGCATCCAAAGACATGTAATGAAACTTTAAGAATTAAGCCTACTGTTTGGTATTCTGCTTTGAACCAGCAGGCTGTCAGTCTCAAACTGCTGTGACAAACATTATGTATGAAATAAATGGGAAAAAAGAAATGTGCTGATAAGAATATTCTGCCTTTTATTGCAACTGCAGTACATTCACTGAGCAAAAACTGTAAAGCGGTACTTGAGCTGAAACCCGTGCCATAGATAATTATAGCTGCCTATATCCCTGAACCACATAAATAATCATTACTGTAAGTGTTTCACTGTGATCCTCATATACTGGGTAGTGAGTCAAAACACTGTCATACTATGGGAATGTCATCTGAAATCCTGACCTGTTACCACTATCATTTTAGTATCATCTCATACCACTGTCCCTGAGAACGGAGCAAAACCAGTGCATTGCCTTTGAAAACATCAATACGAGTACATCTGTCGACCCGCATGAAACAGACCATGTCATGTGAAAACACTGCACGCATAAAATTCAAGTGCATATATTTATCTACAGTGAAAGGGCACTGAGACATGCATGCTGGTGCATCTGTAAGTACAGCTGTAAATGTTATAAAAGCATGTTAAACACGAATTAGATACAGAAGTGTATTTGTTATTTTTGAAACAGGCAAGGAAATAAAGACACATTCAAATAACCTTTGAAAGGGTTTGTTTGTATGGCGGTGGCTGTTATGGAGCTGCTGGTGTTTCCTGTAAGCAGTAAGCACATCTTTGTAATTGATGTTTTGCTGGCTGGGCTTGAAGAGAGCTCTCTGTACCACGTGCTGCAGCAGCAGAGTGGGGGTTCTAGAATGAGAAAGTAAAAAGGCTGGTTTTAAAGGGCAAGACACCTAGGGAATGTAAACAAACTGGAATGTAAATTTTGGATCTTTCTCGTGTAACATTAAGGAAGTTTTGCTCATAAATCTCACTTTTCAAGTTATCTCATGGTTACATAAAACATCTGAACTTACCGGTACCAATAATTTACACTCATTGAAGAAAAATAAGCAACAGAGACTGCATTGACGTGAGTGTTACTGGGGTTATTTCCCTGCAGTGACACTCGTTTCTGTCCTCACTGTACTACTAATGGAGCTGTTCCCTCATGTGTTCAGGGAACACTCCTGTGTTGAACTGAGACAGTCAGCCTGTGTCCCAGAGTGGGCTCCGTTCTGTCAGTTTGCATTCATTAGCATAAATACCATACCTCACACAAGAGCCATCCTATAAACAGGGTGGCTGTCGAGACACTTCCTGGACACAGGGCATGGATCTTTCCATTGGCTAGATCCTGCATTCCTACCTGCTGAGCCCCGCCCAGCCTCGCCTCGCCTCGTCTCGCCTCACTGTGCACACTGCATTCCAGTGGTGTTGGGTTACACCATGACTCGCTCCCCTCGCACTGAAACACACATGATCAGCTCTTCAGTAAAGTGTGTATGCAAACTCTACAACACACAGTAAAGGAGTGGCAATGGTCTCACACGGTACAGCAAGATAAGGCTTTGTGCTTTTATGTAGTGTCTAGTAGGGCATGTTCACAACACTCACCACTCTTTAACCCTTTGATTAACAAACATAACTTTCATGATTTTTGTATTTACTGTTAATGTCATCAGAGTACACTCAAATATTAATCCTGTAATGTCCAGGTGGCTTTGTATGGAGAAAAGCTATTATATTTGATGATTATATATGTAAGTCGACATTGATTCTTGTACCAAACACACAATTATACACCTGATTGGCAACACATACTGTAAACTGAGGTAACATCAGACAATTTTGACATTTGTTTAGTAATGACTTCATACTGTTGCTCTTTTGGAACCAAGTCTGTGAAATACTTACAGGTAGACTTGTGGGCTACCTAATACTGTCCAAACATATTATTTTTCATTTAAAATATTTTAGCGATCTGTACTAAGTGTTATGTGTTGTATCGTTTTGTGCCGCTATTCCGTGTTTTGTCTATGTCCTGAGAGCCGGTGCAGAGGGGGGTATCGAGTCGTGACCCCAGTGTGCTTGTGAATATTGTCCAGTCATGTTGTGTTTATCCTTGTTCGATTTGTTTGGTCCAATGTGTCTTGTTATGTCTGCAGTGTATGTCTGGTTATGTCTAAATGTTCCATGTTTTCGCTGGGTTTTGCTGTATAAAGGCGCAGCCTGCATGCTGCTGTGGGCTGTGCTGTTGACTGTGTGCTGACCCTCGCTGTATAAAGGCTGCTACATTAGCGTACCACATCTTCCTGCGGCTGTCTGGATACTAATTTCCATTCAACGTCACAAGACTTCGTGGGTAGTTTAAAAAATAAAATAAAAGTAAATGTGCCTTCTTCACAGAAAACACCTGCTGGTGTTTTTTAAATCAACAAAAAACGTTTTATTTTACCCACAATTTATAGAGTGAAATAATGAGTGTCATTTTAACTGAATCATTCCAGGAATAATAATAAGACTCGTTGCACAGCAGTCTGATCCATTCCTGATTTTATTGTGTTTAATAAGACCGACCTGAGCTTTGACCGACACAACGTGGCTAATCAAGCTGAGAAAACCACCCTGCATTGACCCTTATTGACTGTAAAATAAATCAAATCCGAAAATAACTTACTTAATAATAAAGCTGCACGAATCTAACAGCAGCCATCTCTCTCCTCAATAAATACACTTTAAGCCAGTACTAAAAGAAACGGCAGGGTTTCTTTCACAGTGATATGGGGCAAGCACGGTTATAATCTAACCCAGTGTTTGCAGACTCATTAGAATGGCGTAAAAACAGCGAGGCGGCACTGTGCCTTTACGGAAGTCACAAACAGTGCCCCTTGACTCCGCAAACGAACACCAATGAAAAGTGCGCATACAAGTAGAGACCGGGCAGATTCACCCAGTGAGATTCGGGTTTACTTGGAAGTGGCTATCCGCGCAGTTGCTCGGTTCCTGTAACAGCACAGTATTGACGAGATTGAAAGACTGTGAGATGGATCAGCTTGTCGCTATCGAAGTCGGGGAGACCTGCCAGGGAAACGGGGACGCGGAGCCGGACAGGATGGCGAGGATCCCGGAGAGGCTACAGAAGAGGGACCAGGAGAGGCAGGAGGAGCTGGAGAGGCGCAAAGAGGCGAAGGAGAGCAAGCAGGTGACAGAGGAAAAGAGCGACTTCTTCACCAGCACTTTCTCCAAGGAGAAGGCGGATATCGAGGAGCTGCTGGCGGGCGGCGGTGAGGTAGAGCCCGGTTCGCTGGCAGGCCGTTTGGAGGATATCTCGGCTCGGATCCAGCAGCTGCAGAAGTTTCTCAACGACAGCATGGTGTTCCTACCCCAGTACGAGCTGCGGCAGGCCCAGTCCGCCTTGCAGAAGCTCCAGAGCAGCCTGGCGGAGAAGAGAGGCGAGCTGCTGCCGAAGAAGAAGTTTGCCTTCAGATCGCGCAATGTCGGGGCTAATAATACAAACAAAGAGACCCCCGAACCTAGGAAGGGGGGCGAGCAAGCAAGCAGACCCATTGATTTGACAGACGCCTCTGTGACGGCGTCCCCAGTTAACAGCGGTGATGTCAGCGCGCAGTGCGGCTTTTCCAATGTGGTCTCGCAGGTTCTGATCAAGAGGGCGGATGAGATTAATCAGAGGGACGTGTTGCTCACACACCTGTCCAGCTGCACAGTGAAGCTGTTCGGAGCCCCGAGCACCCTCCACATCAAACACGTCAGGGACTCCACCATACTGTGCGGGCCCGTGTCCAGCTCCGTCTTCATCGACCACTGCTCGGGCTGCACCTTCGCGTTCCCGTGCCAGCAACTGCGTACCCACAACACGACCGACAGCCGGGCGTACCTGCACGTCACCAGCCGGGCCATTGTAGAGGACTGCAGCGGGGTGCGGTTTGCGCCCTTTACCTGGAGCTACCCGGGCATGGAGGAAGATTTCCAGGTGTCGGGGTTAGACAGGGAGAGAAACAACTGGACCCAGGTGGACGATTTCAACTGGCTGGCGAGTGACGCCCCGTCTCCCAACTGGAGTGTTATTCCCGAGGAGGAGAGGAAAACTACCTGGGTTTAAAGGCGTGTGAAAGGGGTTGTTGCAATAAAACGCAAACGAATGACTACCCTGCCTTGTGTCAATACCAGGGGCCCCACACCTGACCACATGTATGCTTTTCGCGATGCCACAGAGTAACACGAACCTGTTCAGATAATGGATCAGACAGCGCAAGCGCCTTTGCAGTTGGTGTGTTGTCAGTGTAGCGGCAGGTAGCCACACGTGATGCAGTGCTCCTTGGCATGCATGTTGAGCACAACACATACACACACGTGAACTAGAATGAATTCAAACCGGCTTTCTTTTATGTTTTGTTTTTACTTGAATTTGTTATTTATTTTTAATGAAAACTAATCTTTTGTGCAGAATAAAAACCTTGTCTAGTAAGGAGTAAACGTGCATGTCCAGTGAAAGAATACATGAATTTCTAGTAAAATATGAATCTTACAGAAATGTTCAGTCCTATGTTGTTGTTTTTTTCCCTTGAGTCTAAATCACCATATAATGTGATGTCATTATAAAGGATATCATTCTAGAACTCTGAGGACATGTGCACTTTCATCGCTCTTCATGCTTGTAAGTCACTAAGATAGGAAAGTACAATAATGAGCATTACATTATGACTAATTGACAAGCTGTGATCGTTTTGTCACTCTAGACTCACTGTCTCTGGACTGGCTGATTTGGAGTAATCTGTACAAGTTATGTGATGTAAATACAGTCTCTTCTAAAGCAGACAGTAATGCAGAGGACTGAAAAATAAAATGGATTTCACATCTGTAGAATATTGTATATGGAGCAGTTCTGTGTAGAATATTCTCACATAATAAGCATGTGAAACACCGTGAACTCATGTAGGATTGTGACTTGTGTCCAATGGTAGTTACTTGCTTTGAACCAGCTTGGAGTGTGTATTCATTTCTCAGCTTAACCCCAACCATCCAACCATCCAACCATCATTTCTCAGCTTAACCCCAACCCTAACCCTAACTCCGTGGCTGTTCAGTGTTAAACTAAAATGAAAATGATTCCAGTCGTTATTCAGCACATGATATATACTGAGTGTTTTAGAAATCTGTTTTTTTTTTTTTTTTAAAAGCAACAGCAGTTGCTTGTGTAACGTGTTAACTGAATGACTGTCCTTCCCAGAGACACAATTAAAATTGAGACAGATGTCAATTCCACAAAGTAACTTCTCATGTGTTTTATTTTGAATATTTAAGTGCTTTGTGCATTATACTTCTCTTCAGCAGATGTACAGAAAATAAATAGTAAAACAATAAAAACAGTAGATTGTATGAAATAAGGCTAAAGATTTCAATATATCTTTTACTTTAATGCTGCAATTATAAATAAGTTCTTAAGACGCTCTTCAGTACTGTTAGTAACAGTACTAATATTCTTATAGCGCTGACATGCTCAGACTGGCAGTGCCTGTCACAGCTCTGAGTGCTTTATAATAATCCTCACCCTCACAGTTCACTGCAGCTGCCTGTCAAACCTTTACAGCTTATACTTGTGGACTTGCCTGTCTGGACAGGCAACAATATCTTAAGAAAAAAACAAATGTAATGTAATATATATATATTTACTCAAAGCCTCCACTAGTGTTTTCTACTATTATAACAACTTTGACTTGCATAAAGAAGGAAACACATTGAGTGAAATAACTTGCATTGCTTGATTTTCAAGGTAATCTGATGGACAATGACACCTGTGCCTTCTGCCAGTTGTGTTGTCAATTCAATGCTTGTCTTCTTTCTATTCCTTAAGGATATTATCTTCAAGTATTGCTCATCCTTGTTAGACAGCGTTTTGGGTCTTCCAATTCTGGGTTTATCAATTACAGATGATGTTTCTCTGTACTTGTTGATTATGCTTCAGATACCCCACCTTGAAAATCGAGTGATGCGAGCTATTTCACTCAATGTTTTTTCTTCTTTATGCAAGTCAAGGTTGTTATTAGTAGAAAACACTAGTGGAGGCTTTGAGTAAATTGTTGATGCTCATAATGCATCAGAGTAGAACAATGCAACATGTCTAAGACTGGCACAGCAGTGTATATGTGTGTGTGTGTGTGTGTGTGTGTGTATATATGTATAATGTAAAATATGTAAATCTATAGATTAACCGGTATATGTGTAGGTTAAACAGCTCAGCAGTCAATGTATAAAATAACTGAAGAGATGGTACTAAACAATTTCTTTTACTTACATCTATGATCACTGTATGGCAACAATTCACAATACAAAATAATGTGTTGATGGTAAAGTAGCACCCTATGTGTGGTTCTCCCTGAAATGCGAAACCCACATGTACTCGGGATACTTTTTTATAAATGAGTTCAACTGAATAATACTAAAGCGCACTTAGTGGAGTTCTGCTGTAGAGATGGCATTATTACCATGCCTAATGCTTGCCCCATGGTACATTTTGATTTAAAATAAAATCGTTAGAACTAAAACTAGAAATCTGTCTCTAATCATGTCTATATATAGGGCAAAACATTAATACATGGTCTCTGCTAAGTACATAAATTATTATTATTATTATTATTATTATTATTATGTAATACTACTACTGATAATATTAATAGTGCAAGAAGGGATGCAGTGAAGTTTAAAAAGATGAATAAAAAAATACAAAGAAATCCTAAGGCTGGAGTTTAAGAAAAATAAATAATAAATTAGTTAATTTACCCACAAGTATGTAGCAGATCTTACAGAAATGTTTTTATTTATTTTTTGCCATTCAGCTCCCTGACGTTACTTTATTTCCAAATTCACCTCCCATGCTGTAGCATTATAACTACCATAGCATTAGCTACCATCTCCTTAGTTATTTTATACATTGACCGATGAGCTGGTAAATCTACACATTTACCAGTTGATCTATAGATGTACCTATTTTACACAAGAAGCGTAACATATTTCACAATAAAAGTAGGTTTATACATTCAGGTACTTAAACCTAGGTGATCTTGCCTCATTGATTGGGCTAAAACAACATCCCGCCCAAATCTGAAGCAACGTTGCACAGACGTTCGTTACAAGCACTTAGTCCACATACTGTTTGGGTATGAGGAACTGCTGCATGGTACTGATTGGTCGAAGTATTGAAGGCTACATCTCAGGAACCGCTCTTCTGGTTTGTAGGATGAGTATTTGTTATAACTGTGTATGTAGGTCACAGTGACCTGGTTTGGAATATATAATAATTGTTGAACTGACTTGATTGATACCCTTCTAACTAACCAGCTGCTCACTGCTCTGGGTCTTATATACAGAGTCATAGACTGGCTTTCATACCCTCTGTTTCAACAAGCTGCTGTAAACGGGCTGCGCTTTTAATCCCTGCTTGGCTCCTACAGCATAGGCAGGATGACCACGTGAGCAAGATGACCAAATCAGTTAAATAGTAAAGCAGGATTATTTTCCTGGCTCATCTGCTGACAGGGATTTTTGTAATTGGGATGAGGCTGATTAGTGGTATTAGGCTGACGTCCTGGAACTTCAGGGTTTATCATTTGGATCCCAGACAATACTTCTCCTTTGCTGGAAAAGGACCTGAAATAGCTGTAAAGCCCACTGGCCAGTTCTTTTATATGTATTAAAATAATAAAAAATACATATCATTTTTTTGGGCGGGGTGATAAGTTTTCGGTTGTTGTGCTCTAGGTTACGAGAAGCTGGGTGGTCAGCATGGATGGACTGCCTGGGATTTCAAACAAAGTCTTGTCTTTTGCAGCTGCTGTATGGAACGGATTACAAACTTCTTTTTAAATTTGATTTCTCCGCCACTTTGGTTTTTATATCTGTTCTTGTTCTTTAATACTTAATTAAAAGAATACATCTATAAATATATATATATATATTTGGAGAACAGTGTGGAAAGGCAGAATGGCGCTCATGACGGTGAAGTTCGATTTGAAGAAGAGGGTGACTCTTGCCCAGACGCTATGGCTGATGAACTGGTTCTCTGTGATGACCGGGGTCCTGGTCTTCAGCCTGGGACTGGTTCTCAAAGTGGAGCTGCGCAAGCGGAGCGAGATGATGGACAATGCCGAGAGCCACTTCGTCCCCAACTCCCTGATCTGCGTGGGGATCTTGGCTTGTGCCCTGAACGCTTTTGGGGGCAAGATCTGCTATGACTCCCTGGACCCGGCCAAGTACAGCAAGTGGAAGCCGTTCCTGAAGCCCTTCCTGGCCACCTGCTTCATCTTCAACATCCTGTTGCTCCTCACGGCTGGGCTGTGCTTCACCATGCGGCTGGCCCTGGAGAGCACGCTGATGCACGGGCTGAAGAGCGGCATGCGCTACTACAAGGACACAGACACGCCCGGCCGCTGCTACATGAAGACCACCCTGGACATGATGCAGATCGAGTTCCGCTGCTGCGGGAATAATAACTACAAGGACTGGTTTGAGATCCAGTGGATCAGCAACCGCTACCTGGACTTCAGCTCCAAGGAGGTCAAAGAGTAAGTCGACCTCCTGCTCTTCTGCTGTTTGCAATGAGCAGCTCAATTCATCTAGTGTTGTTTTATTTGGATATTACATTAAACTAGTAGAATGTTAAAATATTGTATTAGTGATTCAGAAACAAACCCAGAGATAGAGGTGCATTCTTTTAACACATTATCTATTGATACATAACAGCTCACTTGCTATGGATTCATTCATTTTTATGTTTAGTAATGCATGTGTGTGTGTGTGTGTTGTTTCAATGCCTCTCTTATTACTATAGTATGAGTTGTATAAAATGCTGCTTCATGTCCCTTCCTCAAGCATCATTGAGGTCTTGACAGCTCCAGGCAGGTTCCTATTGCTTTTCTGCTGCAGGGTGTATCAATACACTTCTTGTTTGAAGCTCTGTGTTGCAGTGTATTTACACTTCTTGTTTGATGCTCTGTGTTGCAGTGTATTTTAATACACTTCTTGTTTGATGCTCTGTGTTGCAGTGTATTTACACTTCTTGTTTGATGCTCTGTGTTGCAGTGTATTTTAATACACTTCTTGTTTGAAGCTCTGTGTTGCAGTGTATTTTAATACACTTCTTGTTTGATGCTCTGTGTTGCAGTGTATTTACACTTCTTGTTTGAAGCTCTGTGTTGCAGTGTATTTTAATACACTTCTTGTTTGATGCTCTGTGTTGCAGTGTATTTTAATACACTTCTTGTTTGATGCTCTGTGTTGCAGTGTATTTTAATACACTTCTTGTTTGATGCTCTGTGTTGCAGTGTATTTTAATACACTTCTTGTTTGAAGCTCTGTGTTGCAGTGTATTTTAATACACTTCTTGTTTGATGCTCTGTGTTGCAGTGTATTTTAATACACTTCTTGTTTGATGCTCTGTGTTGCAGTATATTTTAATACACTTCTTGTTTGAAGCTCTGTGTTGCAGTGTATTTTAATACACTTCTTGTTTGAAGCTCTGTGTTGCAGTGTATTTTAATACACTTCTTGTTTGATGCTCTGTGTTGCAGTGTATTTTAATACACTTCTTTTTTGATGCTCTGTGTTGCAGTGTATTTTAATACACTTCTTGTTTGATGCTCTGTGTTGCAGTATATTTTAATACACTTCTTGTTTGAAGCTCTGTGTTGCAGTGTATTTTAATGCACTTCTTGTTTGAAGCTCTGTGTTGCAGTGTATTTTAATACACTTCTTGTTTGATGCTCTGTGTTGCAGTGTATTTTAATACACTTCTTTTTTGATGCTCTGTGTTGCAGTGTATTTTAATACACTTCTTTTTTGATGCTCTGTGTTGCAGTGTATTTTAATACACTTCTTTTTTGATGCTCTGTGTTGCAGTGTATTTTAATACACTTCTTTTTTGATGCTCTGTGTTGCAGTGTATTTTAATACACTTCTTTTTTGATGCTCTGTGTTGCAGTGTATTGCTCCAGGGTAGAAGGCATTCATGTTGGCTTCATGTTTTTATAAAACTGTTTCACAGTCAGCCTGTCAATATTCTCATGACATCGAAGGCTGGGTGATCGGCTGGGAGGCTCTAGATCCGTTAGAACAGATGGATGTGTTTGTGTGTCAATGGCTGGTTTGAACCTCTTTTTATTTTCTATTCATGGCACAATTGGGATATCTTGCACAACGATCCTAATGTTTTGTTTGACTTCTGTCAACCATTTCCTTTTTTTGGTAAAGATTAAAAGCAAATAAAATGTGTAACTTTGTATTTATATAAAAACAGTGTTGTTTGATTCCATTGTGGAATCTACAACAGAGTTCCAGAATACCGTTAGCATTCTTTGAGTGCAGTACACTCTATTAAGGTCAGACCTACACAGTACCGTGGATGGAAGGGTAGTGTATGTCACTGATCAGACCTACATAGTACAGTGGATGCAATACAACATTTTCAAAACAACTGGACAATCCAAAGACTGTCAGCTGAATAACAGTAGAGACAACCATTAGTAAAGGAAGTTATCTGTCTGTTAGAAATGACAGCCCCAAATAGGGGAGCTATATTTATTTCTAATTTAATTAAATCATAATCATGTATGTGTTCAGCTAAATATTGTTCAGCAGACACGCTGTAGGTCTAAGCTCTAGTTGTCTTTGCAGCCCCAGTGTAGCGTGTGCTGAGCGTCGCATCTCACCTTCTCTCACTGTTGTTTTTCCAGCCGCATTAAGAGTAACGTGGATGGGAAGTATCTGATGGACGGGGTACCCTTCAGCTGCTGTAACCCCAGCTCCCCCCGGCCCTGTATCCAGTACCAGATCACCAACAACTCTGCCCACTACAGTTATGACCACCACAGCGAGGAGCTGAACATCTGGACTCGGGGCTGTCGAGAGGCGCTGCTCAGTTACTACAGCGGCATGCTGAACTCCATCGGCATCCTGGTGCTGCTCGTCCTGCTCCTGGAGGTGAGGCAGGGCGCAGGGGAGCAGGGAGAGAGGGGTAGCAGGGAGAGCAGGGGAGCGAGGGAGTGGAGAGCGGCAAGTGGAGGAGTAGGGTGTGAGGAGC
The DNA here is from genome assembly GCA_030684275.1 of Acipenser oxyrinchus oxyrinchus. Classification (NCBI taxonomy): domain Eukaryota; kingdom Metazoa; phylum Chordata; class Actinopteri; order Acipenseriformes; family Acipenseridae; genus Acipenser; species Acipenser oxyrinchus. Next base: position 122,914 of record CM060251.1, on the reverse strand, counting down.
AGGGGAGAGGGAGCGGTGAGTGGAGGAGCAGGGAGTGGGGAGGCGGGAGAGTGGAGGAGAAGGGAGTGAGGAGCAGGGAGCGAGGAGTGGGGAGCAGCGAGTGGAGGAGCGAGGGAGTGGGAGGGAGTGGAGGAGCAGGGGAGTGGGGAGCAGGGGAATGGGGGAGTGGAGGAGCAGGGGAGCGAGGGAGTGGGGATCAGGGAGAGCAGAGGAATGGGGGAGTGGCGAGTGGAGGAGCAGGGGAGTGGGGAGCAGGGAATGGGGAGCGGAGAGTGGAGGAGCAGGGGGCGAGGGAGTGGGGATCAGGGAGAGCAGAGGAATGGGGGAGTGGCGAGTGGAGGAGCAGGGGAGGGAGAGTGGAGGAGCAGGGAATGAGGAGCAGGGGAGTGGAGAGTGGAGGAGCAGGGAGTGAGGGAGTGGAGAGTGGGGGAGCAGGAGAGCAGAGGAATGGGGAGTGGTGAGTGGAGGAGCAGTGGAGAGTGGAGGAGCAGGGGAGTGAGGGAGTGGAGAGTGGAGGAGCAGGGGAATGAGGAGCAGGGGAGTGAGGGAGTGGGGGAGCAGGGAGAGCAGAGGAATGGGGGAGTGGCGAGTGGAGGAGCAGGGGAGTGGGGAGGCGAGGTGGAGGAGCAGGGGAGTGGGAGCGGAGAGTGGAGGAGCAGGGGAATGAGGAGCAGGGGAGTGAGGGAGTGGGGGAGCAGGGAGAGCAGAGAAATGGGGGAGTGGCGAGTGGAGGAGCAGGGGAGTGGGGAGCGGAGAGTGGAGGAGCAGGGGAATGAGGAGCAGGGGAGTGAGGGAGTGGAGAGTGGGGGAGCAGGGAGAGCAGAGGAATGGGGGAGTGGCGAGTGGAGGAGCAGGGGAGTGGGGAGCGGAGAGTGGAGGAGCAGGGGAATGAGGAGCAGGGGAATGAGGGAGTGGGGAGCAGGAGAGCAGAGGAATGGGGAGTGGCGGTGGAGGAGCAGGGAGTGGGGAGCAGGGAGCAGGGAGTGGGGCAGCGGAGCATGTGGTTGCCTGCTGGCTCTCTGTGTAACATGCATGTGTTTGCTCCTCCTCACCTGCAGGGGGCAGTGATGGTGGGGCTGCGGTACCTGCACACCTCCCTGGAGAGCCTGTCGAACCCGGAGGACCCAGAGAGCGAGAGTGAAGGCTGGCTGCTGGAGAAGAGCGTGAAGGAGACGGTGAGCTCATTCCTCCAGGGCCTCAAGTCCATGGGTAAGTCGAACCAGGTGGACAGCGGCAGGAGGCCGGGGAGGGAGGCACAGACCGTCGCCACTGTCAGCTGAGGAGTGTCAGCCTGGGGGACTCTGACCAATCCCTGATCAGAGAGCGGGAGGGAAGCAAGACAACCAGGAAACTAATTGCACTCAAAAGTGAACAAGTATTTTACACCATGTAGAATGTGAGCCCACATGAATATATTTATATATATGCCTGTATAAAATATGAATACAAAAAGCATGACTTGTTGCCAACCAGAGACCTGTGTATATTGTAAATCTGGTTCTTCTAATCCATCCCACTGTAATTGAATAGACTGTAATCCCCCAACGGCCACTCACTCATTAATATAAGATCTCAGCCCTTCCCCGGGATATAAAACAGTTCTGCTTTAAAGTTAGAAGGTTTGCTTTGCAATGTGAAATACCCTCAGTCAGAGGACAGGAAAAACACAAATAACTAAATAAACCCGTCCTTTCATGAAATGTGTTTCATATTCCCTTGTGTGACTGCATTGTGATTCATTTTTGAGATAAGGAATGGATTTTTAACCCGATAAGTGCCATCCTACCCTGGAAGGTTTTCCCCATGGCTATCCATCTGAAGCATAGTGTACACCACAGCCAGTGAAGAGCTGCATTGCCTGCCCATGTTTAGTCAGAGAGAGATTGTCTGTGTTAGGTAGTGGGGTTCTTTCACAGGGTAACTCATAGTATTCCCACAGAGTACGAGCCTGGTGAAGCGAGTGGACCAGGGAGCCTGTAAACACCATGCAGCCAGGAGCCTGTAACACCATGCAGTCAGGGAGCCTGTAGACACCATGCAGTCAGGGAGCCTGTAGACACCATGCAGTCAGGGAGCCTGTAGACACCATGCAGTCAGGGAGCCTGTAGACACCATGCAGTCAGGGAGCCTGTAGACACCATGTAGTCAGGGAGCCTGTAGACACCATGCAGTCAGGGAGCCTGTAGACACCATGTAGTCAGGGAGCCTGTACACACCATGCAGTCAGGGAGCCTGTACACACCATGCAGTCAGGGAGCCTGTACACACCATGCAGTCAGGGAGCCTGTAGTTACCAGACAGCTCAGTCTGCTTTCCATGGTGTCCTGCTTTGAGAATCCCTGCTGGGAACAACAGAGGCTTTCGACACGCAAAGAAAAGGGTCAAATAAGAGCAAATATGGGGTTGAAAATCTGTTTCACCGACGCAGTCGATCGCGGCAGCTTTGCAAGGGGGAATGTCAAAACATAACCCAGAAAAACCTTGTCCTACATGCTGACATCCTGCAGTGTTTGTGATCACCAGTCCCTTGGGAGGGAGTTACAGTACTGGAGGAGGGTCTGAACCATTCATCACATTTTAACATTGCCCCTTCCTGCCGTGCTCTACGGATGCACTGAAACTGTGTCAATGATACTGCTTTAAAGGATGGGAGACTGCCGATAAAGCCCGGATTGGGCTCCTGAAGAATTCATGAAACAATAAGTCTGAATGTTCCCACGATTTGAAGCTAGCATACAAAATGAAGCCTGAGGTTCCGTCATTACATTTTCCATCAATGTGACTGCGTGGCTGTGTTTCTGCAGGAGATACAAGAGCTCACACTGAGCTTTCCTTCAGCACTAATGAAACTCTTGGTAATGCAGAACTGTTCGATAGTCTGGTGTGAGGGCAGTTTCATTTGGATCGGAGGTCTTTTTACACTTTGGCGTCCCAATCAGTAATGTGGTCACAGAGGTGGAGAATGTAATGGCAGTACCTCAGACTTCACTGCGTACACGCTGTCTCAGACTTCACTGAGTACACGCGGTGTCAGACTTCACTGCATACACAGGGTCACACCATCTCACCGTCTCAGACTTCACTGCGTACACAGGGTCACACCGTCTCAGACTTCAGCATTTCAGGGGCAGGACCCGGCCTTACTGACACCCCTCCTTCAACATTCTCATTTCCAGTGTATCTGTAATTTTAAACTTTTTTTCTTGAAATTGTACTTTAAAATAACTAGTACTGTAAATTGAATCTTGTGTCTTGTCCTTTCGTACAAAGCTGTTAGCTGGATTTTTTCTGTATTATATAAAGAGGTAAGCCTATCTTTGTCATGTCTCAGCTCAGTAAGTAAGGAGATTTGTGAAGTGCTGTTAGTTCTTTATATGCTGCTTACAAATATGTTCAATATTAAAAGCATCTTGCATAAAAAAGAAACCTCTTTATAAATGAACATGTTTAATTGAATATTTGAAATCTGGCACATTGGGATCTGTTCAGTTCATCTAAAATGTGGATGATCTAAATCCTGCCGGCACTTGTTAAAAAGGTGTCTGAGTTTCCTTATTGTTGGGTTGTCTTTTAAAATAAGTAAAGATAGGTTTGGTTCTGCGCTGCTATTATAATTGCAGCTCTGTTTAGATTGATTGAATCATCTCCGGTGTTTACCCACATTTAGGTGTCCTTTGACTGCAGTGCCACGTTTGTATTCAGTGGAGGTTTAATAACTGCAATCACTCCATTTTAAGAATGTTCTGGGCTACAAACAAAAGGGATGCTTTGTTGTTGAGATGGCGACAAGAAAATACTAGATCTGCAGAATGAACTCCCCACAGAGCATCACAAATGCGTTGGGTGAAATCACTCCAGGTGTGACATCGCTCCGGTGTGAAATAGCTCAGGGGGTGACATTGCTCCGGTGTGAAATCGCTCCGGGGGTGACATCGCTCCGGTGTGAAATCGCTCCGGGGGTGACATCGCTCCGGGGTAAAATCGCTCCAGTGTGATTGCATTGCTGTCGTCGTTTCCAGGCATGAATCTGCTTCAAGACTGATCCTCTTATAAACCTTCATGTGTCAGTAGGGGCACAATACTTACACTGAACATCTGTAAACATGTATTTTAGTTATTCAAATATTTTAATAAAACACATGTATCTTTTATGAAAATCCTTATTAAAAGTGTTTCTTTAAATATATAATTTCACCATAAAGCATTAGAGATGACCAGTAAGATTTGTTGATGGGACTGATACTGTGAGTTTTAAATGCAAAGTGATTTATTTATCATGATTCCTGGGTCACAATCACAGTTAGACAACAAAGTATTTGGTCAGGTTATCAATCTTTCTTTTTCTTCTTGTATAAGGTCCAGTTTGACTACAGTAGCCACCGGAGCTGACCCAACACTGTTTTAACTAACTGTGCGTCTCGGCCCTCATGTGAAACTGTGGAACCAGACCTTGTCAATGTGTGTGGCATGAGCTGCTGTGGTACTGGTTACAAATAAATCTGCAGCATTGCTGTGGTGCATCTGAGTCAGAGTGAAGGTCCCTGCTCTATAGCATTTTGATGCACAGCAGAGAACAGAGACTTGTAAATAAATGTATGTTTATAAGTGTTCCAATCAAGGTGAGAGTGGGTTTGCTGTTTCATACAAAGGGTGCAAAAGAAAACACACACTCAGCTTGATTAGAGCTAGGCACCGAACACTTGCTGGTAACGTATTTCATCTGCTTATATAGAACCTCTTGTGGTTAAATGCTCCGAATGTTGTGTCATTGGAATTCGGAGTGCAGATCTGCACTCTCAGTGAAATTGCAATTGAGTTGCTGCTAAGGTTCCAATGGGGTCATGACTTTTAATTTACTGAAGCTCGTCTTCCCTATCTAATATGCAAGACTGCAGAACTGTGACATCACAGTGAGGGGAGATCCAGCAATTGAAATACAAGTCTGTGGCAGAGGTGCAGTCCCTAAAGAGGCTGTGTGGTCCGGTGAGTAAAGAAAAGGGCTTGTAACCAGGAGGTCCCCGGTTCAAATCCTGGCTCACTCACTGAGCAAGTCACTTAACCTCCTTGTGCTCTGTCTTTTGGGTGAGACGTTGTTTTAAGTGACTCTGCCGCTGATGTTCACACACCCTAGTCTCTGTAAGTCGCCTTGGATAAAGCGTCTGCTAAATGAACACATAACAATAAACAGGAGCGTTTAAAGAGTTGCTCTGTGAGGCCTCTCAGCAAGGAGTCCAGTTTATCCAATGGGATCAGGATGACTTAAGGACTCAATGGGAAGCTGTTGTGATTAACGATCCTGTCAGCGGCTGGGTCCGTGCATCACACCACACTGTCACACTGCAGGGCAATCCTGGAGTTAACCCTCCTGTCAGTGCATCACACCACACTGTCACACTGCAGCGCGATCCTGGAGTTAACCCTCCTGTCAGTGCATCACACCGCACTGTCACACTGCAGCGTGATCCTGGAGTTAACCCTGCTGTCAGTGCATCACACCACACTGTCACACTGCAGGGCGATCCTGGAGTTAACCCTCCTGTCAGTGCATCACACCACACTGTCACACTGCAGGGCGATCCTGGAGTTAACCCTCCTGTCAGTGCATCGCACCACACTGTCACACTGCAGCGTGATCCTGGAGTTAACCCTCCTGACAGTGCATCGCACCACACTGTCACACTGCAGCGCGATCCTGGAGTTAGCCCTGCTGTCAGTGCATCACACCGCACTGTCACACTGCAGCGTGATCCTGGAGTTAACCCTGCTGTCAGTGCATCACACCACACTGTCACACTGCAGCGTGATCCTGGAGTTAACCCTGCTGTCAGTGCATCACACCACACTGTCACACTGCAGCGCGATCCTGGAGTTAACCCTCCTGTCAGTGCATCACACCACACTGTCACACTGCAGCGCGATCCTGGAGTTAACCCTCCTGACAGTGCATCACACCACACTGTCACACTGCAGCGCAATCCTGAGTTAACCCTCCTGTCAGTGCATCACACCACACTGTCACACAGCAGCGCGATCCTGGAGTTAACCCTCCTGACAGTGCATCACACCACACTGTCACACTGCAGTGTGATCCTGGAGTTAACCCTCCTGACAGTGCATCACACCACACTGTCACACTGTAGCGCGATCCTGGAGTTAACCCTCCTGTCAGTGGCTGGGTCCGTGCATCACACCACACTGTCACACTGCAGCGTGATCCTGGTGTTATTTCATGGGAGAATTTACACAAACAAACTGACTTGTCTTCAAATCAGTCCTATGATCTCCATGTGTCCATAAAGAATACATAATGAGTGATTATGGTTAAAGAAATTGAGAAAAATAAATGGTTTTGGGTATCATGAAAAATCTGTCTATGATATGATCGCATATCATAGGTAAAGTATCAGTCCTTCATGAGTCCAATACTTTCAGAGGGATGTAAATTTAAAGCATGATAGGCAGTGGCCGTAGCCCTTTGAAACTCTGTGTGAATCAATCATTTCACAATTCATGGAATCTGTATTAATAGTCTTATTGTTTAGTTTTTGATAATGACATAGCCTGTGTCTGGCTGCAATAAAGCGTGCATCCTGCTGAAACAAGCACATTGTACTGAGTGACAGCATGTGAATCCACACACCCATCCTGCTGAAACAAACACATTGTACTGAGTGACAGCATGTGAATCCACACACCCATCCTGCTGAAACAAACACATTGTACTGAGTGACAGCATGTGAATCCACACACCCATCCTGCTGAAACAAACACATTGTACTGAGTGACAGCATGTGAATCCACACACCCATCCTGCTGAAACAAACACATTGTACTGAGTGACAGCATGTGAATCCACACACCCATCCTGCTGAAACAAACACATTGTACTGAGTGACAGCATGTGAATCCACACACCCATCCTGCTGAAACAAACACATTGTACTGAGTGACAGCATGTGAATCCACATTGTACTGAGTGACAGCATGTGAATCCACACACCCATCCTGCTGAAACAAGCACATTGTACTGAGTGACAGCATGTGAATCCACACACCCATCCTGCTGAAACAAACACATTGTACTGAGTGACAGCATGTGAATCCACACACCCATCCTGCTGAAACAAGCACATTGTACTGAGTGACAGCATGTGAATCCACACACCCATCCTGCTGAAACAAACACATTGTACTGAGTGACAGCATGTGAATCCACACACCCATCCTGCTGAAACAAGCACATTGTACTGAGTGACAGCATGTGAATCCACACACCCATCCTGCTGAAACAAACACATTATACTGAGTGACAGCATGTGAATCCACACACCCATCCTGCTGAAACAAGCACATTGTACTGAGTGACAGCATGTGAATCCACACACCCATCCTGCTGAAACAAACACATTGTACTGAGTGACAGCATGTGAATCCACACACCCATCCTGCTGAAACAAACACATTGTACTGAGTGACAGCATGTGAATCCACACACCCATCCTGCTGAAACAAACACATTGTACTGAGTGACAGCATGTGAATCCACACACCCATCCTGCTGAAACAAACACATTATACTGAGTGACAGCATGTGAATCCACACACCCATCCTGCTGAAACAAACACATTGTACTGAGTGACAGCATGTGAATCCACATTGTATTGAGTGACAGCATGTGAATCCACACACCCATCCTGTGGAGGTTATTCTGATTAAGGTTTTTCCTGCGTCTTCAGCACCGGCACACTCCCCCTTCTCAGCACTGGCATTGCTACGGCAGCCACTCCACTTAGCAGGGCTTGACGCACACTGTGAAAAGTGCAGCATCTGAGTGAGAATGCGTGAGAAAGGGGGGATGGTGTGAGAACAGGAAACATGCAGCCCAAGGCAGATCTGCATCAGCTCAAAGTCTGAGAGGCTCTTGAACAGCTTTACACTCGTTATTGCATTACCATTCACAGGCTTTCCTCAGAACAGCCTCAATCTCAGTAAGTGTCCCGGACAGGCAGTGTGACGCATTAATATGGGATCAGCGCTGAAGGACAAGAGGGAATAAATACCTTCTGTAGGGCATGTCCTGTTCTACCCTTCTCACTGACAACCCGTTCACATGCACACCAACAACGACCATCTGCAGCAGCAAACCCTGCTGTGAGACACAGCTCATTCCTGTCAACATGCACATGAAAAATAAACAAAACCCCTGGGCCGAATGAGATCCTCCCGATAGTACTGAAAAGTTATTTACAAACCGCAAACTAAGATCATGCGATGGTAACAGTAGCCTGGGAGACAGTCAGCATGGTTTTAGGAAAGGGAGATCGTGTCTAACTAACCTGCTTGATTTTTTTGAGGATGCAACATTGACAATGGATATTTGCAAAGCATATGACATGGTTCATTTAGATTTCCAGAAAGCTTTTGACAAAGTCCCGCATAAAAGATTAATTCTCAAACTGAACGCAGTAGGGATTCAAGGAAATGCATGCACATGGATTAGGGAGTGGTTAACATGTAGAAAACAGAAAGTACTGATTAGAGGAGAAACCTCAAAATGGAGCGAGGTAACTAGTGGTGTCACCAGGGGTCACAAATGGAGATTAGATAAAGGGGCATGCAGAACAGAAAATAGGAGGCACTTTTTTACACAGAGAATTGAGAGGGTCTGGAACCAACTTCACAGAAATGTTGTTGACGCCGACACCCTGAGATCCTTCAAGAAGCTGCTTGATGAGACTCTGGGATCAATAAGCTACTAACAACCAAACAAGCAAGATGGGCCGAATGGCCTCCTCTCGTTTGTAAACTTTCTTATGTTCTTATAAACAACGACCATCTGCGCCAGCAAACACTGCTGTGAGACACAGCTGGGCCCAGGGCCAGTGCTAGGCAAAGCATGGGATCTTTATATCAGTTGAGTAGCGACTATTTTTAAAATCAACAGGTTTTTAATTCAGCTTGTATTGTGCAATCGCTCTGTGTGCTCCTATAGCACCTGGTCTCTGTTTTGATTGTACGGGGCACCATGTGCAGATTTTAAGTTAGGTTTTATGGAATTTTGAAATGACTGTTTCATAACTTCAGTAACGTCATCATTTTAAACTGTAACATGAAACTAAATGTACTGGTTGAAAATTAATGTTTTGGCAAAAGCATTAACGTTCCTTTGCAAATTAGCCTTTTCTTGCTTAACTATTCTGCAGAAGAACACAACTCTACAGTGACATATCCAACCATTTGAAAATGGTAGGTTGTGGTACAGCTCTGTCTAAACTCCACACTCTGGTACAGCTCTGCACTTTGTCTAAACTCCACAAACTGGTACAGCTCTGCACTTTGTCTAAACTCCACACTCTGGTACAGCTCCGCACCTTGTCTAAACTCCACACTCTGGTACAGCTCTGCACCTTGTCTAAACTCAACACCCCATATGTGGCTAGGATAGAAGGGTAAGTGTGTCTGGGAGGTCAAACATATATGTCATTGGTGCACAATTGCTGCTTTAAATTACAGCCCTATTACAAATCCGCTTTAGCAGGTGAGAGGATAAGACAAAGATGTGTCAGAGACAAGTCCAGGTACAGCATTAAATCTGGGATTAACTCTGAAAGAACTGGGACACGGGGGTATGAGCATATCTGTAAAACCCCACTCAGGACTAAAGCAATCTGCTTTAACTTCAACAACAAAGCATTTTATTTTAGTTACTGAAGAGCTTTTTTGTTTTAAAAGGTTTACAAGGTTTTTACAATATAGTACATTGTACCCATTTATACAAGAATTCCCATATTAGCAAGTCCATGTATTACACATTATTTACCCTGAACACTGGAAGCATGGCACAGAACGCTTGGGTAGGGGAAGGGGGTTGACATGGTGGTGGCCACAATACAGAAAACACGCAAAAAGAACAGCTGGATAAAAAAGAAACCTAACGATTAGGGTTACGTAGCGTACCGGTGTAGCAGAGATAAAAAGAAACCTGCTGATTAGGGTTACATAGCGTACTGGTGTAGCAGAGACATCACACTCAGTATACTGGGCACTGTTCCATAAAGAGGCACATTTGCATTACTCTTGCATTTCATCTTAATTGGTCCTATTTTGTGGTAAGGGATGTATTAGATCATAATAATTTAACATGGCAGATAAAGAAGCTGTATTGATGGATAACGGGGGCATGTTCACTGAAGCACTGCCTTACACAGCTCTTTAAAACTGCAAATACACCAGATGGAAGACAGTTCATTGTGAACAAGTAAAAATACAGAATTGCTCAAGTCATGCAAGGGCTGGGGCTTATTTTATAATAATTAAGGTCCTACAAATACAGAAGGCAGTCTTCATGAACCGGTCAATACTGATACAGAAGGATGTCCTCATGAACCGGTCAATACTGATACAGAATGCAGTCCTCATGAACCGGTCAATACTGATACAGAAGGCAGTCCTCATGAACCAGTCAATACTGATACAGAATGCAGTCCTCATGAACCAGCCAATACTCCACTGATACAGAATGCAGTCCTCATGAACCAGTCAATACTGATACAGCATGCAGTGCTCATGAACCAGCCAATACTCTACTGATACAGAATGCAGCCCTCATGAACAAGTCAACACTGATACAGAATGCAGTCCTCATGAACCAGTCAATACTGATACAGAATGCAGTCCTCATGAACCGGTCAATACTGATACAGAATGCAGTCCTCATGAACTGGTCAATACTGATACAGAATGCAGTCCTCATGAACCAGTCAATACTCTACTGATACAGAATGCAGTCCTCATGAACCAGTCAATACTCTACTGATACAGAATGCAGTCCTCATGAACCAGTCAATACTCTACTGATACAGAATGCAGTCCTCATGAACCAGTCAATACTCCACTGATACAGAATGCAGTCCTCATGAGCCAGCCAATACTTTACTGATACAGAATGCAGTCCTCATGAACCAGTCAATACTCTACTGATACAGAATGCAGTCCTCATGAACCAGTCAATACTCCACTGATACAGAATGCAGTCCTCATGAACCAGTCAATACTGATACAGAATGCAGTCCTCATGAACCAGTCAATACTCTACTGATACAGAATGCAGTCCTCATGAACCAGTCAATACTTTACTGATACAGAATGCAGTCCTCATGAACCAGTCAATACTGATACAGAATGCAGTCCTCATGAACCGGTCAATACTGATACAGAATGCAGTCCTCATGAACCGGTCAATACTGATACAGAATGCAGTCCTCATGAACCAGTCAATACTCTACTGATACAGAATGCAGTCCTCATGAACCAGTCAATACTCTACTGATACAGAATGCAGTCCTCATGAACCAGCTAATACTTTACTGATACAGAATGCAGTCCTCATGAACCAGTCAATACTGATACAGAATGCAGTCCTCATGAACCAGCCAATACTCCACTGATACAGAATGCAGTCCTCATTAACCAGTCAATACTCTACTGATACAGAATGCAGTCCTCATGAACGAGTCAACACTGATACAGAATGCAGTCCTCATGAACAAGTCAACACTGATACAGAATGCAGTCCTCATGAACCAGTCAATACTGATACAGAATGCAGTCCTCATGAACCAGTCAATACTCTACTGATACAGAATGCAGCACTCATGAACGAGTCAACACTGATACAGAATGCAGTCCTCATGAACCGGTCAATACTGATACAGAATGCAGTCCTCATGAACCAGCCAATACTTTACTGATACAGAATGCAGTCCTCATGAACCAGTCAATACTGATACAGAATGCAGTCCTCATGAACCAGTCAATACTCTACTGATACAGAATGCAGCCCTCATGAACGAGTCAACACTGATACAGAATGCAGTCCTCATGAACCAGTCAATACTGATACAGAATGCAGTCCTCATGAACCAGTCAATACTGATACAGAATGCAGTCCTCATGAACCAGTCAATACTGATACAGAATGCAGTCCTCATGAACCAGTCAATACTGATACAGAATGCAGTCCTCATGAACCAGTCAATACTGATACAGAATGCAGTCCTCATGAACCAGTCAATACTCTACTGATACAGAATGCAGTCCTCATGAACCAGTCAATACTGATACAGAATGCAGTCCTCATGAACCGGTCAATACTGATACAGAATGCAGTCCTCATGAACCAGTCAATACTGATACAGAATGCAGTCCTCATGAACCGGTCAATACTGATACAGAATGCAGTCCTCATGAACCGGTCAATACTGATACAGAATGCAGTCCTCATGAACCAGTCAATACTCTACTGATACAGAATGCAGTCCTCATGAACCAGTCAATACTCCACTGATACAGAATGCAGTCCTCATGAACCAGTCAATATTTTACTGATACAGAATGCAGTCCTCATGAACGAGTCAACACTGATACAGAATGCAGTCCTCATGAACGAGTCAATACTGATACAGAATGCAGTCCTCATGAACGAGTCAACACTGATACAGAATGCAGTCCTCATGAACAAGTCAACACTGATACAGAATGCAGTCCTCATGAACCAGTCAATACTGATACAGAATGCAGCCCTCATGAACCAGTCAATACTCTACTGATACAGAATGCAGCACTCTTGAACGAGTCAACACTGATACAGAATGCAGTCCTCATGAACCGGTCAATACTGATACAGAATGCAGTCCTCATGAACCAGCCAATACTTTACTGATACAGAATGCAGTCCTCATGAACCAGTCAATACTGATACAGAATGCAGTCCTCATGAACCAGCCAATACTCCACTGATACAGAATGCAGTCCTCATTAACCAGTCAATACTCTACTGATACAGAATGCAGCCCTCATGAACGAGTCAATACTGATACAGAATGCAGTCCTCATGAACCAGTCAATACTGATACAGAATGCAGTCCTCATGAACCAGTCAATACTACTGATACAGAATGCAGTCCTCATGAACCAGTCAATACTGATACAGAATGCAGTCCTCATGAACCAGTCAATACTGATACAGAATGCAGTCCTCATGAACCAGTCAATACTGATACAGAATGCAGTCCTCATGAACCAGTCAATACTGATACAGAATGCAGTCCTCATGAACCAGTCAATACTGATACAGAATGCAGTCCTCATGAACCAGTCAATACTTACTGATACAGAATGCAGTCCTCATGAACCAGTCAATACTGATACAGAATGCAGTCCTCATGAACCAGTCAATACTGATACAGAATGCAGTCCTCATGAACCAGTCAATACTGATACAGAATGCAGTCCTCATGAACCAGTCAATACTGATACAGAATGCAGTCCTCATGAACCAGTCAATACTCTACTGATACAGAATGCAGTCCTCATGAACCAGTCAATACTCTACTGATACAGAATGCAGTCCTCATGAACCAGTCAATACTCTACTGATACAGAATGCAGTCCTCATGAACCAGTCAATACTCTACTGATACAGAATGCAGTCCTCATGAACCAGTCAATACTGATACAGAATGCAGTCCTCATGAACCAGTCAATACTGATACAGAATGCAGTCCTCATGAACCAGTCAATACTGATACAGAATGCAGTCCTCATGAACCGGTCAATACTGATACAGAATGCAGTCCTCATGAACCGGTCAATACTGATACAGAATGCAGTCCTCATGAACAAGTCAATACTGATACAGAATGCAGTCCTCATGAACAAGTCAACACTGATACAGAATGCAGTCCTCATGAACCAGTCAATACTGATACAGAATGCAGTCCTCATGAACCAGTCAATACTCTACTGATACAGAATGCAGCACTCATGAACGAGTCAACACTGATACAGAATGCAGTCCTCATGAACCAGTCAATACACTGATACAGAATGCAGTCCTCATGAACCAGTCAATACTGATACAGAATGCAGTCCTCATGAACCAGTCAATACTGATACAGAATGCAGTCCTCATGAACCAGTCAATACTGATACAGAATGCAGTCCTCATGAACCAGTCAATACTGATACAGAATGCAGTCCTCATGAACCAGTCAATACTGATACAGAATGCAGTCCTCATGAACCAGTCAATACTGATACAGAATGCAGTCCTCATGAACCAGTCAATACTGATACAGAATGCAGTCCTCATGAACCAGTCAATACTCTACTGATACAGAATGCAGTCCTCATGAACCAGTCAATACTCTACTGATACAGAATGCAGTCCTCATGAACCAGTCAATACTCTACTGATACAGAATGCAGTCCTCATGAACCAGTCAATACTCTACTGATACAGAATGCAGTCCTCATGAACCAGTCAATACTCTACTGATACAGAATGCAGTCCTCATGAACCAGTCAATACTCTACTGATACAGAATGCAGTCCTCATGAACCAGTCAATACTCTACTGATACAGAATGCAGTCCTCATGAACCAGCCAATACTCCTCTGATACAGAATGCAGTCCTCATTAACCAGTCAATACTCTACTGATACAGAATGCAGTCCTCATGAACGAGTCAATACTGATACAGAATGCAGTCCTCATGAACGAGTCAATACTGATACAGAATGCAGTCCTCATGAACGAGTCAATACTGATACAGAATGCAGTCCTCATGAACCAGTCAATACTGATACAGAATGCAGTCCTCATGAACCAGTCAATACTGATACAGAATGCAGTCCTCATGAACCAGTCAATACTGATACAGAATGCAGTCCTCATGAACCAGTCAATACTGATACAGAATGCAGTCCTCATGAACCAGTCAATACTGATACAGAATGCAGTCCTCATGAACCGGTCAATACTGATACAGAATGCAGTCCTCATGAACCGGTCAATACTGATACAGAATGCAGTCCTCATGAACTGGTCAATACTGATACAGAATGCAGTCCTCATGAACCAGTCAATACTCTACTGATACAGAATGCAGTCCTCATGAACCAGCCAATACTCCTCTGATACAGAATGCAGTCCTCATTAACCAGTCAATACTCTACTGATACAGAATGCAGTCCTCATGAACCAGTCAATACTCTACTGATACAGAATGCAGTCCTCATGAACCAGTCAATACTCCACTGATACAGAATGCAGTCCTCATGAACCAGCCAATATTTTACTGATACAGAATGCAGTCCTCATGAACCAGTCAATCACTGATACAGAATGCATTCCTCATGAACCAACCAATACTGATACAGAATGCAGCCCTCATGAACGAGTCAACACTGATACAGAATGCAGTCCTCATGAACCAGTCAATACTCTAGTGATACAGAATGCAGTCCTCATGAACCAGTCAATACTCTACTGATACAGAATGCAGTCCTCATGAACCAGTCAATACTCCACTGATACAGAATGCAGTCCTCATGAACCAGCCAATACTTTACTGATACAGAATGCAGTCCTCATGAATGAGTCAACACTGATACAGAATGCATTCCTCATGAACCAACCAATACTGATACAGAATGCAGCCCTCATGAACGAGTCAACACTGATACAGAATGCAGTCCTCATGAACCAGTCAATACTCTAGTGATACAGAATGCAGTCCTCATGAACCAGTCAATACTCTACTGATACAGAATGCAGTCCTCATGAACCAGTCAATACTCCACTGATACAGAATGCAGTCCTCATGAACCAGCCAATACTTTACTGATACAGAATGCAGTCCTCATGAACTAGCCAATACTGATACAGAATGCAGCCCTCATGAACGAGTCAACACTGATACAGAATGCAGTCCTCATGAACCAGTCAATACTCTACTGATACAGAATGCAGTCTTCATGAACCAGTCAACACTGATACAGAATGCAGTCCTCATGAACCAGTCAATACTCCTCTGTTCACACTGCATGTTTTACAGTGAGCGGCAGGGGGTAGAATTTGGTAGCTTTGCCTTGCCACAGTCTCAGAGAAGTAGTTACAGGTGACATGGACAGTACAATGAAAAATATAAATATAGCTTATTCTTTAAATCAACCTCATCAGACCAACTCTAAACTAGTGGTACTTACCAACAGTGACAAATAGTGAAAGTCACTTTTACTTTCAAAAGTAAAACTTCAGCTACATGACAACATGGGTCCAGTTCAGTGGAGATAGCAGGGGGCTGCAGTTCAGTTCAGTGGAGATAGCAGGGGGCTGCAGTTCAGTTCAGTGGAGATCGCTGGGGGCTGCAGTTCAGTTCAGATCGCAGGGGGCTGCAGTTCAGTTCAGTGGAGATCGCAGGGGGCTGCAGTTCAGTTCAGTGGAGATAGCAGGGGGCTGCAGTTCAGTTCAGTGGAGATCGCAGGGGGCTGCAGTTCAGTTCAGATCGCAGGGGGCTGCAGTTCAGTTCAGTGGAGATCGCAGGGGGCTGCAGTTCAGTTCAGTGGAGATCGCAGGGGCTGCAGTTCAGTTCAGTGGAGATCGCAGGGGCTGCAGTTCAGTTCAGTGGAGATCGCAGGGGCTGCAGTTCAGTTCAGTGGAGATCGCAGGGGCTGCAGTTCAGTTCAGTGGAGATCGCAGGGGCTGCAGTTCAGTTCAGTGGAGATAGCAGGGGCTGCAGTTCAGTTCAGTGGAGATAGCAGGGGCTGCAGTTCAGTTCAGTGGAGATAGCAGGGGCTGCAGTTCAGTTCAGTGGAGATAGCAGGGGGCTGCAGTTCAGTTCAGTGGAGATAGCAGGGGGCTGCAGTTCAGTTCAGTGGAGATAGCAGGGGGCTGCAGTTCAGTTCAGTGGAGATCGCAGGGGGCTGCAGTTCAGTTCAGTGGAGATAGCAGGGGGCCACATTATGGGTAAGCTGTGCTCTAACCCTTCACCGAACAGAGACTTGCACTCAGGGTTGGATTAACGCAAAGGCAAACTAGGCAAACTAGGCATATGCGTAGGGCCTGAACTCAAGGGGGGCCCAAAATGCTTGTGTGTTATATTTTTACATATACAGATTTGATTGGAAAAACTTTACTCACTGACATTCAAACTGAGGCATGTATCTGAAAATCAGATTATTCTAACAGGTGTTACGCAGATTTATGTAACATTACCCCATATAATTCTGTATCCCCACATTATTCCATGCTTGTGCAGATGCAGTTTTTAAAGGATCACTGGACGTGCACTCGCGATATTTCTGTGCCCACTGAGTCCTGCTGCAGCTTGCAACAAATATTGTAAAGAAGAAAACTAATTCTGTGGCAAAATAAAATCACACATTTAACACCACTGGTTTTCTAGATATACAGTACGTTCAGCCTCCTGCCTTGCTCAATACACGAAACCCTTGATTAAAGCAACCTTATACAACTTAAAAAAAAACACACACACAAAAAAACACATTCATTGCATTACATGTAAATACTGTTTAGAAACATCAAGCGTTCACGTCCAGCTGTCTGAAAAAATGCAGCTGTGCCGGCATGGAATCATCAAGGGTACAGAATTCTACAGGGTACAGATGTCTACCATATGTAACACCTAAACTTACTTGTATGCCAAAACATTGACAATTTCTCTGCTCTTGAGGGCATTTTCTTTAATGAAGCAAGTCAAAACCCACCCGATCAAAAAAAAAACCAAACAAACAAGGAAACATTATTGATGGTTTTGGGTGCAGTAAACCAACGTATTTCACTACACAACAATGTACAGGCATGTTTGTTTTTTACTATTTATTTTTGTGGACTATTGTGGCGCTACCGTTAGTGAAAAAAAGTTTGCGTACCCTTCTATATATTACCTTTTTCAACTTCATATGGTGTTTCTTGTGTGTTTGAACTGCTGCCTTTTTATTCAGTAAATCAGGAAAAGTCGTTGTCGAACTGTGCTACAGGATTTAACGCAGGCTTCAGTTTTGTCCGGTTTTATTCTGAAATGTATTTAGCACACCCCCTACAGTTTAATTTTCTGTCAGATTCATTCAGTCATTCATATTAACTTCAAACTGACAATTTACTTGTTGTAAAAGGGTGGAGGGCTAGTTATAAAGGCTGTACTGTATATAGAGATGCATGTGTGTGTGTGTGTGGGGGGGGGGCTAGTTATAAAGGCTATAGTGTATATAGGGGGTGTCTGTGTGGGAAGGGGCTAGTTATAAAGGCTGTACTGTATATAGAGGTGTGTGGGGGTAGTTATAAAGGCTATAGTGTATATAGAGGTGGGGGGGTAGTTATAAAGGCTGTACTGTATATAGAGGTGTATGTGTGTGGGGGGGCTAGTTATAAAGGCTGTACTGTATATAGAGGTGGGGGGTAGTTATAAAGGCTATAGTGTATATAGAGGTGTGTGTGTGTGTGTGGGGGGCTAGTTATAAAGGCTGTACTGTATATAGAGGTGTGTGGGGGTAGTTATAAAGGCTATAGTGTATATAGAGGTGGGGGTAGTTATAAAGGCTGTACTGTATATAGAGGTGTGTGTGTGTGGGGGCTAGTTATAAAGGCTGTACTGTATATAGAGGTGTGTGGGGGGTAGTTATAAAGGCTATAGTGTATATAGAGGTGTGTGTGTGTGTGGGGGCTAGTTATAAAGGCTGTACTGTATATAGAGGTGTGTGGGGGTAGTTATAAAGGCTATAGTGTATATAGAGGTGGGGGGTAGTTATAAAGGCTGTACTGTATATAGAGGTGTATGTGTGTGGGGGCTAGTTATAAAGGCTATAGTGTATATAGAGGTGTGTGGGGGGTAGTTATAAAGGCTATAGTGTATATAGAGGTGTGTGTGTGTGTGTGGGGGGGCTAGTTATAAAGGCTGTACTGTATATAGAGGTGTGTGGGGGGTAGTTATAAAGGCTATAGTGTATATAGAGGTGGGGGGGTAGTTATAAAGGCTGTACTGTATATAGAGGTGTATGTGTGTGGGGGCTAGTTATAAAGGCTGTACTGTATATAGAGGTGTGTGGGGGGGGGTAGTTATAAAGGCTATAGTGTATATAGAGGTGTGTGTGTGTGTGGGGGCTAGTTATAAAGGCTGTACTGTATATAGAGGTGTGTGGGGGGTAGTTATAAAGGCTATAGTGTATATAGAGGTGGGGGGGTAGTTATAAAGGCTGTACTGTATATAGAGGTGTATGTGTGGGGGGCTAGTTATAAAGGCTATAGTGTATATAGAGGTGTGTGTGGGGGGCTAGTTACAAAGGCTATAGTGTATATAGAGGTGTGTGTGTGTGGGGGCTAGTTATAAAGGCTATAGTGTATATAGAGGTGTGTGTGTGTGTGTGGGGGGGGGGGCTAGTTATAAAGGCTGTACTGTATATAGAGGTGTGGGGGGGGGTAGTTATAAAGGCTATAGTGTATATAGAGGTGGGGGGGTAGTTATAAAGGCTGTACTGTATATAGAGGTGTGGGGGGGATAGTTATAAAGGCTATAGTGTATATAGAGGTGGGGGGTAGTTATAAAGGCTGTACTGTATATAGAGGTGTGGGGGGAGTTATAAAGGCTGTACTGTATATAGAGGTGTGGGGGTAGTTATAAAGGCTATAGTGTATATAGAGGTGGGGGTAGTTATAAAGGCTATAGTGTATATAGAGGTGCGTGTGTGTTTGTGGGGGGGCTATTTGCTTGGATTCGAGGATGGGACTAGCATTTGCTTGGATTCCGAGGGATGGGACTAGCGTTCTTTTTTTCTTCTTTTTTTGTTGTAGCTCATCCCCAATCATTTAAAAGCAACAATCTTCAACCTGCAAGGCCCAGACTCCAACACTCAGAAACAATTTTTTGTTTATTTAGCAGACGCCTTTATCCAAGGCAGAATGAATCATCAAGAATGTGTCTGCTGCAACTGAGGCACACAGGCTGAAATCTTGGCAGGAACCCAGGCTGGAGATTGCTGCTGATTTTAAATGGCTTGGAACCCAGGCTGGAGATTGCTGCTGATTTAAAGTGGCAGGAACCCAGGCTGGAGATTGCTGCTGATTTAAAGTGGCAGGAACCCAGGCTGGAGATTGCTGTGGGATTTAAAGTGGCAGGAATCCAGGCTGGAGATTGCTGCGGGATTTAAAGTGGCAGGAACCCAGGCTGGAGATTGCTGCTGATTTTAAATGGCTTGGAACCCAGGCTGGAGATTGCTGCTGATTTAAAGTGGCAGGAACCCAGGCTGGAGATTGCTGCTGATTTAAAGTGGCAGGAACCCAGGCTGGAGATTGCTGCTGATTTAAAGTGGCAGGAACCCAGGCTGGAGATTGCTGCTGATTTAAAGTGGCAGGAACCCAGGCTGGAGATTGCTGCGGGATTTAAAGTGGCAGGAACCCAGGCTGGAGATTGCTGCGGGATTTAAAGTGGCAGGAACCAAGGCTGGAGATTGCTGCTGATTTAAAGTGGCAGGAACCCAGGCTGGAGATTGCTGCTGATTTTAAATGGCTTGGAACCCAGGCTGGAGATTGCTGCTGATTTTAAATGGCTTGGAACCCAGGCTGGAGATTGCTGCTGATTTAAAGTGGCAGGAACCCAGGCTGGAGATTGCTGCTGATTTAAAAGTGGCACAGTTTAATAAGGAAGACCTGCTACATTTGTGGGAGGGGACTTTCACAAATCAAACAGAACCTACTTTACACCAGAAACCTCAAAACAAGCTTCTTGATTTCTTCCCTACTTTATTCTACTAATGCATCCAAAGCCAGCAAACAGGTGCCCCTATATCCTCACTAAACATTGTACTGGTTTAATACTGCACCTTGCCCTAGGTGTTCAATGTAGAAGGTCATGTCTAATACTGCACCTAGGGCAAGGTGCACAATGTAAAAGTACAAGGGTCATGTTAAAAGTACAAAAGTACAAAAGGAACTTAAGCATATTTGGTTTTCCATAACCCTTTCCATCTCTAAACTGCTGCAATAAAGAGGATCGTCCTGTTTGAAAGGGGCTGGGCGCTCAATGGGCTGCACTGTATCATCATCGCAAGACTGTTGGGTGCAGGACGACACACTGCTAGTTACTGACAGTCACTTCCAGGCGAGAGGTCAGTTCCATCACAATGAAGCTGGCACTCACTTGCACCTGGCTGTTCCACTCGTCTGGGATTCTAAGCAGGGACTGAAACACTCAGACATTTCTGGTGAGCATTAAATCAATATAAAAAAACTAGAGAAAAGAAATAACAATCAACTCTAGAAAAAAACACAGCAGTCCTGCTTGCAGGCTAGAGATGAAACGGTATCCGGAGGAACATCTGTTGTAAATGATTTCTCTCTCAGTGTCTGCATCATCGTAGATTTAGTTGCAGGGTATACTTCCTGGAATTCTGTTCACGTTGAAATGCAGAACGCTGCTTATGTTAAAACTGTATTTCAGCCCCAACAGCAGCACCATCAGAACTGCCTCTTAGCATACCCCTCTCCTATCTGCACAGAATAAAAATCATCTGAAGGGGGTTGCCTTGTTCGCTTAAATTAAATGCATTTTATTTACATATCCTTCACAAAAAAACTAGATTGAGTCTAGATGACAAATCACAGAATATCCCAAGTCATTTAAAAATAAACACACACTCTCTCAGACTGCTGTGACATGGAGAGATCAGATTGATACTGAGCCATGTCTGGCAGTGTTGCCCCCTCACTGTGCCCGTGTGTGTGTGTCACATGAGAAAAGAAAGGACATACCTGCCTTTAGACATGAACAATCACTTTTCAGTTAATAAAGTACAGAAATGCTGTAAAGGCCTGTTGTTTCAAAGCACATAGGTTTAATTTAAGATTATTCTATTAATCAATTTTTTATTTATTTATTTATTTATTTATATAAAGGGCAATAGCACCTCTGTTAAAACATAAAAACAACCACCTGAATAATTGTATTTCAGAGAGGAAATGTTTTTATTTGTTATTATTTTACGATACTGTTCTATTTAAACATCTGCAGATGGGAATATTACATTGTGTTGTGGCTCAGCTGAAGTGACAATGTGCTTGATCACAACCACCATTAGTGCTGAGTTTAAAACCAACTACCGCCAAGAAAAATATAACATCTGTAGGCTTGTTTACTAAGCTAGGCAAAGTATAGGAGCTTAAAACACATGTAGTGTTGCCTGTATACTTCCATTAACCCTTGTACTGATATTTAATACAAATGTTACATTTAAGGAACAGTATGCCAATCAAATTCTCTCAGGCGATACAATAAATAATTATTATTATTAATAAACAGCTGTTTTGGGAATTATTTTCTGAAGCCATTTTTCTGTGCTGTAGATGCATACAAAAAAACCCTGCTGTGTGGATAAAAATGATTCATTTTGTTAATGTTGAATTCAATTCTGAGAAGGAAGTCCTGTGCAAATACTACCTTAAAAAAAAAAAAAATTACATGCATTCAACAACTCTCAGACTGATGTTGGCAGGGGAAGGGGAGAAGAGAGAATACGTTTGCCCGGGATACAGCGGCTGTGCCAGGCACTCTTCCATTCCTTTGAAAAGCAGTTTGATGTGTTGGTTTTTAGGGCTGCAGTCTGTGTGCTCAGCACGGTCTGGCTCGTATCACAAGTGCTGCCAGTCGATGCCCACGAGGGACTGGTTGGCCTCCTGTGCGTGGCCGATCTCCTCGGTGATGCTGTGCTGGCGCCACAGCTTCTGGATCTTGCGGTATCGCTCGTGGCAGAGATGGAGGGGGTTTCCACGCCTGGGGGACACACAAGGAATAATAAATCATAAATACAACCTTTGAATTTAGTTGGAATAAATCTTAGTTTTTAGTATGCAATTGACTTTGCTTATGAAGAGTTATCTTTGTCAACACAGGATTTCTTTACAAACTGTAAATACTCTTTTATTGAGATTTTACATTTTGATTTTGAACTCCAAGCCAGCAGTTGAGAATCTCACCTGAGTCCCTGATCAGTCTCTCCATAGTCATCTAAGTAAGGGGGTGCGTAGAAGCAGCCTTTCGTCTTCCCAGCGAGGAACAGCACCTGACTCTCACGAACCCTGCAAAACGCACACCCACGCATTGTCAGCAGGGACGCCACAATAGGAAAATCATTAGAGAAAATATCACAACACTGAAAAATGTAATCTGGCATATGCTAATTTAATTACCTTGTCCTTTACATTAGCCTAATCCACCATAACTATAATGCCATCATGCTTAGTGCATTGGTACAGGTGTAAGCAGTGTCTGATGCAAGTGTGGTATTGTGATCAATGTGCTACAGCTTTAATACAGTAAGCAGTGTGTGGTGTAGGCTCAGTGTTACAGGCGCGGTGCCGTGCTCAGGGTTACAGGTGCGGTGCCGTGCTCAGGGTTACAGACGCGGTGCCGTGCTCAGTGTGTGATGTAGGCATGGTACTGTGCTCAGTGTTACAGGCGCGGTGCCGTGCTCAGTGTTACAGGCGCGGTGCCGTGCTCAGTGTTACAGGCGCGGTGCCGTGCTCAGTGTTACAGGCGCGGTGCCGTGCTCAGTGTTACAGGCGCGGTGCCGTGCTCAGTGTTACAGGCGCGGTGCCGTGCTCAGTGTTACAGGCGCGGTGCCGTGCTCAGTGTTACAGGCGCGGTGCCGTGCTCAGTGTTACAGGCGCGGTGCCGTGCTCAGTGTTACAGGCGCGGTGCCGTGCTCAGTGTTACAGGCGCGGTGCCGTGCTCAGTGTTACAGGCGCGGTGCCGTGCTCAGTGTTACAGGCGCGGTGCCGTGCTCAGTGTTACAGGCGCGGTGCCGTGCTCAGTGTTACAGGCGCGGTGCCGTGCTCAGTGTTACAGGCGCGGTGCCGTGCTCAGTGTTACAGGCGCGGTGCCGTGCTCAGTGTGTGATGTAGGCATGGTACTGTGCTCAGTGTTACAGGCGCGGTGCCGTGCTCAGGGTTACAGGCGCGGTGCCGTGCTCAGGGTTACAGGCGCGGTGCCGTGCTCAGTGTTACAGGCGCGGTGCCGTGCTCAGTGTTACAGGCGCGGTGCCGTGCTCAGTGTTACAGGCATGGTGCTGTGCTCAGTGTTACAGGCGCGGTGCCGTGCTCAGTGTTACAGGCGCGGTGCCGTGCTTAGTGTTACAGGCGCGGTACTGTGCTCAGTGTTACAGGCGCGGTGCCGTGCTCAGGGTTACAGGCGCGGTGCCGTGCTCAGTGTTACAGGCGCGGTGCCGTGCTCAGGGTTACAGGCGCGGTGCCGTGCTCAGGGTTACAGGCGCGGTGCCGTGCTCAGGGTTACAGGCGCGGTGCCGTGCTCAGGGTTACAGGCGCGGTGCCGTGCTCAGGGTTACAGGCGCGGTGCCGTGCTCAGTGTGTGATGTAGGCATGGTACTGTGCTCAGTGTTACAGGCGCGGTGCCGTGCTCAGTGTTACAGGCGCGGTGCTGTGCTCAGTGTGTGATGTAGGCATGGTATTGTGCTCAGTGTTACAGGCGCGGTGCCGGGCTCAGTGTTACAGGCGCGGTGCCGGGCTCAGTGTTACAGGCGCGGTGCCGGGCTCAGTGTTACAGGCGCGGTGCCGGGCTCAGTGTTACAGGCGCGGTGCCGGGCTCAGTGTTACAGGCGCGGTGCCGGGCTCAGTGTTACAGGCGCGGTGCCGGGCTCAGTGTTACAGGCGCGGTGCTGTGCCCAGTGTGTGATGTAGGCATGGTGCTGTGCTCGGTGTTACAGATGCTATGCTGTGCTCAGTGTCTGGTACCTGAGGAAGATGCCCACTCCAGCCCCGCAGGTGAAGGTGTGTGCAGTGCAGGCCCCAACATCTTCCCCCTCCAGCTCAGTCTGGCAGCAGTAGCTCTGAGAGCACAGCATAGTCCCGCACACCAGACACAGGGTCGGGGCCCGGCTCTTGTCACCGCCCGACTTGGGGCACCTGCAACACAAACATGTTAAACTCAGCCATAGATTATAAAAACGCACACTGTGTTTGTATCTGATGTAATGCATACATACTGCATATTTGAAGGGGACACTAAAAAAATCTACAGCTCTGTAATACAAGGCTGTTTTACTATTTCTCAGCTAATTAGTCTAATAACCCTAATTCTAAAAAATCTGAACAAGAAAAAAGTTTGTCCCTCATCCAAACCCTGAATCTTGAGTGCCACGTCACCAAAGTATTTAATCCAACTCACATGAAGCTGGATGCCTGATTGATGAGGCAGCTGTAGTCATCTGGAAGATCTATAAGTCTATTGGACTCTCGGGGGAAGCTGGAGAGAGAGAGAGAGAGAGAGAGAGATAAGAACATAAGAAAGCTTACAAACGAGACCATTCGGCCCATCTTGCTCGTTTGCTTGTTAGTAGCTTATTGATCCCAGAATCTCATCAAGCAGCTTCTTGAAGGATCCCAGGATGTCGGCGTCAACATTACTGGGGAGTTGGTTCCAGACCCTTACAATTCTCTGTGTTAAAAAGTGCCTCCTATGTTCTGGTTCTGAATGCCCCTTTATCTAATCTCCCTGGTCCTTGTTTCTTTTTTCAGGTCGAAAAAGTCCCTTGGGTCGACATTGTCAATACCTTTTAGAATTTTGAATGCTTGAATCAGATCACTGCGTAGTCTTCTTTGTTCAAGACTGAATAGATTCAGTTCTTTAAGCCTGTCTGCATATGATATGCCTTTTAAACCCAGAATAATTCTGGTCGCTCTTCTTTGCACTCTTTCTAGAGCACCAATATCCTTTTTGTAGTGAGGTGACCAGAACTGAACGCAATATTCTAGATGAGGTATTACTAATGCATTGTAAAGTTAACATTACTTCCCTTAATTTAAATTCAACACTTTTCACTGTATATCTGAGCATCTTGTTTGCCTTTTTTATAGCTTCTCCTGCATTTTATAGATGCATGTTCGCAGCGAGGAATGCATCTGTTTAAAACAGCCAGCTGCATTTTGTTTGTTTGTTTATTTAGCAGACGCCTTTATCCAAGGCGACTTACAGAGACTAGGGTGTGTGAACTATGCATCGGCTGCATTGTCACTTACAACTACGTCTCACTTGAAAGAAGGAGCACAAGGAGGTTAAGTGACTTGCTCAGGGTCACGCATTTATCCACTGTGTCATTTCCTGAATCAAGACATTTTACCAGAAAACACAAAGAACATGTATCTACTCTAGCTAGCTCCCAGTGGTTGAAATTCCCTCAGCAAAGCACACAAGAAAAGTTCTCTCTACCCTCTGCTTCTAAATAGAACTGCATCCCATCTCTGCTTCTCCAGTTCTGTAATTCTGTACAGCAACGTCGCCGAAGTAGAAAAGTGAAACTGTTTTGTGTAGATGAAGAAACCACATTATGCATTTTTTTAAAAAATGTATTTCTTAGTAAGAAAAAAATACCTTTGAAATGTTTGGTTGTCTTTCATATAGTTCAGCATTTCAGGATGACCACACCACCTTCAGAGAAAGAATGCACAGCTGTGAATGTGTGTTACTTAATGGACGTCCAGACACCTCAGCTCATTTACTAAGAATTACCGTAACTTTACTCAAATAACTTGTGCATTTCACAATGGGATTGAATGAAGTGTACGAGAAGTTCTCCTCCAGTAGCGATAGCAATCTCTTTGCACACCTTTGCAGCAGCGGGTCGACGACCTCCCTGTTGCTCTGGAACAGCTGCAGCAGGCTGGTCGGCAGGCAGAGATACCCACACAGCTGCTCAAACTGGCTCACTCCACTCACTGTTCATACAACAAATGCATGGGAATTATTAGACATTCAATGTCGATCAAATCAGCAATTGCAACTATCGACGTCAGAGTTACAGCACATAATACAAGATCGACATGAACAAAACCAAAACCAAAGCATCCCTGGGCAGAGTCACCTCCCCACTCAGGTTCAAGGGGAGGTGAGAGTGGGAGCAGGAGGTATAAATATATAGGTATATATTGCTCTGTGACCATGCAATCCACAGTGTGGAACCTTGTCACACTGGGCATTTTCAAACATCCTATTAGACGTGACAAGTGAAATGCAGTAGATGTCCACATATAGAAGGCGGGCTGGTAAACAATTCTCGGAGGATAAGGGGAGGGGGGTGTTGAGTTTACCCTGGAGCCCAGTGGGCGGGCGCACCACGTTGAGATGGTGGAAGAAGAGAGCAGCACAGCGGAGGTAGGGCAGGATGCCAGCCTTCAAACAGCGCCACAGGTGCCAGCCTGAACAAGCCTCCCTGCAGGCACTGCAACGATAAGGAGGGTTACAGTAGAACCAACACAGACTCACTGTCACCACCTGCAGAGCTGGATGGGTTAACTAACACACATCAGCACCAGGGCTTCTGGGAATAGGACAGGGGTGCAGCAGAAACAGCTGAGTTTACAGATATCCACCAGTCAGTCCATTAAAGAGTAATTGCTGTCTTGCAGAAACTTTCAGATCCATCACGCTGCTGAACAGACTGTATTCTCCCCCTACCTTCCTTTGTACTGCTGCAGTACAGTGTAGAGGGACAAGACAGCTTCCTCGTCCTCTTCTGGCCCACTCTCCTGGTCCATCGGGGTTCCTCCTTAATAAAACAAACACAGCTATGAGATACACAAGGACAGACAGGACCAGCTTCACAACACACACACATAGCTACATTGTGATCTACTGGGAGACATTACAAACATGAGTGTAATTGCAGGAGGTACCTGGCACAGAGGTGAGCAGGATCTGCACAATGTGAGCCATGGTCACCAGGTGGAAAAGATGCAGCTCCCCTGCAGCCAGACTGAGCCCCGACACGTCCTGGCAGTGCACAGTGGAGTAGGACAGAACTAGGCTCACCTGAAGAGACAGGAAGAGTTACTGGGGACAGAACCAGCCTCCCCTGCAGAGGCAGGCAGAGTTACTGGGAATCTGGGGACAGGCTGCACTCTGATCTATTAGAATACAGTGCATTTATGAGAAGGGAGTGAAGGGGTCTCATGGTTTAGTGCACTTAAAACATTTGCATTTTAAGAAATACATTTTAGACTACAGAAATAAGAAATACCGATTAATATTTCACTATGGACTCATGTATAGCAATTTACAGTTCTTTAGGGTTATAATAAATCTAATTAACCTGTACTAAAAACTATTTTATTTCGACTGTATAGGTTATTGAATATCCAACAGTTTTATGACAAACAATCCATGCCACCTGAGCTCCAGTAGCACACTTACCAGTAAGTGGAACATGTCAACATCAAGAATACAGGGCGAATTTTCCACTTGTTCATCTGGTACCAGAGCTAATTAAAACAACACAGAAACACATGACAGGTCTTAATGCATAAACAAATCCACACCCATTAACACATACAAGCCAACAATATCAACCCGTAACATTACCTTATTTAATATCGTATAGTAACCACAACCTTTCAGCAGTGTGTGGCACACAATGTCAGCTTCCCGCAGTGCAGAGAAATGATTTCTGTAACAATGAAAGGCCAGTCTTACCAGCTAACAATCTGATGAAGTGGCTCTGCACCGCCGGGAGAGAGGACACGGTCCAGCACGCTGCTCCAAACCTCGTGAGGGAGTTCAGACAGTCATCCTGCAGGAAAGCACACAGCTGAGGAGCAGGGAGGCACAGCAGTATCAAGAGAAAGGTTTGCACTCTGCTCACAACATGATACTGTGAAAACATGACCACAGCAGGCATGGAACTATTGGAAGACAGGCCAGCAATCCCAGAAATGACTGAACTCCTGACTGCGGACGCTGGATTCATTTAACAGTTTTTGCCAAGTCAGAAAAGAAAAATGGTTTGGAGCTGCTTTCTGAAATCTTTAAGACGCAACTTTTTTTTTTAGAATTGATATGCAGGAAGTCAGCTGACACACAGAACTCAATATCAGTGAACAGCCGAGGTAGAATTTGCACATATGTCCTGTCCTACACCGGAGGAGACGTGACTCAGTAACAATAACCCACTCTACACTGGAGGAGACGTGACTCAGTGATTCAGTAACAATAACCCACTCTACACTGGAGGAGACGTGAGACGTCTTACCTGTCTGCAAGGTAAACTGCCAAACAATGGTTTCTCCTCATCTATCAACTGTCTCTCTGGAAGGAAAAACAGAGACATTTATTTTAGTTACAATGGTCAGCTCTCTCTACATGCACAGTCATTGCAGCATAAATAGTACCTCACCAGTTTGAAGCCTCATTAAGAGTGAACTGTTTGAATTTATTTAAACAAACAGTTTAGCTAAATAAGCACAAACTAAAGTAAGAAATGGGTTCAAATTGAACTGGGGGAAGCTAACCCCCCCAAAAAACCAATAACTATTGGACTACTCTGTGACTTAGAAAACCCTACATTAAGACATGACAGATTACAGGTTTCTGTCACTATTTTAAGAAAATTAGTTTAACCCTTTGCGGTCCATTTATTCAGTGCGTCTCAGGCACGTCAGGTCCAATTTATTTTCATATGCACAGTTTATTTTAGACGCGAGGTTTAAAAGTATTTTATATCACAGTAAAACAGGTTTAAAAGGCTCTGCATATCAACAGGACACTCAGTACTGCATCTCCAGTCCCGCCCCACCCCTTGTTCGCTTTATTTTTCACATACCTCTTCATAATCGTGCATAGCGATAAATCATCTCCTGATCGCTCGTTTTATCACCAAACTCCTCAATAATGCGATCCAAGTCATTATTTTCTTACTATAACATCTCAAAACGCTCTGCAAATGTCTGTGATATTCTTTGAGCGCTGGATGCAGAAGCAGCTATCTTGTTTATTTATGTCCGTGTTATCTCTGTGGTGCCGGGGCAATGTGTATTGCTCAGATGTGCCCCTTTTTTTTTCGGCTTCTCTCGGCTCCTATCAGTCTCACTCGGCCATTGAATGGTTTTCTCGACATCGGACCGGAAAGGGAAAATTGTAATGTCGAACCTAGGACCGCAAAGGGTTAATTCCACATTCATGGGCTTCCGAGTGGCGCATCCAATAAAGGCACTCCGTGTGGAGTGCAGGATGCGCCCTATAGTCTGGATGTCGCCGGTTCGAGTCCAGGCGATTCCTTTGCCGACCGTGGACGGGAGCTCCCAGGGGGTGGCGCACAACTGGCTGAGCGTTGCCCGGGGTTTAGGTCGGCCGGAGTGTCCTCGGCTCACCACGCACCAGCGACCCTGTAGTCTGGCCGGCGCCGCGGCTTGCCTGTAAGCTGCGTTGCCCTCCTACGCTGTAGCTCTTGGGTGGCTGCATGGTGAGTCTGCAGTGTGAAAAAAAGCGGTCGGCTGACGGCACACGCCTCGGAGGACAGCGTGTGCTCGTCTTCGCCGCTCCCGAGTCAGCGCAGGGGTGGTAGCGGTGAGCTGAGCCTAAAAAATAATTGGCCATTCCAAATTGGAGAAAATAATAAAAATAATTGGCAACGACTAAATCTAAAAAAAAAAAAGGATAAAAATTCCACATTCATTATAAAATTGACCAGAACCATGAGATGCAAATTATAACCTAGAGTACTCACAACCACCAAAGTTCATTTTTATAAGAAATGGAACCGCAGTAAAAAAAAAAAAAAAAATCTCCAGCCACTTTACCAACTTCAGGATCTGTGGTATCATCTCAAATGGATTATATGAAAGGTAATGTTCTTTGGTTCATCTTCAACAGGCTGATATGAAAGATAATGTTTTTTTTTTGTTTGCAAATGAATCACTCTAGATTTGGTTTGGGAATTTTAAAATAGGCTGCAGACTGCACTTTAAATGACAAACCTAAAATACTATAAACACACATGCAGGGGAAGGGTTGTCTAATGTGGCAACACGTCACAGGTTTATGACTAAATGAATTATAGGACTTTCCCATGTATTAGATGAACACAATCTTCAATGTCAGAAACCTGTCAGTATCGTAGAAGTCACTGTCGGAGCTATAAAACGTGCTTTGCATTTGACGTGCTATCTTGTGAACAATCATGGGTAACGTCCTAGATAACCCAAGAGAAACTCAGCGGGTGTGCACTGCACTGAGGAGCACCCTGGGGGTTATCCTTCAAATACGCTGATTCCACTTCCTACCAGCAGGAGGTTAGAGGGGCAGGGCTGCCCTTTCACTGGGGTGGCTTACCAATGGACTGGATGGTGTAGGCACAGCTGCCCCAGCACATGATGGGCACACGGGGGTCCTGCTCGTTGGGGTGAACCTTTAAGCCCACTTTGTAGGTCGCTGTCCCAAAGGTCGTCAGCATCTCCTTAATGCTGCTGGAGTAAGGATTCCTGAAAAACAACATTTAAAGATCGCTTTTAAAACTGGTTTATCTTGCCTCATACAGCTTGCAGGAAGAATGCTGAAAACGTATATACCTGCTGCACCTAGACAGATACAGTGTCACTGCATACAGGTTTGTGTCTTTCTTATTTAATAGTTAAAAATTGACTCTGGGATTATGAGCACTTGACTTCAATATTGCAGCTCTCTCAGGTCACAGTGCAGGGGATGATGAACGAGAAAACTAGAAGTTCTCCACCTTTGTTGGAAAGTTCAAATACAGGCTGCACTGTTTTAGGAATGCCATGTATTATTATTATTATTATTATTAATTATTATTTCAAGTTGCAGGTGTGTGTATTTAGTACAAGCTCAAACTGTTTGCATTCACAGCTACTCCTCTTACTTGGGCTGCAGGTCCGGCCGGAATCCCTCTGCTAGCGGAGTCTCATCCATTCTGTCTGCTGCTTCTGCATCTGGACTGCCTGTTTGAAGAGGAAGCACAATGAAGCACAGGCAGGAGCTGTCATGTGGAGGGGTGTCTCTACTGCTTGCTATAGAGAGACCGGTCAGGACTGTTTTGTGCCTGTTTGAAGAGGAAGCACAATGAAGCACAGGCAGGAGCTGTCATGTGGAGGGGTGTCTCTACTGCTTGCTATAGAGACCGGTCAGGACTGTTTTGTGCACTGGAGTCTCAATGGGCCTCTAGTGCAGCCACAGCCACTGTACGTTCCCAGGGGCATCCCATCTCTACTTACCTGGTACATGAAAACGTCTCGTACACCTGCAGACATTACATCAGAAGAAACTTTAGAAACAGACACACACTCACTGGAGGAGTTCTGCTTCTTCTTTAAAGAGTGCAGCACATTCATCTGCTGGGATATTGTCTTCAGCCACTGGTTTAGGTTCTGTTGCTCTGAGATGCTACAAAACAATACATAATTGAAGATAGTTAAGTGAATAACCTTTGACGCCTTAAAGAAGTGGTAAGAACACAAGGTAGAGAGGAGGGAGTGTTGAGTGCATTAGCAGGAAGATTCTCCTAACACACCTACTGTTTCAACCCAGCGCATGACCAGCCTTCAAACTGATCATCCTCATCGACAAAGAAAACAAAGTGCAGATTCTCAACACACATTGGGGCTGTTTTAAAGAAAGTCTTTGAGGGAAACAATACAATTATAACAGTATAAAACTAGCATGAAACAGTTTAGTTGTATAGTAGTGTTGCAGAATTGTGGTTAAATCATTCTTGCTGGTTTCATACAGCGAATTGTATTATTCCTCTCTGAAAACATGCCCCTGAACTTGTTTCCAATCAAAATGCTTTGCTCAAGGGAATAGTGTCGGGTAGTTCTGCATTATATGGCAAGTAATTTATCTACTATTTACTTCCATTGAACCACTGATTACATTTTTAGTCCCTACTATTTTTTATAAACATGTGCGTGTCGTTTCTACTCTGAGTTTGACTCTGTAAAGACCAAAGCACTTCTAATATAATAGCTTTAACGAGAGGATGCATCAAGTGCACTTGGACACAGCCGTCTCGCTCGACTGTCTCGGATTTCATCCACGAACGAGTGATGTCCTTACACACCCAACATGGCCTGTAGTTATGTCAGCAGCACTGTGTATATGTACTAGTATAAACAGCCTTGACTCCACCTTCGATGTTAAGCACCGAGTTGAAAATCGAGAAGCAACGCACAAAGCAAGCTAGTTTATCTGAAGTGCAGAGTTGCTGGTCAGTACCTTTTAAACTTTCAAATCTGGATCAGTTTAAAGTCAAACAGCTTGACCCTTGCATGCCTCTGTTGTAACTTGCTGCCCGGGACTTCACTGAAAGTCCCCATCCCTGTAACAGTTGCTATATAATGAGTAGGATGGAGCTGCATGTACCCGGGGCTGCAGGCCCGAGGTGGGGGCAGCAGGGGGATCACAGTGTTACTGAGACACTCGCACAGCGGGCACAGGAACTCCCCGTTCTCCACCTCGTAGCTGGTGTGCACGCGCAGACGCTGCTGTCTTCTCTGCTCCTTCGCCTGGACAGCATCGAAGTATCTGTGGAGACAGGGACCCAGTGAACAGCTTTCTCTCTTCCTGCTGCTTGTCTGGGGTTTGAACCTGTGGGATCTACACTGAGCACATTTCCTGCAACAAGTCTCTATCGACATGTTTAAAAAGTTACCTGAATTATTAACCCATTCAGCTACTGTGGGAGGTCCCTGTGCTAATATAACATTAGGTTATTATCATGACCCTGGTTCCCCGAAATAGAAATGTAACCATTACCGAATGGGTATTTACCTCCTAAAGACCCGAATCCTGAATATTGTATACCAAAGCTGCTCTTTGAGCCTGTGACGCAGTCATGCCTCCGCCCCAGAGGGATCAAAAGGACTGTGCTCACAGATCTCAGCATCATTTCTCCTTCAAGCCTGCTGCAATCATGGACGCAGCAACCTTGAAGGTAATGGAAGCTGCTGCCATCAGGCCCAGAAGTTTCTAGTATGTCACTACCGTTGGTCATCTGTTGAGCTGAAAGAGCTCAAAGCAGGCGGCTATTCCTTGCACTCTGCCATCCGACAGAGTGGCCAGCATGTACTGGGAATCCAAGCACACTCCCAGATAGGAGGATGTCAGGGAAGGTGTCAGCTGGCTCTTTGCATGACTTACCGTAAGGCTCAACCGAAGGAGGTGGTCGGTGACAAGTACCTCGTGGGCCTCTGTGCTGGAGACTCGGCACAGACTGGCTGAAAAAATCCTTTCGTTCCTTTCACTTGTGAATTTGAACAAAAGATGAAAGCTTTTCAGCCAGTCTGTGCAGAGTCTGCAGCAGAGGCAGAGACCAGTCATCCAGATAATGGAGTACTCTTCTGTGTTTGAGTCTCAATGGGAACAAAACAGCTTCCCTGCACTTGGAGAAGGCACGTGGAGCTATGGAGAGGCCGAATGGCAAGACATGGAACTCGACGCTGTTCCCTGAAGGTGCGCTGGTTTTATGGGGATGTGGAAATAGGCGTCCTTAAAGTCCACCATGAACCAGTCGCCTGGCCTGATTGACTGCAACAGCCATTGCACTGTCAGCATTTTGAAACTCAGGTTACCCTGTCTTAGGTCAAGGATTGGTCTGAGGCCACCATCCCGCTTTGGCACGAGGAAGTACCTGGAGTAGAACCCTTCCTCCATCTCGAGGGGGGCGATCAGGCTAATAGCCCTTTTTTTGCAGCAGAGCTGCTACCTCCTGAGACACCACAGCAGCGTCCTGTGGGTCCGTGACTGATGCTGTCACGCCCGAAAGGGAGGGGGACCGTGCTTGAATTGCAACAAATAGCCGGTCTGAACGGTAGACTCAGAGTTCATATGCTATTTCCCCAACTGAAATCAAGGACTTTCAAGCTCTTTTCATGAACTCACACATTCTAATTTCAAGGACCAAAAAATAACATCATGGTACGATGCACAAGCGTTTCACACAGTCAAAACACGATAACTAAAATTATAGTGGTGGTGACAAAACAATATCAGTTGCTCATAAACTGTCAAATCATCCAAAAACAACATTAACACAAAGTAGTTACAACTTGTAACGCTGGATAGCTTGTAACGCTGGATAGCTTGCAACTGCGGTCAGGAGTGTAGAAGTGAGTCGACTTCCATTAGTTGAGACCATACATAGCCAGGTCCCACGGCTCCCCTCCCCAACATACATATCAGAGGATCAGGCGTTTTACCAACTAAACCAGGCCACAGTATCGGATTCTCCTGAAAGCATGTCTGTACTGCTGAACTCTGTGATGCGTCTCTCCACACTAACGTGTAAACCGCATAACAGTACCACAAGAGTGACATCATCACGAGTGTGACGTGGCTTAAAAGGCAGAGACCAACAAATAGGATCATTACAAACTGCTAAAACAACAACGTAGGACTGTATTAAATTACTAATATTTAGTATTGTATGACCGCTTTTAATTACAGATCGGGTTAACAAATAAAACCCAATTATTTAACCAGTTACACTAAAGGCATCTCATTACAAAATACTGTATTTTGGTAAGCACCCTCTATAACAAATATATATCTGACCAGCACCTGACACGATTTATGAATAAATACGGCTCATACTATTTCAATACTGTAATTAAAAGCAGTAGACTTAGTATATTTTGATTGAAACAAATAACCGGCAATCTTGGCATTTTTTAATGTTGTCAGGAGTTTGTTGATTTTAGCTTGAAGGGAAGTGATGTCTCGCTCTTTTTCTTTAGCGGTTCTCCTCATGCTGTTGGATTTACTAATCCACATTAATGTCCAGTTGATTCTGCTTTCTCAGTAAATTCATCCGCCGATTTCATTAGACCAGTGGTTCTTAACCTTTACTGCAGCCTGCACCCCTTTGGTTCTCAAAATATGTTCTCGCACCCCTTATAAAAAATCGTTGAAGTAGGTCAGTTCTTTAAACCTAAGATATATCATAACTATAGAATGAAAGAGAGAGAATTATATATTTATTTTAATTTCACAGTAAAATTAAGAATACATGAAAAATGACACACTTTTAAGTTTACCGGCTCAGTGACTCTTCTGCTATTGGGGGGCCTATACACTTTTAAATGCATATTAAACATATGTAAAATAGTTTTATGTTATTACTCACCACAAATAACAGTACAGTCGGCACACAAAAATACACAAGTACTACCCAGAGATGTTGCAGAGTTTTGCTGTGGAAGTAAACTGTAACCGACATGCTAACAGTTAGCGGCTCACTGGATTCAAAGAAAGCCGCGGCGCAGCCACATCATCATCTGCGTCAAGAAATACCCCTTATTGGCGGAACATTATTTTGTAGCGAGATAATTTCACTACAATTAGCTTAAACTTGAAAATACATTTTTTGTTTGTATATTACATTAATCGTAAAATGTATAATGTTAATAAATACATAGGTTTGATAAAACAAAGTAGTTGTACTAGCGTGCCTGTGCTTAATTTGTGTTTTCGATGATTTACCTTCTAAAAAAATCGGCATGTCTCACACCCCCAGAAAGGGCATCTCGCGCCCCCATGGGGTGTGTGCACCCCAGGTTAAGAACCACTGCATTAGACTGTCAATGTCCGTTTGCATTCTCTTTTTCTTTTTGAGATCCTCCACCTCATCCATCACCCATTCTCGTTTCTGACATGGCTGATCCTTTTCTTCTTTTCTTCTTCAAGATGTACCATATACTTTTGTTTAGCACCAGACGCAAAATGCAAAAGCTGTTTTGTGATTTGCACATTATGTATTCCACCAACCGACTGAATGTGATCAAGGATAATACATTGCGATACTAATGATTCCATATGCAGATTTTCAACTTCAATTTCTTTCTTCACCGAAAACCCTCGCTCAACCCTTGCCTGGCCATGCGAAAGAAGCAGCAAGTTTTGAATAATTACTGGTAACATGTACATACAGAAGGGAATCAACTCTGTCATTCATTTCACAATCTCTTGTGGGTGACACAGTCACTGTCATTTCCATAAACTCTCCTAACTGCCGAAGTACATTGTCACACTTTCTCTCACTTACTCTTTTGGCATCCACTAAGACCTTCAAAATGTTCTTCATATTTTCACGGCACTTATTATTATTATTATTATTATTATTATTATTATTATTATTATTATTATTATTAATAATAATAATAATAAATAAACATTTATTTATATAGCACAATTCATGTACAATACATATCTTATCTCTAGCAGAGAACATAAGCCTTGGATCTAGGGCAGACATGCTTCTCACAAGAGCCTATTTGATAGGCGATTTCTCCAACAATTTAGCCACAATCTTGACCAGAGCAGTTTTGTTTTAAATTCAAGCACTTTAAGTTCACTGACTTTTTTGGCCGTTGACAAATCTTTTCAAAATCTTTCCACTTCTACCTTTCTGAGGTCGCACCGATTTTCTGTTTTCACGGGATCCACTTTCATAAGCTTAGCAACTGTTGTGGCTTCTTTAAGAACATCACATCTAACAAATCTTTGCATGAGCCCTTTGATAACACGTTGCATATCATCGCAAAGGAAAGGCAGCACAGGCTTATCAGTCTGGTAGGCAGAAAGGAATAGTGCGATTTGTTTAGCGACTGACAGAAGAAAACGGATTTTAGCAGTAGCCAGGTTGTCACTGCACATCGGCTTTACAGTTTCAAAAGGACTTTGTATTCGGATCAGCACATTTCTTTTTGTTCACCTGTTTAACATACTTAATGACAAACTTCAAGTGCTCTCTCTGCAACCGGAACATTTTCTAGCCACCTATGCTGACAATTTCAAAGGAAAACGTTCACTACCTGTGACTGTGGTATAGTCTTCCCTCCGAGCCGAGGTATCCTTGAACATCCAATACAGACTGCATAGCAGTTTGGTAATTTCCCAATTACATGCATGAAAACCATCCCTAAAAGCTCAACTAACTATATGCAGACCACAGCTCGCAATGTTTAACAACGCTGTATCAGAGTCGGTTTTTAAATTATTTTGAAGCAACATCGACAACTGAAGGGGGTTGCATAAATTTCTTTTTTCAACACTCTCACTAAACTTTGAGTATTGTGTTGGCATCAGCGTGGCCTAAAAATTGGGTCCCATAACATAGTGTGACTACTTTGCCATTTTCCCACAGGTGAATATGTATATCCATTTGCTTGGATTGACACTTACGATTCAGACTCTCATCAAATAAACACTGATCTGCTTTGCCGATTTGCTCCGATAACATTGACTTGAAATAGGGAGCAATACCAGAACAAAGGTAAGCACATTTCCATTCTCCACAAGAAAAAGACTGAGCAATTTCACTGTCTGGGAACATTTGCTGAAACTATTAGTTCCTTCACACGATTTGTATGAGTAGTGGTTTTTAGTACTGTTCAAAGCCCATAATATTTCAGTCTTTAAGGTATCTGCTTTGGTTAGAAAAGACGACACTGTCCCAGAGGCACTCAAACCTGAAGTAATAGTAGAAGGCCTACTGCTACTGCAGCTTGAGGATGCGGCTACACTCGACAATTTTACTGATAAGCCAAAGTAATCTTTAATGTTCACTGCACTCCCCTCTTTGCTGGCTTTCAGATCACAAATTTTTTGCCCTCGCATGTGGCTTTTTAGCGTCGATTTGCCCATGTTGCTGATTTTGAAGCTTTTCATACAATACCGCCATCGGGCTTTATGTTCATCACTTTTGTCTTTCTGCAGCCAGTCACTGTAGATCTTGTTTCAAACCATGCTTCATTAAAATGGCACTTTCCAGGCATTATTTACTGCATTTTGACGATGGCACTCAAAGACTACACACAGCTATTCAGTTTAGCCTACTAAATCGCATAAGGTCATATCCGATATATTTGTGGGTGCCAGACTTTTAAAAATGTAGAATGTGGCTCAAGTAAATAAAAAAAAAAAGTACATTTTTTTTTTTCTTTTTCTTTTTAATTCCATGACCCTATATAACATACCAGGACTGGATTTTGTTAAAATTGTTTTCCAGGACTTTCCAGGTTTTCAAGGACCCGTTCGAACTCTGTGTAGTAAGCACCCAGATGTCTGTGGTGCACCGATACCAACAGTCCAGGTGGCTCCCTTCGTCTGTGGCTTGGCCTCTGTCTCTGCGGCGGGCAGCGGAACCTCTGGAGCAAGCAGACGTGGGCCGGTCCTGAAAATCGCCTTTTACAGTGGCCGGTCTTTGAGGCTGCTGGGCCCTAGGGCACCAGTTTGCCGCTGGTTTACGTACTGGAGGTGGTCACTTCGGAAGCAAGCGAACCAGCTCCTTAGTGGATTCCGGCGGTGTGCAGCGAGAGCGCTGCAGCATCTCATCCATCGCGGGACCAAACGTATGCCCTGGAGCGATCAAAGTGTCCAACAGTGGTGCTTTGTCCCCGTCAGGCACACTTGCCTGGAAAAGCCAAAGCTGCCTGCGGCCGGCTACCAGTGCAGCCAGGTTTTTGCCTACAGTCTGTCCATTGAGATTAGACAACTGGAGCAAGTTTTTGTTCACCAGGCGCAGCACGTCCAGCTGTTGTGGCGAGGGCCTGTGTCTTGAGGAAAGGGACTGCAGCAGCTGAGACGTAGGCTACCAGGATACTGTTGTAGTTCCCTAACCTTGCGGCAAACACCCTGGCTAAGTTTCTTGAGGATCACCTCAGAAACTCGACACTGCTTGTTAGGGCAGGCACCTTCCTTGGACAGCAGAGCCAAATTAGGCGCCTGGACCAGGGCAGCAATGGATGCCTCAACCAGTGGAATATGGGCCAGGCCCAGCTTTTCAGCACCATGCACCCTGTGTAGGGTGTCCATCGAACAGGAAACAGCAAGAGCTGTTTCTGGATGGTTCTAGGAGGATTGGATCTCATAAAGGAAATCCAGGTGAACTGGAGGGGTTAAGGGAGAAGCGGTAGGCTCCTCATCAAAGATGGATTGCCTTGTTTCCCCTGTTGTAGGCCAAGGCACTTGTAAAGTTTCAGTGGCCCTCCTGAGTAGCAGCATGAACTCTGCAGACAGGGAGAGCTTCACTCCTTCGAAGCGGCGATGGACAGTATATCCTCCTGTGGGCAATCTGCGCTTGCACCCCCATGGGGGCCCAAGGGGGCAGGCGAAGCTGGTGACACCGAGCACCAAAAAAAATTTGTAAAAAAGTAAAACTAAAATTCTAAATATATACAGATATAACCAACAATTGTACTTATCTGAACAAGGCTCTCCCTCAGGTTAGTCTTGAAAGGAAAAATGGCACCGAGATCTGGGAGCAAAGGACTTTTGATTCCTCAGGGGCAGGGGCATGACTGTGCCACAGACTCAAAGAGCAGCTTTGATATACAATATTCAGGATTTGGGTCTTCAGGAGGTAAATACCCATTCGGTTATGGTTACATTTCGTACTTGAAAGGGAACCACTGTGATCTCCAGACATGCCTCTACAATGCAGTGCTGAACCCCAGTATCGGTATCTCCAGTATCTCAGCCTCTAAAGTGCAGGGCCAGCGTTTATCACACACCTCTGCCAGCAGTGTGAATGCATGATGTGTCCACAGCTCCCAGTATGAGTACCGCAGGACAAGTCCGGATGCATAAACAGGGGGTCATAGTTCTCTAAACAGGGAAAACAAAACACAAAAACCACTAGAACGTTCAGCTCTCCCTCTTTCAGAAGCTTTTGTCATTCCTGAGATTTGTTTTTGTGATGGTTTTCCAAAAATTAAACATCTATAGCAAACCTGACAATTTGATATACTCTAAAACACAAGTACCACTCCTCCATATGCTCAAAAACACACCATGCTTTGACAGTACATACTGGATAGTATCAAAGTATTTAACTACTACCAAACTGTTTCATTTTTATCATTATTATTATAACTTTTTTTTTTTTTTTTTTAATGCATCCCTACTATCTGGCTACACTGAAAATCTATTGCAACAGAGGAAACTGGCGAGTACTGACTGGTAAGAGCCACTTACCAGGATCATGCATTACTCTTCTCCTGTTCTTGGACATGACTGTGGACCTCTGGACGAAGGCAGCCAGCACCATAGCCTTATTGTGTGCTTTGATATCCTGCTCCTCCTGACACAGGATACAAGTGACCACCTGCCGCTTCTCACTGCCTCGTGTGCGCCCGGGACCCAGCGCCACGAGCACAGCATCGGGGAGGGAGGGGCTGGGGAGGGGAGCAGAGACAGGGTTACTGGGTGCAGCATCAGGGAGGGAGGGGGAGCAGAGACAGGGTTACTGAATGAGCGCAGCCCCGGGGAGGGAGGAGGAGCAGAGACAGGGTTACTGGGTGCAGCATTGGGGAGGGAGAGGCTGGGAAGGGGGAGCAGAGACAGGGTTACTGGGAGCAGCATCAGGGAGGGAGGGGAGCAGAGGCAGGGTTACTGAACAGCGCAGCCCGGGGAGGGAGGGGGAGCAGAGACAGGGTTACTGGGTGCAGCACAGGGGAGGGAGGGGGAGCAGAGACAGGGTTACTGGGTGCAGCATCAGGGAGGGAGGGGGAGCAGAGACAGGGTTACTGAACGAGTGCAGCCCCGGGGAGGGAGGGGGAGCAGAGACAGGGTTACTGGGTGCAGCACTGGGGAGGGAAGGGCTGGGGAGGGGGAGCAGAGACAGGGTTACTGGATGCAGCATCAGGGAGGGAGGGGGAGCAGAGACAGGGTTACTGAACGAGCGCAGCCCCTGGGAGGGAGGTGGAGCAGAGACAGGGTTACTGGGTGCAGCACTGGGGAAGGAGGGGCTGGGGAGGGGGAGCAGAGACAGGGTTACTGGGTGCAGCATCAGGGAGGGAGGGGAGCAGAGACAGGGTTACTGAACAGCGCAGCCCGGGAGGGAGGGGAGCAGAGACAGGGTTACTGGGTGCAGCACTGGGGATGGAGGGGCTGGGGAGGGGAGCAGAGACAGGGTTACTGGATGCAGCATCAGGGAGGGAGG
The DNA here is from genome assembly GCA_030684275.1 of Acipenser oxyrinchus oxyrinchus. Taxonomy (NCBI): domain Eukaryota; kingdom Metazoa; phylum Chordata; class Actinopteri; order Acipenseriformes; family Acipenseridae; genus Acipenser; species Acipenser oxyrinchus. The sequence goes on along the minus strand of CM060251.1, from coordinate 81,321 downwards.
GGAGCAGAGACACGGTTACTGAACAGCAGCCCCGGGGAGGGAGGGGGAGCAGAGACAGGGTTACTGGGTGCAGCACTGGGGAGGGAGGGGCTGGGGAGGGGGAGCAGAGACAGGGTTACTGGATGCAGCATCAGGGAGGGAGGGGGAGCAGAGACAGGGATACTGAACGGCAGCAGCCCTGGGAGGGAGGGGAGCAGAGACAGGGTTACTGGGTGCAGCCCTGGGAGGGAGGGGAGCAGAGACAGGGTTACTGGGTGCAGCATCGAGGAGGGAGGGGAGCAGAGACACGATTACTGGGTGCAGCACCGGGAGGAGGGGAGCAGAGACACGGTTACTGGGTGCAGCACCGGGGAGGGAGGGGGAGCAGAGACACGGTTACTGGGTGCAGCACCGGGGCGGGAAGGGGAGCAGAGACACGGTTACTGGGTGCACTGGAGTGCTACATTGGACAGGAACAGTAGTACTTAAGGGCACTTCAACTGAAACTAGACATCCCTGATAACAGTGTCAAGGGAATCATACTTTTCATAACAGTTTGCAAAGTAAAATGGTTTAAATAACAGAAAGAGTTCCACTAATTCTATCAAAACAAGACGTTCCTTCACAGTAATAAAGTCAGATAATACACAGCTCCATCTGACTACAGTGTGGCGCAGTGCTGTGCAGCCCTGTGCCCTCTCACCTGTGCTCCAGTGCAGTGGAGGTGGAGGCCTCCAGCTCCTCCAGGCTCTGCTGGAACAGTTCTTTGTTCTCGTCGATGAAATGTCTCTGCATCTCTGACATCTGAGCCATGATCTTCTCCCTGCGCAGCCGTGCCATCTCTGCTTTGCGCTTGCGCTCTGCCTTGTCCTGGTCACGCACCGTCTGCACAGCAGAAGAAGAGTGTGGGGAGACACTAACATTGAGAACTCCATGTCTATATCTATGCACACCTCAACAAGACTGGAGATCAGTGGGGAGACACTAACATTGAGAACTCCTTGTCTATATCTATGCACACCTCAACAAGACTGGAGATCAGTGGGGAGACACTAACATTGAGAACTCCATGTCTATATCTATGCACACCTCAACAATACTGGAGACCAGGCGTGGGCAGAGCTGGCCTTCCAACAAATTAAACCTCCATTCAGGTCCTATAGATGTTAATAATAGTAATAATACCCTGAAGAAATGGCACTTCAAGACTGAATGACCCTTTATTCACATTTATATGTTGCAGTCTGCAACATAAAAACACTCCTACATTTATAAGGGGGGGGGGGGTCTTCCTCAAGCTAATTATATACAACTCAATTTCAAAGACGAGGTAAAAAATTAATATCAGAATCATCTTCCACACTCCAATACAATGTCTGTGTTGAGCTAGCTTGGTATAAACCACTGGAGCCTGTTCCACTACCTCCTCCAAGGCCTGTCCTCCAGTCTCCGATACAGGAGTGGTTGCGGTCTGCTCCCTTATCTTCTTAATGCTGCTGAAGGTCTGCAATGAAAAGATCAAAGGCTCAGACTCTGGTGAGGCAAAATAAGCGGTTTGTGACAGTTGCCCTAACCCACAAAGATCATTTACACATACGGCTTGAGTTTTTTTTTTTTTTTTTAGTGCCCACAATACTGTAATTATTCAATCATCTTTTATAGTAGCGTATCGGTTTAGAGTGGATCGGATGGTACTTTAAGTTCCATGCAATCCACAAACAGAAGCCGTGTGGAGCTTGTAAACATTGTTTATTGTGTTGTGCCATTTTCTGACTGCAGCATCATTATGGCAGCCACCGCAAACAATGTAACTTAACCAGGATGCTGTTCCATACAATACAAAACTACCTGGGAAATGGGATGGACTGGGAAATGGCCAATTTAAAATTGGCCTTAAAAAAAAAAGTTCATACTGATGAATAGAGATGCTGTATCACAGTTATTGTGTTTCTCAAGCTCATTGAATACAGCCACCTGCGGCCTTCAGGTAGAATTACAATCTCTTCAAGCTACTTATGTGCATGCAGAGCTATCCAGAATACAACATGAAATCACTTCTAAAGCACAGAATGATCAGTGGGATACAGGGTTCATTAATGGAAACCAACCCAATTACAAGCTCAAATGCCTGCTTGTAAAATATGTTTAAAATAAACCCATAGTGTTAAATAAAAAGGTACAGTTTACTCACAGAGTAAATACAGCTCATAACAGGCACTAACAACTCAACACTCATGAAGCAAATATTCCCTTAACAAAAATTGTGTCAAACCTTCAAAATCCATCGAATCATGTCCTTGTGAACCTCCAGGTGCGGAGCGTTCTGCAGAGTCTCCAGCATGGAGAGAACACTGGGGCAGTTACTGGGAGCCTCTCTGGGTCCTTACAGAAGAGAACAAGCAGCTTTACAGACAGCACTGCATGCAAGAACAGACGAGTCTTCACATTACACAGCATGGCACCTTGAACAGGTAGTTATTAGAAGTGTAGCTGGTAACAGCTGGTACTGTGACTGTGTGATCAGTGGTCTTTTTATTACAGCAGTTTGAGATACTTACAATCTATAATATTAGACATTATCCACATTAATCATATAAAAGGCTTTACAGTAGAGGTCTTTTGATGGGCCTCTCCACAATTTAAAGAAGAGCCCTCAGGCACATGTGGTCCTGCATGTGTAAATGCAGCTCCTGGACCTATGAAAGGGTGGAGGTGGTGCAGCGAAGGCCAGACTCACGCGAGATCTTGTGTGAGAAGTTGAAGGTGACGTCATTGTCCTCACTGCTGCTCTCCAGCTGCTGTCTCTCTTCCAGCAGCGCCATGCCGATCAGGTGCAGCACCTGGAGGACAGACAGACACACAAAGGAGAGCTGCATTCACTGACTGCATTCTTACTAACCACCCGAACACACACACACACACACAGAGGAGAGCTGCATTCATGGACTGCATTCTTACTAACCACCCGAACACACACACACACACACACACACACACACAGGAGAGCTGCATTCACTGACTGCATTCTTACTAACCACCCGAACACACACACACACACACACACACACACACACACACACACACAGGAGAGCTGCATTCACTGACTGCATTCTTACTAACCACCCGAACACACACACACACACACACACACACACACACACACACACACACACACACACACACACACACACAGAGCTGCATTCACTGACTGCATTCTTACACACACACACACACACACACACACACACACACACACACACACACAGGAGAGCTGCATTCACTGACTGCATTCTTACTAACCGAGGTGCCTGCTTCTTGCTTTGTATTCAGGAGACTCCTGGCTCCGCTCTCAATCAGTAATGTTATTCAACACCAGTCAGTGTGATACCTACCCTCTGCAGCATTGACTCAGACCAGGCACAGCCGCTGGGCTCCACTGTCCACTGCAGCACTGTGCCCAGAATGCCCAGGAAGACGTCACACTGGAGCAGGTTCCCGAGGCTGGCGAAGAGCGGGCAGAAGGGGGGCAGCACGGGAGGGGGTAGAGCTGCAGCAAGGAGGCAGAGACGTTAGCCACACATGCTAACAATTGTATATTTGTTGTAAAAACATATACAAAAATCACTATTTCTGCAGGAACCTCAATTACTAATACTATTTTGTAGTCTGAATAACTCTACTTGTCTCCCTGTATGCAAACTGATGCAGCCTTGTGATCCACTAGACCTCTATATGCCATGTGAATTATGTGTCACTATTCAGCAAGGATCTCACACAGTGATTCACAAGGGGCATTATAGGGAGTGCCCTGGGAAATGGCTCTCCCAGTTGTTCTGAGAATTCCAGAAAGCACAATGTGTTTGCAAGTGGGTCAGGAGGGATCGAGTCCACAGACATGTGCAATGCAACAGCAGCTACTGACGGGTTAGTGACCCCAAATCACAGAATGCTTCAATACTGGACGAGACTCACAGATAGTTGTATCTACCCAGTGCTGGGAGGTGGGTCATTTGAAAAGACAATCTGCTCTTCAAATACATGCAAATCTGTAAAGTGGTGCCTAACTGCAACAAGAATCCAACATCCATGTTATTCATGGCTGGACTGTCGCTTGGGTAATATGGATCCCTATTCCATTGCCTGATCCAGCCTCACTCTCTCTACACTATTCTTATTAAAATTAAAAAGACCACCTGTTTAAAAACTCTACCTGTATCTTCTCCATTTTGCCTCTTCCGTTTTCTTTGCGCTTCTTCTGCCTGGAGACAATACAAGTTGAACCTGTTTAAAATCCCTGGGGTGAAGAGCACGGGGAATGGCCCCCCCAACATCCCCTTTTCTGCTGAAGCTGTAATTTGTTATTCACTTTGACTAGGAAATGTGCAATCACTCCTCATTAAATGTGCAATCACTCCTCATTGCCTTCACCATGGGGGGCGAGTTCAGAACAAAATGATTGCAAACACATTGACTACTGTATTAAACACTGCAATGGGACAAATGTTTATAAAGGAAGATTCCTGATGCAAACGTTCAGTGGCACAAAGCATTTTCAATTATTACGGCCGGTGGCATTGTATTTATTAGTTTGTCTTAAATATTTAAAAAGAATGTCTGTAAAACACTGCCCCCTTTTTATCATCAATGTACTGATCTAATGTACAAACAAAAACAAACACAAATAAGCAATCAATTATTAAAAACAAAACCCTTTAATCTACATCAGTGAACCTGATAATCCACCCGTAAAACAGCAGGCTCTTGAAGAGTGTCTGGGAAGTGCTCCATACCTTGGACTGGTCTCCTCTGAGTAATGGTAGCAGTACAGGTTCAAGTCTTTACCTTGGACTGGTCTGCTCTGGAGTAGTGGTAGCAGTACAGGTTCAAATCTTTACCTTGGACTGGTCTGCTCTGGAGTAGTGGTAGCAGTACAGGTTCAAGTCTTTACCTTGGACTGGTCTGCTCTGGAGTAGTGGTAGCAGTACAGGTTCAAGTCTTTACCTTGGACTGGTCTGCTCTGGAGTAGTGGTAGCAGTAAAGGTTCAAGTCTTTACCTTGGACTGGTCTGCTCTGGAGTAGTGGTAGCAGTACAGGTTCAAGTCTTTACCTTGGACTGGTCTGCTCTGGAGTAGTGGTAGAAGTACAGGTTGAAGTCTTTGGCGCATTCAGGCTTCAGTTCATACAGGCCCCGACCAGTCAGTCCTGGCTTCCTGAAACACACGAGTCAGAGGTCAGGGGTCACCCATAGAAGGTCTTGAAATGATTTTAAATGGGAAAAAAAGAAAATATTCAGCCAAGGACCCTAAAAAGGAAACATACTTGAATAAAGCGACTGCTTCAATGACCGTCTCCATTCCCGTTTCTTTGTTCTCCTAAAGGAAAAAGAAAATGGCGTTAAAGGAGGAAGCAGAATTTGGTGCCAACTCCGCCAGCTGGTTTCAAAAACACACTGTGAACTTCCTACAATTACTTTCCAGGATGAACTTTACTCGGAATACAGAACTGATCTTGCAATACCAGCGAACACCAGCTGGTGGCAGCCAAGTAGAGCAGATCTGACAGATGAGTAATTTCTGCTTGGACAAAGGAGATACACAAAGATTCTTTACATATAATAGCCATGCTGGCTTATATCTAAATGTACTCTGGAGTTATATGTTTTCAACTAGATCACAAAACAATAATGTTTCTCCCACTAACATGGAAAGAATAACGAGAGTCTATACAATGACAAAAGTCTTTTAAAGCTGTAACATTGTTTAAACTCCTGATATTCTAGGTTGCTTGTACCATATTGAGTCGGGATATACAGTATGTATGTTGTGAACAGTTTTAGACCCTTCTCTGGGAAGGGTATCTTGCTGACACAGTACTTTGCTGTGTATCCTCTATCCCTCCCTCAGCAGAAAGCTGAAGAAGGGGTTTGACTTGTATCTAACTCATTGGAGACAAAAGTTCTTCAAAAATATATTTTCAGATTTTTTTTTTTCTTGTCCAAAAAGACGACAAGACAAAAGGTTTAAATAAAACTATTTATAACAGATTGTAAGAAATCGCAAGAGTTCTGAAATGCTTGGCTAGGGCTGGGATTTTCCTTTTGATTTGAACAGAACAAAATGCTTTATCAAGATGATACGCAGATCTGATTTGAACAGAACAATATGCTTTATCAAGATGATACACAGATCTGAAGACAGGGAGCTGATCCTGAAGGATTAGGGAGGAAAGAAAAGAAAGAATATTTTAAGAGAAATTTCAGCATTATAGTGGAATGACATGAAACTGGGAATGTAGAAGTAAACAGATTAAAAAGCAGCAGAGAGACCAGATTGAAATGAATGTGAGTTCAACAGCACAGAGAGACCAGATTGAAATGAATGCGAGTGTAAGAGCACAGAGACCAGATTGAAATGAATGCGAGTGCAACAGCACAGAGAGACCAGATTGAAATGAATGCGAGTGTAAGAGCACAGAGACCAGATTGAAATGAATGCGAGTGCAACAGCACAGAGAGACCAGATTGAAATGAATGCGAGTGTAAGAGCACAGAGACCAGATTGAAATGAATGCGAGTGCAACAGCAGAGACCAGATTGAAATGAATGAGAGTGCAACAGCACAGAGAGACCAGATTGAAATGAATGCGAGTGCAACAGCACAGAGACCAGATTGAAATGAATGCGAGTGCAACAGCACAGAGACCAGATTGAAATGAATGAGAGTGCAACAGCACAGAGAGACCAGATTGAAATGAATGAGAGTGCAACAGCACAGAGAGACCAGATTGAAATGAATGAGAGTGCAACAGCACAGAGACCAGATTGAAATGAATGAGAGTGCAACAGCACAGAGAGACCAGATTGAAATGAATGCGAGTGTAACAGCACAGAGACCAGATTGAAATGAATGTGAGTGCAACAGCACAGAGAGACCAGATTGAAATGAATGAGAGTGCAACAGCACAGAGAGACCAGATTGAAATGAATGAGAGTGCAACAGCACAGAGAGACCAGATTGAAATGAATGAGAGTGTAACAGCACAGAGACCAGATTGAAATGAATGTGAGTTCAACAGCACAGAGGGGACATACCCATTCAGAAACTTCAATTCAATATTTCAAATGTATTTTTAAAAAATAATCTACACTGCTATTATCCACACTTTAAAAAAGAATTGAGGCCAATTGTGCAAGATGACAGAGAGGAAGCGAGCATGTACTTTCACATGGGTCTGTCCCGCTGGTGCGAGGAAGCGAGCATGTACTTTCACATGGGTCTGTCCCCCTGGTGCGAGGAAGCGATCATGTACTTTCACATGGGCCTGTCCCGCTGGTGCACAACCCTTTTTTTGTGTACTCTTTTGAAATCTTTGTTTCTGGCACAGAGCATTGGAAAGTACTGAACGTGAACAAAAGAGAGAATGTCAGGCTCTTCCAGCAAAGGCTACCATGTGCAACTCCTGTTTTAACCCAACACAGTGCCCTTTGGTGTGCTGGTGTCTGGGGCAGGGTCCCTGCTATTGCAGCAGTGGGCCCAGTACCTGTAGCCCAAGCTCTGCTGGATACTCACATCCTCGGGCAAGGCCTTCACAAGCTCACTGTGTGCCATGGAGCGGATACACAGCTGATGAATGATCTCCCGCTTGATCTCATCAGAGGCGCTCACCTGCCCGGCTCCCGGGGAAAAGCGCTCCCCTACAAGAGAAACAAACAGGAGCTCCATCACAGCGATCCTGCTTCTCAGACTAGAGCCCTCTGGGAAGCTACCAGGTATAAACTTGCACTGTCAGCTTCTACCCTACAAGGCTGGCTCAATGTTAGACCAAGTATCCCATGGCTCACAGTTAAGGGACAGACAAGTGTCTTTATAGTTAAAACTGAGGACTGTACAGGAGTAAGAAAAGCAATTTACATTTTTACATCCTTGGGTGCCAAGCAGGTGCAAACACTACTGTTACCCTCATCTAATGGTAGCACACATTGTACTTCATAGCAGAATTGGTTAGTCTTGTGGAGGAGTCTGCCTCAATGCCACCACTCCCCTCAGCCCCGTAGATGTCTCCATGAAGGTTAAAAACATTTAATAAAATACATTTCTTCAGCTTACCAACGACCATCATGATAAGGTGCAGCATTTCTTCAATGAGTGTGCTATTCTGCTGTATGACATCCTGCAAGAAAAACAAAAGTAGGCATTGAAACAGCACTTCCTATACAAACCCTAGAATCTGAGTAAATGCATCACAGATATAAAGCCAACACAGACAAGCATGTTGGAGACCAATCAGTTAAAAGTAGATCATCATAACTTTCACATAAGTGACATACAGACAGCTCCCTCCATATACCTCCCATGCCCTAGAATACACTTTCCAGACTTTTAAAGAACTCTTGCAAGAGAAAGACTATTAGGAAAGTATTGCTGTTCAAGGATAATGTGTATTATTGTATCTTACTAACAGATACCACTGCAACCCTAGTAACTGGTACTCAGCAAGTTTCATCAGAAAAGGACAAGCCGTTCATAGGCCTCCCCAGTGGGGATAATAACCTTGGATCATTTTCAGGTCACTCAAGTTAAACGTTTAGATGGTCTTGATTCAGCACCATGCTATTTTGCAAGGATGTTCATGTCCTCCATTCACACCACACCAAGAGTTAAAGAGTGAACATAAAAAACAGTTACGAGGTAATTTGGCCCCTCTAAGCTTGTCTGATTCCTGGTAGTTGATTGATCTCAGTGTTAACGATGTCAACTCCTTTTAAGATTTTGAAGACTTCAATTATGTCCTCTCAATCTTCTTTGTTCTAGGCTAAAAGGATTAATTTATTTCAGTCTGTCTTTGTTCCTTTAAGTTTTGTTGGGATTTGTCTGCTTGTTTTTTCTCTTTCTCGCTCTGGTTAGCTAAGCAGTGCTCTTGCAGCTCATGTATTCAGTAAAGCAGCAGTGCTCTTGCAGCTCATGTATTCAGTAAAGCTGCAGTGCTCTTGCAGCTCATGTATTCAGTAAAGCTGCAGTGCTCTTGCAGCTCATGTATTCAGTAAAGCTGCAGTGCTCTTGCAGCTCATGTATTCAGTAAAGCTGCAGTGCTCTTGCAGCTCATGTATTCAGTAAAGCTGCAGTGCTCTTGCTCATGTATTCAGTAAAGCTGCAGTGCTCTTGCAGCTCATGTATTCAGTAAAGCTGCAGTGCTCGTGCAGCTCATGTATTCAGTAAAGCTGCAGTGCTCTTGCAGCTCATGTATTCAGTAAAGCTGCAGTGCTCTTGCTCATGTATTCAGTAAAGCTGCAGTGCTTACTCATGTATTCAGTAAAGCTGCAGTGCTCTTGCAGCTCATGTATTCATTACAACTGCAGTGCTTGTGCAGCTCATGTATTCAGTAAAGCTGCAGTGCTCTTGCTCATGTATTCAGTAAAGCTGCAGTGCTCTTGCAGCTCATGTATTCAGTAAAGCTGCAGTGCTCTTTCAGCTCATGTATTCAGTAAAGCTGCAGTGCTCTTGCTCATGTATTCAGTAAAGCAGCAGTGCTCTTGCTCATGTATTCAGTAAAGCTGCAGTGCTCGTGCAGCTCATGTATTCAGTAAAGCTGCAGTGCTCTTGCAGCTCATGTATTCAGTAAAGCAGCAGTGCTCTTGCAGCTCATGTATTCAGTAAAGCAGCAGTGCTCTTGCAGCTCATGTATTCAGTAAAGCTGCAGTGCTCTTGCAGCTCATGTATTCAGTAAAGCTGCAGTGCTCTTGCAGCTCATGTATTCAGTAAAGCTGCAGTGCTCTTGCAGCTCATGTATTCAGTAAAGCTGCAGTGCTCTTGCAGCTCATGTATTCAGTAAAGCAGCAGTGCTCTTGCTCATGTATTCAGTAAAGCAGCAGTGCTCTTGCTCATGTATTCAGTAAAGCTGCAGTGCTCGTGCAGCTCATGTATTCAGTAAAGCTGCAGTGCTCTTGCAGCTCATGTATTCAGTAAAGCAGCAGTGCTCTTGCAGCTCATGTATTCAGTCAAGTTGCTGCACCTTGTTGGTGTTCTCCCCGCTGTATCTCTTGCCATAGTCTGGAGTGTTGAAGATTTCATAGAGCTCGAATCGGCTGAGCACGATCATCAGGAAGTGGTTGGGATCCATCATTGATGCCCCTGCCTGAAAACCCCCCCCCAAAAAAACACACCCATGTTTTAATAAAGAATCACAAGCTCTGATTGACTTGAAAAGGGATCTAAGCAGTGCATAAAATCCATGTATTTAATCACACAACACTGTTTAAAAAAGTCAAAAGGCACCCGCTAGACAAATCCCAGAGCAGCTCAAGGTGTGCAGCTCCCACAGATAGTGGAGTGTAACAAAGTGTCTTCCATTGTACTCATTCATTTCCTGCACTGTGAGTGACATGATGAGCTGTCAATGGTTTTGTAAGGTTTGGGGTTTTGTAGTTACAAAATGTCAGAAATCTTACACTGCTCTCAAATGTGCAGCTCAGAAAGAAACACACAGTATATATTTATTCGAGGTCAAAAGGATAGCTGGTACCATTCTGGGTTGAAGAAGTCTGTTTACAAACCATGCTATTGTGCAGACTGACATACTTCCAGCCATCAACACTCTAACTAGAAGCACTGCTGAGGTGAAACGACTTGCAGTGAAGCCAGAGAGAAAGGCATGGAAACTGAACTGCCTTTAAGCTTGAGTAGTACCAGATACCAGCATTTAAAAAGGAAACACATGTTTGCTATGCTAGTGCGCGGCGTGTAAGATTCATTGTCCACTTTTGCTTACCTGCAGCATCAACAGGTCCTTGTCAAACATCTCCACTCTGCATTTAACATTGTGATAGTAGTAAATCTGGAAAGCACACAGGGTTAAAAGCACAGACCCTATAAAACCATGAATAAAACTGTCACACTATCAAGAGAGAATCTACCAGACCATGCGATACACTAAAACCCGACATGACTTCATCTTATTTACTGGCCACATCATGACCTGCAACATTTACTCAGCTGTGGCATTACTTTATAATGAAAGCACTGTATTGATTTTCCTGTGGTATTATAATGAAAGCACTGTATTGGTTTTCCTGTGGTATTATAATGAAAGCACTGTATTGGTTTTCCTGTGGTATTATAATGAAAGCACTGTATTGGTTTTCGTGTGGTATTACTTTATAATGAAAGCACTGTATTGGTTTTCGTGTGGTATTACTTTATAATGAAAGCACTGTATTGGCTTTCCTGTGGTATTACTATATAATGAAAGCACTGTATTGGTTTTCCTGTGGTATTACTGTATAATGAAAGCACTGTATTGGTTTTCCTGTGGTATTACTGTATAATGAAAGCACTGTATTGGTTTTCCTGTGGTATTACTGTATAATGAAAGCACTGTATTGGTTTTCCTGTGGTATTACTGTATAATGAAATCACTGTATTGGTTTTCCTGTGGTATTACTGTATAATGAAATCACTGTATTGGTTTTCCTGTGGTATTACTGCATAATGAAATCACTGTATTGGTTTTCCTGTGGTATTACTGTATAATGAAATCACTGTATTGTTCTTTCTAAATTCTAAGCTGGAGTCTGACAAAAACAAATACACCATGTACTGAAATAAACAAATAAAACATTGTGACATTCTCAGAAATGGGTAGTAGTTGTCATTTTGCAGTTTTTGAAATGTATGCAAATCAGCCTGTGATATTTTAAGACATGAAAATTTAAAATGTGCTGGTGCCACAATCACGTAACAGAGCAGAAGCAAATGAGCCTTTCTGGACACTGACACACACACACACACACACACGCACGCACGCACGCAAGCAAGCACACACAAGCACACAGCTACACACACACAGGCACACATACACACATACAGATACACACACACACACACACACAAGCACGCACAGATAGATACACACACAAAGACAGATACACAGACACATAAGCAAGCATACACACACACACAAGCACGCACACACACACAGACAGATACGTATAAGCACGCACACACACAGACAGATACACACACACGCACGCACACACACAAGCACGTACACGCACACACACACACAAGCACGCACACACACGCACACACACGCACGCACACACACACGCACACACACACACACACACACACACAAGCACGCACACACACAGCACACACGCACACAGCACGCACACACACGCACACAGCACGCACGCACACACACACAGCAGGCACACACAAAGCACGCACGCCCACACAAAGCACGCACGCCACACACAAAGCACGCACGCCCACACACAAAGCACGCACGCCCACACACAAAGCACGCATGCCCACACACAAAGCACGCATGCACACAAAGCACGCACGCACACACACACACACAAAGCACACACACACACAAAGCACACACACACACAAAGCACGCACACACACAAAGCACGCACACACACACAGCACGCACACGCACACACACACACACACACAAACACACCTGGTTGACCAGGGAGAAGCCGTTCCTCCTCCACATCCCAGCATGCACCTGCGCACACAGCACCAGGCAGCGCAGGGGGTGCTCAATCAGCATTGGGGGGCTCAGTTCACACTGAAGGGAAAATCAGAAAATGAGTTACTCAACAGAAATATCATAGAAATGTAAAGGGACTGCAAAGGGAACCTCGACTTACCAAAGGTAACTGCTCTGGAAATCTGTAAGCCACTTCAGTTTTGCTTAAGAGCACATGTAACCCTAGAAGAAAGATCATCTCTATTTAAAAATGCTTTAGGCAGGAGTAAACATTGTAAAAGTGCACTGTTACTGCATGTTAAATATGACCATAAGCAGCTGTGTACCTACAGAATAAGGACAAATTATTGTACTTCCAGCAACCACAGCAGAGTGGCAAACCTCACACCAGGGGTCTCGTCACAGCACTTAATCACACCACCTACTGTAGAATTAAATCACTGCAATGTTGCTTCAGGAATTCTCTTTGTATTCTGTAAGTACACTCCAGCAAAGGTGGGCTCAGAAAAACAGTACAGCTCGGAATCCTTCCCCATCGAAACAGAAAAGGCGCAATTCTCCTAACACCAGAGCCACCTCTTCACTGTTCTTACCTGCCAGCAGCCGGGACACAGGCAGGTGGATGCTGACCTTCTCCTGGGACACACAGTATCGGATGGTGTCTACAGAGTGGCCACACATGCTCAGAGTGATGGGCTGCTCCCCGTCCGTGAAGCCACTGTGACACTGCATCAGCACCACCAGGCACTGCTTGTAAGCTTCAATCAAGACCTTCTCCTGCAAAGCAACACACACAGGACAAAGCCAATAGGTTTATAGGGGCTGGTCCGGTGAACTGGGGCGGAGAAGAAAGCAAACTGGGACGGGGGTCACAGTTAAAGATCTTTGTACAGAACCTTAAATATATAATTGAGGAGACTCAGTTTGTCACATACCACCCCCCCCCCCCAACCACACCCGCAATGTCCGTGTAAAGAACAATGGCATTGCAAACACGTTGAGAATGGAGTATAATGAATAAAACACAAATAAATGACTTAAACTGTGTTTTTCATTAACCCTTTATGCTGCTGTGTACTACATACCCATATTCAATATAGAGATAAAAATGTGTTGTTGTTTTTTTTAACAATGAAAACTAAAACGCTGCTAATAACAATAACAATAATAATCAGTAAACCGTAATTATGAAATAAAAATCAAACATCAAAACGTGTGCCAGTATCGACTTTCTCTGTGCCATTTATGGAAATGTTCAATACAACAGAACCTGGGATTGCCTTCGCAACCACTGCACATATTTCTTTTGTTTTCATTTTCGTAGCAGACCCTGTACCTTTTTTTTTTTTACGGTGTCTGCTTCGCTTGTGTTGGAGGCATAGTCACAAATGCGTGTACACAGCTACTTTGCACAGGCATTGTGATGGATCTGGCTGCAGCATTGCCTGTACCCAGTGCTGTGTTCTGATAGTATTTCGTCACAGCACTGCCATTTCAAACCAAACAGCTTCAAGTTTGCAGCTGGCTTCCCTGTAAAGTAGCTGCATGCTCTTCTGTTCGTACAGTTTGTATTGTTCTTGGCTCCACATTCTCTTCATCATAATCGCTGAGTGATAAGTTAGCATAACTGTCGCTGGTATCGAAATCCTCCTAACCAACTCCACTCCCTTTGCTCATTATAGAAAGACCACGTATAATTGTGATCCGTGAGATGTTTCATCAGTTGACTGGCTACAGCACTTTCGAGAGCTTGAGAGAAAAGGGAGATTGGAGATGGGATGGAAATTAGGTAAGTCAGCCGGGTCAAGGGAAGGTTTTTTGAGTACCAGCGTAACTTGGGCAAGCTGAAGGGCAGCAGGAACTGAGCCAGAGTCCAGGGACAGGTTGAGAATGTGCGGAATGGAGGGAGGAAGACCAGAAGCACAGAGATGGACAAGGTTAGTCAGCCAGGGGTCCAGGGGGCATGTGGCAGTAGTTGATTTCAACAGTAAGCAGGAGTCATCATCAATGGAGAGAGGAGAGAAGGAGGAGAGGCAACCAGAAGAGTGTCAAGGTGGTCAAGTAGTAGACTGGGTTTGTGGTGGGCGAGCGTAGAATAGATGTTGTTGATTTTGTTCCGAAAGAAAGAGGAGAAATCATGACAGGTAAGAGAGGAGGATGAATGGGAGTTGGATCTGTCGGTGGCTGGATGTAGGATTTGGTCAATGGTCTTAAACATAACATTGGGTTTACCGTGTCCCATAGTACTCACGTTTGAGAATGAAGGAACCAGCGTGCAATAAGGTTAATAAGCAGATAGTACTCACGTCAGTAGAACACCATTCTTGCATCATGGACGTGATGTGGGTCAGCTTCATCTGCAGAGTGAAGGCCGCCTCCCACTCAGGCTCCATCTCAATGTGCTGCCCCACCTGCCGAGTTACTGGGTCCATGCCCTGGCAAAATTCACACAAAACCCTGAATTAATGCTTGTCAGTCATACCCACACAGCTCAATACCAGGGGAGAGCTTCATAGCATTGTATAATTCTGTACAGCTCAATCCCAGGGGAGAACTTCATAGCATCATATAATTCTGTACAGCTCAATCCCAGGGGAGAGCTTCATAGCATTGTATAATTCTGTACAGCTCAATCCCAGGAGAGCTTCATAGCATTGTATAATTCTGTACAGCTCCATCCCAGGGGAGAGCTTCATAGCATCATATAATTCTGTACAGCTCAATCCCAGGAGAGCTTCATAGCATTGTATAATTCTGCACAGCTCCATCCCAGGGGAGAGCTTCATAGCATCATATAATTCTGTACAGCTCAATCCCAGGGGAGAGCTTCATAGCATCATATAATTCTGTACAGATCAATCCCAGGGGAGAGCTTCATAGCATTGTATAATTCTGCACAGCTCAATCCCAGGAGAGCTTCATAGCATTGTATAATTCTGCACAGCTCCATCCCAGGGGAGAGCTTCATAGCATCATATAATTCTGTACAGCTCAATCCCAGGGGAGAGCTTCATAGCATCATATAATTCTGTACAGATCAATCCCAGGGGAGAGCTTCATAGCATTGTATAATTCTGCACAGCTCAATCCCAGGAGAGCTTCATAGCATTGAATAATTCTGTACAGCTCCATCCCAGGGGAGAGCTTCATAGCATTGTATAATTCTGCACAGCTCAATCCCAGGAGAGTGCTTCATAGCATCATATCATTCTGCACAGCTCAATCCCAGGGGAGAGCTTCATAGCATTGTATAATTCTGTACAGCTCAATCCCAGGAGAGCTTCATAGCATTGTATAATTCTGCACAGCTCAATCCCAGGAGAGTGCTTCATAGC
The DNA here is from genome assembly GCA_030684275.1 of Acipenser oxyrinchus oxyrinchus. Lineage (NCBI taxonomy): Eukaryota > Metazoa > Chordata > Actinopteri > Acipenseriformes > Acipenseridae > Acipenser > Acipenser oxyrinchus. The sequence goes on along the minus strand of CM060251.1, from coordinate 65,506 downwards.
ATCATATCATTCTGCACAGCTCAATCCCAGGGGAGAGCTTCATAGCATTGTATAATTCTGCACAGCTCAATCCCAGGGGAGAGCTTCATAGCATTGTATCATTCTGCACAGCTCAATCCCAGGGGAGAGCTTCATAGCATCATATCATTCTGCACAGCTCAATCCCAGGGGAGAGCTTCATAGCATTGTATCATTCTGCACAGCTCAATCCCAGGGACAATCCAAACCCTGCACAGTTCTAAAGAAGTATTCTAGAATCTGCTAGAAGGAAATTAGCCTGGTTGAAAACTTTGAATAGCTTTAGCATTAATGTTGAAACTGCTGCTTCACAGATCAGAAACCATGAACCACACAGCTTTCACACCACTTTTCCCCATGGGGATTTAACCCTTACTGATGCTGTATTAGGATCAAGAATTTGAGCGTCAGCTCAAATGATTTCATTTGGAGATGTTTCTAATGTCTGGAGGACATTTATTAAAGGTTATTAAGCAGCTCATAGACTAGTGCAACTGAAACAGAAACCTGTAACTTTTGAAACCCTCAGGCTATAGTTCAATAAATCCTGGATAGAAATGCTACATTTTTTTAAACTCACTGCTTTCAAGAGTTAGAAGAATCTGCAAAGACAAATCCAAAAGCAGACCTACCTGCATGCACTTCAGCAACTCCAAGAAAGCTTCAAATCCTTCAAGAAACTTCTCCCTGAGCTTATCTGTCCATTCTGTTGGTCGGCTGATTAAAACATACCTGGGAAAGGGATATTTAAAATCAGTTCTTATTTTTAGCAGGAAGTCTGCAGAAGTGGCGATGTGCCAACATGACGCACAAAGCTACAAAAACACAGATCTCTTCAGATTTACACAAAAACACGAAGGAAAGCAAAGGATCAACACTGTCTTCAAGTTCAGAAGTAGTGAGTGAGTTTTATTAGTAGTTGAAAGCTTCTCATTTAGTATGTTGTTAATGACTCTTAACCTACATTCATGTGACTGGTAATATTAACATGCCAAAGTGAAACTAAACTATAATTTTGTCGAGAAGATATTCACATGTTACTGTACAGCACACTGACAGTGCTGCAGAACAGAAGTATGCAATAATGGACTGTTGAAATCAATGCTTTTTAAAAACAAACAAGTGCTGGTGCATACACTGAATACAACTTTTACATTCGACTGAAAAGCTTTTCTACTGCCAAGAACACAGGTCTCTGCTGTCCTGAGCTGGTTGTCTCTATGTAGTGAAAGGTGCTTGGCATTAGAAACAGAGGTCCCTGCTGTCCTGAGCTGGTTGTCTCTATGTAGTGAAAGGTGCTTGGCAGGAGCCCAGGAGCTGCTGGACTCACTTGAGGTCTCCGATGAGGCTCTGCACCCTCCTGAATTTGAAGGCCTGCTGGGCGGTGTAGCGCTCAAACTGGAAGCGGCCCTGCAGATCCCGGTGCCGCAGGTGATCCATGAAGGTTCTGATGATCACGGTCAGGAGGCTCTGCTCTGTGATCAGCATGCGGGCCTGAAACACACCCCTCAGGGAGTTAGCAGCAGCGCACGCATTTCAGCTACAGTCAGGGAGCCAAGCTACTGCGATAGATGAGCCCGGAGCTTACCACTTACATGCATTCATAGCATAGCATTCATAATAGACAAGACTAGAGCTTATCACTTACATGCATTCATAATAGACAAGACTAGCACTTGCATGCATTTATAATAGACGAGCCCGGAGCTTATCACTTACATGTGTCACAATTTACCTGTATCTCAGGAAAACAGAAGTAATAGTTTCCGTTTTCTCGAGATGCTGAAAAATTATCTTGTGATCAACAATGAAGATTTAAATTATTTTTTGATGGCCTCAATGAGCTGCTGTAGCTGTCATGATGGCAGTATTTATTTTAGATTATTTTTTTTGTTTACATTGCATTTATACTTATTTTATCATTTAGCAGAAGCTTTTATCCAAAGCAACTTGGAGACTAGGGGGTGAACTATGCATCACAGCTGCTGCTTGCAGCTGTGGTGCACATTTTCACACTTTTAAATGTTATTTGAATCCTTGATGATGTATCATCATTACATATGAAAACACACAAAGCATACAATAAATCAATACATGACTCGTTTCGTTTCATTCCAACTCCAAGGTAAGCAAATCATCGGACTGGCATGTTCAAGCGTTCTCTAGAGGCACACCAGGCCAGCCCTGTGCCCACATTGCCAATACCAGCACTCCTGCTTGCCCTCACTTCCTCTGCAACACTCCAGATGCAGCCCATACTCACCAGAGATGGCACCGTGAAAATTTGCACGGAGAGGTCGGTTACCGAGAACTCTCTGTCGTGGTCGTCTTTCACAAAGTCACTCTGCATGCGTTCATAATTCTAATAGGGAGGCAAAGAAGAGGCAAGGGGGCGCTCAGTACATTCAGAACGAAGTCTATACAGTACTCACCAGAGTGGGCACAGTGAAGAGCTGGACAGACAGCGCGCTCACTGACATCACCCGCTCATGGTCATCCTCCATGAAATCTGTCTGCAAGCGCCGGTAATTCTAAACAACAAGGAAATTCACCTCAAGGTCAATGGCCTCACATTTCATTGCACTCCATCACTGTGCTCTTACTGTCACAACCTGGACAAGACAAACTCTGGCTCTGGGACAATCTAACCTTTTGTTAGAGAAAAACGAAAAATAGTAAAAACATTCAAGATATTTTGGGTCTCGACTGGGCTCTCCTAATTTACATTACTCTTATTTTTATCTTTTTTGTCCAGTCAACAGCTCAAAGACACTGCAGTGAGCCGGCATATAGACTCTCATTGGTTTCACAGAACCACAAGTGAAGAAAGAGAAACACTGTCTTTTCTCATTGGTTTCACAGAACCACTCTGTGGCAGCACTGGTGTATGGTGGGTTTGTTCAACAGACTTACAGACCCTCTGATTAACACTAAGTGTGGTGTTTGTGAACAAGTGCAAAATGAAAAGGTTCTAAATGGAAGTGTCTCTCGTGATTTACTTATTGTACTCTGGAGTATGAAACAAGACCACGAATGATATTGTACTGGGAGTAAGATTTTCCATTCTTTTAACAGTTTCAACCTCTAATACAGGTCTGACTATTGTTTTATTTTGTATTTAATGTCAGTTTAACGTTTCGGTGTCATGCAAGAGATTGATACAATGATATTATCTGGCCCACCCTCTATCTTCTTATAAATTCCAATCCAACTCACTTTTGCAAACTGGAGAGCGAAGATCTTCTTGTACTTGAGGTCCATGAGAAGGCTGCTCATGAACAGTTGGTGATACACAGTCCTGGCACCTGGGACAGCATTCAATCAGCAGAGAACACACCAAATCACTCTTTAATGCAGTACAGTATTCATTTACTTATGTGATTAAAGAAAACAAACAGCATGTTTAAAAACACTCCAAACAAGCAATGCTGTGTGATTGTGAGCTCACCTTTCCACAGCTTGGAGTCACCAAGCATCAACTTGTCAGCAAGAGAGGAATTCTCTCCCTCGGGCCCCTCCTGCAACGCAACCTGACACAGCACCCGACGCAGTCCCTCTGCAGAGAGAGACAGAGATAGATAGATAGATAGATAGATAGATAGAGAGAGAGAGAGAGAGTGAGTGTGAGAGAGAGAGAGAGAGAGAAGGGACAACTTATACAAACAGTTACCAATGTATAACTTAAAACTAAACACCTGCTTTTTTTAATTAGGAATGCAATTTTATAACATTTCTAATCTAAAGCCACATTTCCATTGAATCAGTCTGTAAAACTGCATCTCATTCCAATATCAGACTGGAGCACAGCCCTCTGTTCAGCCTGAATATCAGACTGGAGCACAGCCCTCCGTTCAGCCTGATCATCAGACTGGAGCACAGAGCTCCATTCAGCCTGAATATCAGACTGGAGCACAGCCCTCCGTTCAGCATCATGAATACCTGCCTCTTGTATTTTTGTATTGAACGCTTGATTGGTAACCTCCTCCATCAGTGCCAGCGCATAATGCAAACTGAGGCTGTCAAAGAGTCCCATTTGAAATGTATTTAATCTTGATCCCTGCTGATGTAAACTAAAAGGACTAATATCACATTTCAAGTCAGTCCCAGTGGCACATGGACCTGTTGCATAAGTAATGGTTGACTGTTTGACTGCCATGTTGCATGTGCATAATAAATGAATAAATACGAACGTTACTGAAGCATCTGTTGCTCAGGATCAGGTTGTAAACTCACCTGAGTAACCGATCACATGGCCCAGCCAGGACAGCACCTTGAGCCCGAAGCACTGATGAGCCACCACAGAAGAATGCATGATCTGAACCTTCAAGGGCTTGGACTGCCTGCCAGTGTTTCTCTGCATAAGAGAAAGTGAAGTTCAACATCAATAAAAAACACTTATCTGGGGAAAGGATGATCTTGCAAGGTATTCTAATAGTGTGCTGAATGCATATGGCTGCAATTGTCTAACCAGCACACTAAAGAATAAATGCAATAAAAAACATATTTACAGCTAACTTACAGAAAGGTCTGAATTGAAATACACAAGGGGGGACATCATGGCAAAACACATGATTTGATAAAACACACGATGACTGAAGTGCATGTGGTTAAAATAAATAATTAAAACATAGTACTTACTACTATTACTGTCTTTGCTTGTTCACAGAATTGAAAGTCACCAAATCGTACCGATTTTCGCCCCTAAAGAACGAGAGAAATATTAGCTATTGCAGAGTGTCCAATCTCCTGTATAAACAGGCTCCTCAGAAGTACTCCGGGATTATTCATTTGTCTCTGGCCAGCGGGGAAAAGAACATAAATCTGTCACAAACATCTAGTGGCAAATCACAACCCTACAGAGAGCTAGCTAATGAATGTGGTGTCATGGGCATTAAATGATTGGTTTACAACAAAAAAGAGAGAAAGAAAAAAAGGATAGCCGTATCAATGGTTCTGCCCCTGCTGCCAGTCTAGAAGGCTTCACAAAAGGGACACAAAGCTGTAGAGCAATTGTAATTAACTGGTCAACTGGCCATAATAGCCCAGGATGCTGCCACTGCCTCAGTAGAATGAGCTTTACCCTGAACTGCTCACATACAGCATTCTTATAAACTACTAGGGCTGGAACAATAGCAGTTGTGGTGGGTTTTTTTACTATCGATGCATCGTTTTCATAAAGATCTGATGCATCGATGCATTGTTTTTTCATAACGCAAAAGAAACATGTAAATAAGTATATATATTTTCATCAAATCTAATCATGAAAAGTAAACGTTTCTCCAGTTGAACTTAAAACTACACATTTCTAATTAGTTATGTCTAGTCATACTGTCGGCGAGGTTCCCCACAAAAAGTTAATAAAACATTAAATATTACTGTCTTACCTTAAGATGTCTTTGACAGCAATCGGATTAGAGGGAAAAAAAACTCCAAACGGGGAACACAAGAATAACTATTTACAAGACCAACCTAACAAAGTCTGTGCTCTCTCTAGAGCTTATTTTCTGTTTTTATTCAGAACTATTATGGCATCCACATGCTCAATCCTTTTCAATGAACGGAGTTTGTTCACAAGCATCCCTGCTTTGCTGAACACACGCTCGCTCGGGACCGATGTTGCAGGGATACTTTACATGCTCTTTGCTAAAGCTGCTAGGTTGGGAAAGCGTGTCTGGTATTTTTCCACCAAATCAAGGGTTCTTCACTGATGTTTAATGGAGTTTCAGAAGCATAAATCGTCATCTCTTGCTGGATTAAGGTTTCCTTGAAAGGAATGTGTGTTTGTGGCCGTCCATGAAGTAACAATTCCATTGCTTGTTTGGTCTTCGTTTTCTTTTTAACAGGTAAGTCCTCTGTGCTGCACTCATTTGTACCGAATCGATTTCTGTCATTTTCAAGGTTGTCCTCCACCAGCCTCACTAGTTTGGAAGACAGTACTTCAGACACACAGGCTTTGGTCTGTTCGGATAGGAAATCCAGATGACGAAATTGTGGGGTCAAGAAAGGACACAAAAAGCAGCGGCATAACCTCATTAATTGGGTCATTCAGCAGATGTAAACAAAATTGCTGAGACAAATTACACACTAGCTTATCTCTCAAACTCTGTGTAACTGGAATTAGCAAATCAGTTGAATTTGAAGAAGACGGTGTCTCCTCCTCATCAGGAACTTCAGTCAGTCTGTGTTTTATCCCTGTTGCAAGTGGGTACAAAGAACTAGCCGTAATGTTTTTCTTTGCACTCAAAAGTGCTGTAGCCAGTTTGAATGGCTGTAGTAGAGGTAGTATCTTAGCCTTAGCTTCCACTGCTCAGTCGTGAGATCTAAAGTAGCTGCGTCAGACTTTTTGGTCAAATATGGGTTTAACAAAACAGCAAAAACTGGCCATTTTAATTCAAGGCGGCATTCAAACATATAATGTTTGAATGTGTGCCACCTTGTTTGTACATCCTGTATTAACTTGAGTGGTGCTTTTTCTGTGTTCAGCATTTCTGTTTGTTTCCTATTTAAAGGGCTTCTTGCCATCTCACTTTTTAAAATGTGCAACTAGTCTCCTTGCTGCTGCCACTAACATATGGACTTGTCGTACATCCTCCAAGCTTTTCTGAATGCAGAGATTTATATTGTGCCCTGGACAGCTCACACTTGCACGCTCGCTTGCAGAAAGCAAAGACATTGCTCTGCACACGTTGGCCACGTTGTCATGAACACAAGCTATTACTTTTGTAGCCACTTCAAACTCTGTTTATCTGATGGATCACTTCTGCTAAATTCACAGCTATGTGTCTCTCGTGTAATTTTTGTGTCGCTAATACTTTTGACTTCCCAGTTTTGCTTAATGTAATGGCAGGTGACTGTTAAAAATGCTTCTTGTGCCATGTTGTCCATATGTCGGTAGTGATGGTCATTGAATTACACGCTTGACTTAAATCCTGTCAAAGCTTTTCCTTTGCATGTTTGTGATCCAGAGTAATGAATTTGGAGATTGTCTCTAGACAAGGCATTTCATAGCCCGGAGCAAGATTCGCAATCAGATTTTTAAAACGCAGCTCCCTCACTATACTAACAGGTCTGATATCTTGTGTGACAACATCCACTATCAGGCCTGTTATTTCTTTTGCTCAGATGCTTTTTGGATCCTCTTTTCTTCCCCAAATAAGCTGTCACTGACGGTGTTGCATCCTTTAGTTTTTTTTCTTGTGTTCCCATCGTCGTATTTTGTCGGGTGCTGTCTTACTAAATGATCCCGCAGGTTGGTGGTATTGGCAGAGAAGCTCATGAAAACTCCACAAGCATCGCATTTTACCGTTCCATTTTGTTCTTTAGTAAAAAACTTCCAAACGTCTGACGGCATTATTTAAAATTAAATGAAATCAGCAGCAAATCTGATCCTGAAATGCGGCCTACCTCTAGACTCTTTAGGTTTTGTTTCTTTTGTCACGCTTACTCTGAAAACGTATGTGCTGCGTAGTGGACGGGGAGGTTTTTTTATTATTATTATTTAAAGGAACCAAAGGAAAAGCAAGGAATAAGAGTGTAGATTTAAATTTTGCCAGTCCTAATAATGAACTGATAGATGTGCTTTGTTTTTTTGCTTTTTTTTCAGCCAGATGGTTATTTTGTCCATCGATGGTTATTCCAACAATTCGATGCATCGTCCCAGCCCTACAAATAACCCACTATCCATCCATCAAAAAAACAGGAAACTTACATCTCTATCCACAGTGGTTGCAAAGCTGACCGCCTCTTTGTGTGTGCAGCTGACAGCTTTCTGCAGCGTGTAGATCACCTGCTCGTAAGTGTGGACCTCATCGTTAAACAGCATGCAGTAGTAGCTGTCCTGCCTCTCTCTGCAAAACAAACAGGACATCACTTGAAACTTTGAAAGGTTTTAATGGATGCACTTCTCCTAACAATAAACTACATCCACAATCCAAAACAACGGAGAAGGAACAGAAAAGGTGCTACAAAGGGGACAAACACAAACTAACAGGCAGTGAAGTGGGAGACCATGTGCAGGCGTGGCTGAACTCAACAGTTAACAGACATGTGACAATCAGGACCTTTCATTCACTGTCCTGATAATCAGGCAAAGCCAGCCATTCTGCTACTTCATCCCCATTGTTAACAGCCACTTTACCAATTACTGATTACATGTGTGGTTATATCACTGCAACTCGGACAGTCCTCTTTTTCTTGTCATACATAATTTGTTTCACCAGAAGTAGAATTGAAAACAGTAAGTTCTTGAAAAACATGAGATTTCCACTGAAAGCCGCTGCAGCCGTGGTGTGTGCATTATTGTTGTGATATACAGCTGCCCCATGAATGAGACCCCCCGCTACACTCCTCGAGGGAAACCTGCCCCATCAGTGAGACCCCCGCTACTCTCCTCGTGGGAAACCTGCCCCATGAATGAGACCTCCGCTACACTCCTCGTGGGAAACCTGCCCCATGAATGAGACCCCCCGCTACACTCCTCGAGGGAAATCTGCCCCATCAGTGAGACCCCCGCTACTCTCCTCGTGTGAAACCTGCCCCATGAATGAGACCCCCGCTACTCTCCTCGTGGGAAACCTGCCCCATGAATGAGACCCCCGCTACACTCCTCGTGGGAAACCTGCCCCATGAATGAGACCCCACGCTACACTCCTCGTGGAAACCTGCCCCATCACTGAGACCCCCGCTACACTCTTCGTGGGAAACCTGCCCCATCACTGAGACCCCCCGCTACACTCCTCGTGGGAAACCTGCCCCATCACTGAGACCCCCCGCTACACTCTTCGTGGGAAACCTGCCCCATCAGTGAGACCCCCGCTACACTCCTCGTGTGAAACCTGCCCCATCAGAGAGACCCCCGCTACACTCCTCGTGTGAAACCTGTACCAGCTGGCACTCACGGGGGTTCCAAGCCTGCTGGCAACTCATCCTCCTTTTCCCAAGTCAGCATGTCCACTGCATACTTCACCATGATGGAGAAGATGTTATAGGCACGGGCTATCATATCCTCGGACAGGTGAGCCAACGGGTCCTGGGATGGAGAACAGGGAGAACATACAGTGTGTAAGCACCAGCATCTTTGAATTCAGATGCCACTAAACAGATCTGTCTTTCACTATGCAATTAACCCCTTGGACCCAGAAGTCTAGCATTACAAAAGGTTCAAATCCAGTGGTCAAGACCAGTGAAATACAAATCTCTACATAGAAAAACACCTTGAAAAAACAGGGAGTTTAATTCAGCTTTACCTTGACTGTATATATTACAAATATTAAGAGCCGCATTAGGATGACAAGTCTGGTAACGATCAATTTAACACACTTGCATATTTCTGCTTGTTAACATATTATTAAAACAGACTTTGGCAAACCAATTAAACGTGAACACAGAAACTATTGAGAGTTGCTGTTTTTGTCATTTATTTAGTTTCAATGCACTGGTATTGCTTTGACAAAGCCAGGTACAGACTGCTCAGTGTGGGTTGGCATGGATTTTCATTCTCAGAACACCACATGCATTGGATGGAAGCATCAGCGTACATTCAAGTTTCAGAAACACATGTAACGAGCGGTCCAGATAAAATGCTGTTACGCAACTTTACATATTAAAAAAATCAGAAACACGCACTACATTTAAATTGAATGTGTAAAAATACACAGAGCAATTCTGCTGCACAGCTTGTCTGCCTCCCCTAAAACTTTACCAACAACTACATCTCCCAGAATGCAATGTCTTCAGTTACTAGGAAACAGTGCACAAAAAAAAAAACAACCCAACAAACATTATCCAATCACTCTTTTTGCAGCCAATCACAGCATGAATAAGAACAATTTGAAGCTACACAGGTTGAAGCGTAAACACCCCAGTCCAGCTACAAATCCGAATGGAACCGTCGTCAGAGGCAACCGCTAAAACAGGTGCCTATAATATTAAACTGTTTTAGAATACATTCCTTATTTTATTTATCTGTATGCCTTTATAGTGAAGTTAACATGTTCACTGAGTTTAAGAATTTAATGTTAAAATATAAGTAACGTAATTAATTTGCAGAGTCAGTGAGATACCTCGAAACAATGAGCTGAGCCGATAAAGAACCTTGAAGAACACACGCGTGGTTGTACGGTCAGTAGTTCTAAGTAACATTGCAGTTAAAATGGAAGGCTCTTTAATGCCTACCCCATTACCAATAAAGATTGTACAGTATTTATTGAGATTACTCATGATTAAGGTAATGTTGTATTTTACTGCTAAAAATACATTTTACACTCTGTGATAAAATTCGAGGTTAAGTTACTCCCATTCCCAAAACCTTATCTGCAGCGCTGCATGTAACATGTAAAAACAAACCTGAAGGAGTGATAACATGTGCTTCACTGAAAGAGCATGAAAATCCGCTCCCCAGAGGATCAAATGAGGCACGTGAAGAGATGCAAGCATGATCACACATCTCAAAACCAAAGCACCGCTACAGCAGACTTACAACTTGAAAAGGAACATATTGAGCTCAGTGTGCCTACCATACATATACCCAGAGTCCCTTCTACATGCATAACCTTCTATTCTGGACCCAGGAATCTGGAGCAACAATTTAATATAACAGTTGCACGCTGTTTCTGTGAACAAAGGGCATGACTGTCAACACTGGCAGAAGTCACTGGACCAATCTGTAATGCAAGGGTTTTTTATTTTTATTTATTATTTTTTTTAAATTTAGAATCTCCAATTATTATTTTCCCAGTTTGGAATGTCCAATTATTATTATTATTATTATTATTATTATTATTATTATTATTCTCCTTCACCGGGGCGACTCCCCAACACAGCTCAGGGACCCGAGGCTCAGCGGGCGTCCTCCGATCCCACGAGCCAATCGGCATCTTTTTACACCAGGAACTCGAGAGCGGATGTCTGCTTGGTACCAGCCTCTGGAGGACATAGACCAGCCAGGAAAATCTCCGCCCCCAAGCTCACTCTGCGCCTGGCCTGTAGGGGTCGCCGCAGAGTGCTGAGGAGAAACTGTCAAAGACAGATCCCGCCTCCCCAACCCCGGGAGTGCCAAAGCCAATGCGGTGCCCCCCGGAGATCTCTGGTTGCATGACTCATCTGCACGCCACGTGGCAGTGCTTTTACCACTTGGGGACCCCTTGCAATGCAAGAAAACATAAAACTAACCCTCACTGTCACTTAGACCCTCCATCATACCACTGACAGGTTAAATAAAACTAACCCTCACTGTCACTTAGACCCGCTATCATACCACTGACAGGTTAAATAAAACTAACCCTCACTGTCACTTAGACCCACTATCATACCTGCACTGACAGGTTAAATAAAACTAACCCTCACTGTCACTTAGACCCGCTATCATACCTGCACTGACGGGTTAAATAAAACTAACCCTCACTGTCACTTAGACCCGCTATCATACCTGCACTGACGGGTTAAATAAAACTAACCCTCACTGTCACTTAGACCCACTATCATACCTCCACTGACGGGTTAAATAAAACTAACCCTCACTGTCACTTAGACCCACTATCATACCTGCACTGACAGGTTAAATAAAACTAACCCTCACTGTCACTTAGACCCGCTATCATACCTGCACTGACGGGTTAAATAAAACTAACCCTCACTGTCACTTAGACCCACTATCATACCTCCACTGACGGGTTAAATAAAACTAACCCTCACTGGCACTTAGACCCTCCATCATACCTGCACTGACAGGTTAAATAAAACTAATCCTCACTGTCACTTAGACCCGCTATCATACCTGCACTGACGGGTTAAATAAAACTAACTCTCACTGTCACTTAGACCCGCTATCATACCTGCACTGACGGGTTAAATAAAACTAACCCTCACTGTCACTTAGATCCGCTATCATACCTCCACTGACGGGTTAAATAAAACTAACCCTCACTGTCACTTAGACCCTCCATCATACCACTGACAGGTTAAATAAAACTAACCCTCACTGTCACTTAGACCCGCTATCATACCACTGACAGGTTAAATAAAACTAACCCTCACTGTCACTTAGACCCACTATCATACCTGCACTGACAGGTTAAATAAAACTAACCCTCACTGTCACTTAGACCCGCTATCATACCTGCACTGACGGGTTAAATAAAACTAACCCTCACTGTCACTTAGACCCACTATCATACCTCCACTGACGGGTTAAATAAAACTAACCCTCACTGGCACTTAGACCCTCCATCATACCTGCACTGACAGGTTAAATAAAACTAATCCTCACTGTCACTTAGACCCACTATCATACCTCCACTGACGGGTTAAATAAAACCAACTCTCACTGTCACTTAGACCCGCTATCATACCACTGACAGGTTAAATAAAACTAACCCTCACTGTCACTTAGACCCGCTATCATACCACTGACAGGTTAAATAAAACTAACCCTCACTGTCACTTAGACCCGCTATCATACCTCCACTGACGGGTTAAATAAAACCAACTCTCACTGTCACTTAGACCCGCTATCATACCACTGACAGGTTAAATAAAACTAACCCTCACTGTCACTTAGATCCGCTATCATACCTGCACTGACAGGTTAAATAAAACTAATCCTCACTGTCACTTAGACCCTCCATCATACCTGCACTGACAGGTTAAATAAAACTAACCCTCACTATCACTTAGACCCGCTATCATACCTGCACTGACAGATTAAATAAAACTAACCCTCACTGTCACTTAGACCCGCTATCATACCTCCACTGATGGGTCACTGCTGTTGGGCTCATGTTTCTGACAGTAAGGACCGTTCTTCCAGGCTTCCATGTCCCCGCAGTCACAGAATCCACCTCCCCCAGACGTTGTCATCTGCAGAAAAACAATCAGCACAGACAAAGGGTGGATACGGAGAACCATCGCTTCCAACATGAGACCATGAGATGGACACGCATTGCTTATTGTGTTGCTCTTACTCTGTAGCGATGCTCTTTGTGCACACTGCCCAGGAAACACTCCATGCACAGCACACAGGTGGGGTCTGCTGCACAGTCCCTGTGGGGATCACAAGAATCATCAAGCAGGGTTACACAGTAGCCACAGAAAGAAAGCATGTTACAGCATTAGAAAATGAATGAACTGTTTAAATGCTATGCAGTGTCAGTGTTTAAACCATATCTACACACACACATTCTTTATATTACACTCTGATTTATCCTGACAGCCCTGGTTAGTATTTTCTAAGCAAACAAACCCTAATTAAGCAAATCATGTTTTAACATCGCAAAGACGACAAAAACACACACTCACCAAAGTATATATTGAAATGGTTACATTTCAAAACCCTCTTCAATCAGACAATGGTTGTAAATAAAGTTGTCAGTGGATGTAGAACTATATACATATTGACGCATTTTCAGATAGTATGTTTTTAGAATAGTTTGTTTTTTAAAAGGTTAATTTAATAATTAAAAAAAAAAAAACTGGAATCTCATCTGTTTTTTGTTGTTGTTTTTTTTAAAAAAGTAAATTCAATACTTTCACTTCTGGAAAAGGGAGTTACCATGGATAAAATAGCAGAAGATGGAATTGATATTAAAAGGTCTGCCTTATAGATTAAAAGTCTACGGTCTAATAGTAGGGGTGGGATTTTATATTGTTCGAGTACTTGAGCATTACGATTTGCGATACTCAAATCCAATGCCACTCTCCTTTACGTTAGTGTTCCGCGGTACAGCGATACCAAAATCCTACGATACTGAACATCGGGGTAAAACAAAGACATCAAGTATCGCGATGTTTCAATACTGTGGGGTTTTTATTTTTAGCTTTTAAAACAAAACTCTGTAATTGTGTTAAAAACAATATGAACTACGCTTACTCATTTCCACTTAGTGGAAGAGACCAACTACCCTGCACGCTCGGGGAAAATTCAATTACTGCACATTAAATAATATATATATATCTTTTTTAAACAGCAAGCAGTCCACCATGCTATAGCATTATTAACTGTGTATCAGCCTCTTATGCACTTTGCACTTGCAAAAAAAGGAATCTGGGAGCCATTTAACATGTAATGGACATAAGATCGAAAGTATGGTGATAGTATCAAATACCATGATACTGTGCATGGTATCATATCGAGGCTCCCTAAACGAGGTATCACAGAACACTACTCTAGATACTAGTGTACATAAACCTCCCAAACTTTGCCACAAGTCCTATTTTTAAATGCCAATCAAGTATATTAATTAATGAATAAAAGGTTTGCCTTCTTGTTCAGTTAATTGTATGTCATGGTCAAGCATTACTAAATAAGGTAACATTCAAATTCACACAAGCTTTACATTCAATTGTTAAAGAGAGATGCCTAGCCCACCTGTTTGAAGTGTGCCTCGGGAGTCCTTTACTTTATTGCAGTACTTCCAACATACAAACAAAAATTGTACTAAACATAAATGGCCGTTTGGTCCAAAATCATACAAAATAATTTCAAGTGAAAAAAGCCTTCCGCCTCTGGGAAGATTGGAGAATGGGGTCCTCTTGAGTCTGGTATTGTTTTACGTGTGCCGAACGTCATCTAGGTGAATTATACAATCCAAAGAATAATACTGTGAGATTTATATCATATCTTAAGAAATTATTATTACGATTAATATGACAGGTTTCATTGTAGTGACTTCAGAGCTCTGTAAACATAAAACTACTCAAACATACTTCAATATTTTAAGACAGATAGGCAGTGGATACATAAATATTCATTTTGCAATTGATGATTACTGGGATAATCTTACATCGATTTCAAAACTGCTGCATTGACGATTCACACACACTGTCCTCACAGGGGATCACGCCCTGTTCAGCCCACTCTATAGCAAAAGTTGTGGATGTTTGCTTTTTACTGCCATCAGTTGCTCCATCGTCAGAAAAAACGCTTGACATTAACCACTTACCACGTGGACTGGATACCATACCACGCCTCTTACAGCATGAACACAGAGCGCACCAATGAAGCGCCAGATCGACCAAGGATAACACCCGCCCCAGTGTCAATCTTTCTGTTGCACCAATTAGAAAAACTACTTAAGAACATAAGAAAGTTAACAAACGAGAGGAGGCCATTCAGCCCATCTTGCTCGTTTGGTTGTTAGTAGCTTGGAGGCAATTGCCAAACCCCTTCCTTTTTATAATATCCGTCCTTACTGTGGCACCACCGCAGTCGGATCCGTGACGGACAGTTCTATATGATAAATTATTAAAATGAATACATTAAAAAAATGTTTGGTGAAATTTGTCACGTGACCGGTTATACGTCAAGCATATTATGAAATGTTTGACCACTTTTTTTATGAGTATGAGTTTATACGTTTAAAATTCCCATCCCTATGTTACCAGACATAAACCCTTAACTGCAGTCCAACCTGATTACCTCTGGTGATGAAACACTGCATCAAATATTGATCAACGGACTGAAGTGCTGCAGAAATCTGTTTAACTACAGATACAGTACATCAAACTCTAGGATGCCCCAATAACAAACTGATTAATCGCCCATCAAAGGGAATATTAATGATCGCTGTACAGAGGAAGAAACAATGACCTGAAGTCCAATGCGATTCACACATTCCTTGGCTTGACTGTTTGAATACAGAAACAGATTGTCCCAGATGAATAAGCTACTGTAACAAACATGACTGGAAAAAAACTGTGTGCTCCAAAAACTACATTTTACAACAGTGGTTACAATGTACTTTTACTTCTAACATTTTATGTGAAATAAAGACAGAACATTTTTCAGTTTGGTTAATTTGTTAAAATAACCGATATACCTCTTCTCCCCAAACTATGCTTAATTAGCATATTTTTTTATGTATGCTTGGTAGCCATGTATGTGTGCACACTGGTTCATATTTATCCATATTTTATTTAATATTTCTTCTTTTTAGAAAACTGCAGAATTTAGAGGGCAGTGTGGACCGAACAGTTGTGAGGCTGAAAATTCTATTTATTTCAAACCAAACTGAAGCCAGTTATTTGTTAAACAGAACAGATCTTATCAAAAGTTTTTTGCCATTCTTCACATCAGGTCTGCACTCACCTTTACAGCGCTATGGAATTAACCTGGCAGGTGAAGCAGCTTTTCATCTTTTCCCCATCCTGACCTGATTTCATAATCCTTTAAGCTGTGTCGCTGAGGCACTGTGCATCGTGGATAGCCACGAATATAAAGCACACTTTAAATAACATCACAAATCAGGCATTGGCTCGATTGACCTGTGCAGAATATCTGACAGAGGGGCTCATTCTCAAAGCCTTTTACTCCAAACTTCTCAAAAGGAGAACACCACCTGTTCAAGTTACAACACTAGAAATAAACAGAGCAGGTATTTAATTGAAGGCATGTGGAGTAAGGTAGGTTGTTTATTTCTCATTGTAAATGCGTTTTGGAGTAAAAAGCTTTAAATATTGAAGCAACTAAAAATCAACACTGTATCTTAACAGGAAGTTCCTTTACTCACCAGCAGACAGAAAATATAAAATCAACGCTGAATAGAAAGCAAACCCGTCCACAACATTAGAAAAGAGCTTGATATTTACCTGCAGGAGTAGGTGGGCTCCCCCACTTTGAAGACGCGCCCGCACAGCTGGGACGGCCGGTTGGCCTGCTCTAGTTTGGGGATGCTGGTGGCTGGGTCCTCCCCACACAGGTACCACTCCATGGGTCCAGTCAGGATGTGCTGCGTCAGCATGTCCTCATTCTTGGGGTTCGGGTTCGGGCTCCGACAGAAGATCTTTAGCACGTACCGTGCGAGGTGCAGGTACACATCCTTCGGAAGGTCGGTAGCTTGGAGCCATTTCTGCAAGAACAGAAGAGAAAAGAGACCTGAAGAAAACTAAGCTGCCAAATCCCATAAAGTGCTGACTTTATACTGTGCAATATGCACTGAAGTGGTAGATTGATGGTATGATGATTTTATACTGTGCAATATGCACTGAAGTGGTAGATTGATGGTATGATGATTTTATACTGTGCAATATGCACTGAAGTGGTAGATTGATGGTATGATGATTTTATACTGTGCAATATGCACTGAAGTGGTAGATTGATGGTATGATGATTTTATACTTAGGGTCCTGCGTTTTACACGACCTGTTTTTTTTCCAATTGTAATTCAACTGCTATCCCCTAGATGTCCCTGCAGTCACTCCAGTTATAGTAATTGAATTCACAATTAAGTAATTAACACATTACGCTTTGACTAATTAGAAAAATAAACGCTAATTATAATGAGTATAAATGGTAATTGTATAAATTGTTGCGTTAAAAGAAAAATCGAGACCCCTAAACATGGAGTCAAAGACATCGCAATGAAAAAGCATTTCACTGAGCGAAATCCTTTGAACTGAAAGTAATATTAGCCGATACAGTTAATCTGCACTCTGAATTACTCATCGGTGGCACAGGGCGTTGTGAAATGTTTAAACGCATTTGAAGTTCATTTTAATAATGTGACTGGATTTGACTCTGATAATGTCAGTTACATGATCAAGGCATACAATGACATTCTTTAAGGCTTACTGCCAAATTCAGTACATTTGACTTGTAATGCCCACATATAGCCCTTGCCAGCAATATCTGTGCAAATAATTTTCGGAAAGCAGACAAGCTGATTGCAACCGTTAAAAAATAGTTGAAACATTGCAGCAGAAAACTACGTTTTAAAGACCACCTGACAGAAGCAATCCAACAAGGCAGCTGTACTTTACCCATAAGGTTGCCACCTGAGTCATGCATAACAATATGGGGCACCTGCTATTCTGCTGCTTAATATCATTCCAAATACATCCCTTTTTTATGCAGGCTTCGTGGAAAAGGAAATGCACATTTCACCAAACACTGTAGTGTTAAAGGACCTCCAGAAATTGCTTAAAGATGTACAAAGTTTAAAATCTCAACTCTCCCTAATTGCAACGCATGCCAAGGGACTGGTGGATCTGATTCAGTGGTTTGAAAGCCGTGAAGTGAGAGTCCATCAAACATAAAGTTGCAGAATTAATAAATACATACCGAGCAATGGCACAAGAGGTACACAGCACAGACACTACAATAAACAAACTATGTGTAAAAACTTTCCATTACGTTTCTGAAAAACTGACTAATTACTACAACGCGGATCAATGCAAAAAGAAACCAAGTTTTTTTTTCAACCAGCTCATAACTTTCTGATGGCAGTAAGGATATTCGACCCACAACAAGTGTATAGTTTGGATGAGGAAGCCCTCCCATTATATTCCATTCCAGGATTTGATGCTGACTGAAAATCTGAAATGGACAAATACCTACCATATGCAAAACGGCAGTAGAATGACTTTAAATGAACTTTGGATTAAAGCTGAAGAATTATTTCCCAATTTAACACGAAAGGCTAAAATATATTTGTCAGCTGTTACCAATTCTGTAGATGCTGAAAGAAGTGTTTCTTCTTATGGCCAAGTTTTTACAGAACAACGTCAATCTATGAAAGAAGGCAGGGTTAACCAACTGACGATGCTCGAGTTTAATAGCAACATTTAATGCATGGGACATTTTCATTCATGAAACTGTAAGTGACACTTAATGTGCTGCTTGCGAACAACCTTGCATTATTATTATTATTATTATTATTATTATTATTATTATTATGTTATTTGTAATATATATGTTACAGCATTGATGTTATGAGTTCAGTATTTTATATAAATTGTTCCCTGGAATATTTTGTTGACAAATGTGTTCCTAATGGTAAACAAACATTTAAATGATTTATTTACACATTCTAAGAAATAATATTGAATAAGACAGATTAGTAATAAAGGGAAGCGTGACTAAATAAATGTCAGCAGCTGCTGCTGCCGCCGCCTAATCAACACACATTAATAAAATGACTAATTGAGATGATTAAAGGAATCGGGAGATTATTAATCAATAAGTGGTTTAATTAAGCAGACTACATGACCACCTTGCGGTGGGAGGAATGAAGTGCAGCCTAAGAAAGCAGGTCAACCCTAATTTATACTGTGCAATACGCACTGAAGTGGTAGATTGATGGTAGGATGGACAGTGAAGACCCCACAGTTTGACAAAGGCATCTTTGATTGAGATCTGCCTGCAGTAATCACTGTGGTGATGCAATCCCTGGTGGGGGCCAACTTGAAACACACTAAATCAAGTATACATTTGCACTGGAATAGCGGTTTACACAATTACAGCTGCTAGCATGAATCACTCAAAGCATGGCTGGGAAGACACGGATTGCTCATACATAAACCCTGTTTAGAAACCAATCTTGTATATCTGTTAGTCGTTACAGCAAAGGCCGCTTAACCAGATTGATACTCCTGGGTCAGTGGAGAATACAGCACACATAGAGTTAAATGTGTAACTAAAAGGAAAGGCTCCACTGAGTCTCTTTTCTACAACCCATAAAACTAATTGAGTATCCAGTTTAACGTGTCTCGTTTCTGATTCATATTATGTTATTAGAAGCGGAATATGAAAATCAAAGAACACGGTTAAATGCTTTCCAATGCCTTTTAATACCCGGTATTTTTACATTACTATTCCATAACCAATGCTACGAGTTTAATATTTGACAACACCTTTCTTTAAATCTATCAAATAAGAATTTGACAAAAGTTAAATAAACGTACATACACTAATAAATAACAATATGCATAGACAAAGCCTAAGAAACCAGCCAGTAAGAATACAAACACACACATACAGTATTTGTTGAGTTAGTTACACAAACACAATGTACCGACGTTTTGTTGTTATGGTCTAACTAGGTGGGGAGTCGCAGATTAGGAGGACCAATCATCTGTTCTGGGCTAAACAAAAACACATTTATATAATATTGTAGCTCACAAGAGCCCGGGACTGCAGTGTGTAAGTGTTGTCATCTCAAATTCAAAAAAACCGAGGTGATTTCCTGGGACTTTGTCTTAATTGAGTTACAGCTAGTCACTGGGCCCTGGCGACAATAACAACCACAGATAACAACACTCGCTTCGGATGAAATGCGGAACATGGCAATAGGGTGAGCCTGCCCCCCTGACACGGACAAGCCGCCCCAACACACTGCTGTAAATTACAAACGCTTCGCATACCAGAGCGGTGTCCCTGGCTGAAAAATTCAGTAAATCGCTGCACAGAGTTGCTTGGACGTCAGGCTCCGACTCGGCCGCCATGTTTCCTCCCAACTAGCGACACGGAGACAGGAAGAGGAAACCAGCTGGTCCACGAACTTCCGCTCGCACACAACAAACAGCTTTGTTTTGTGTTCTTCCTGTGTCTGCGTTGCATTGCAACCCCTACATTGAGGCCCGCTGTTTGTCTTTCAGATTAAACTGCTGCATCTGTGTCCTTATAGTCTATGATTGAAACCTACAATGTCTTTAAATAACGTATTGTTTGTACAATAATACAAATGTGATATTGAGTGAAAATGCTATAGTATAGGACATACATGCATAAAATATGACAAATATATTGAAATAACCTATATTTTGTATATGGAAGATTACTTTGCCAAAGTCAGTGCCGTTTTGAACACCGGTAGTAGTCATATTATGTGGCCTTATTGCTGCTTCGTTAGTGTTGCTAGATTCACGGAACCTGCGCTGGTTATACGTCTTAGTCAGGAAAGCGCTCCCTCGTGTGGTTGAGATAGTAAACTGCACCTGGTATTCAACATGTTCATTTTGAGCGGCTCAGGGTGGATGGCTGTGTGGGTTATATTCTAGAGCTCTGTGAGCAGCTGACTCCACCTCCAGTCCTGTGTTTAAAGCTCCAGGTGGGATCCTAATACCTGCTGCACAGGGAGTGAATCTACAGTGTGGTGGCAGGAGAAATGGGCTTCGCCCCATTCAAAGGGAATTAAAGACTGGAAATACAAAAGAAAATGTAAAGGTTAGGTCATGTTTTAATGCCTTGGTTATTACCAATCTTCAGATAATAAATAATTACATAATCAATGTGGGGTCATAACTTTATTAGATTTATAACATTGACATTAATTACAAAGAGTTGACTGCCAGCCAGCGTCCTTTTAATCTGAGTTCCTCCACAAGGGTGTGTTGAGCACTCAGCAGGAATGATGTATTTACTGTGTTTCTATTGGCTGCAGCAGAGTGACATGATATTATACCAATGAGACCCCCCCCCCCATACACCCCCAGCACCTCCAGTAAACTACACAACCTGCTCCTGTTCTTACTGGTTTACTGCTCAACCCTTTAACCCAGGAGGAAATGAGCTTCAGTGAAACTCTTCACCTGTAACTGCCACACCTCACAGCCCTATCAGAGTGCAGCGGCCAGCAGGGTCACAGGCTTATTATTATTATTATTATTATTATTATTATTATTATTATTATACAGCCCAATCAGAGTGCAGCGACCAGCAGGGTCACAGGCTTATTATTATTATTATTATACAGCCCTATCAGAGTGCAGCGGCCAGCAGGGTCACAGGCTTATTATTATTATTATTATACAGCCCTATCAGAGTGCAGCGGCCAGCAGGGTCACAGGCTTATTATTATTATTATTATTATACAGCCCTATCAGAGTGCAGCGGCCAGCAGGGTCACAGGCTTATTATTATTATTATTATTATTATTATTATTATACAGCCCTATCAGTGTGCAGCGGCCAGCAGGGTCACAGGCTTATTATTATTATTATTATTATACAGCCCTATCAGAGTGCAGCGGCCAGCAGGGTCACAGGCTTATTATTATTATTATTATACAGCCCTATTGTTCATCCTGAACACATTGGGCTAGTCCTCTTTTATAACTGTCTTCACAGGGCACACTCTGAGGGGGGCAGAGTTTTTCCCATCTTCATTTAAGCAAGGAGAGAAATATGGAAACAATCTTGCATTAAATCTCTGTCTAAAAGTGTAGAGAGGTCTCATATCACTAGCGTCAAAGAATGTGACCTCCTCCCCGTCACAGTCCAGCTGAACTCTGATCTTCTGGGGTTTCTTCTCCACAGTGATTTGTGTCTGTGGTGAGGTCCAGGCACTGTACTGATCCTCATCCCTCAGGACTATACCCCAGTATCCTGTTCCTGGGTTCCGAGTGAATTCCCCTTTCCTCTTGCTGGACTCTTTTGTCACACCCAGATTCCAGGCAGTTTTGTTTCCAACTTCAACATCCCAGCAGTGTTTCCCTGAAGTGAATCCCTCAGAGCCCAGCACACTAACATAGGGATCAAACCGCTCTGGGTTGTCAGGAAGCTCCTCTCTCTCATCGCTGAATCTCACACTTGTTAGATCCTCAGACAGTATGAGCCAGGGTGCTGCTGTGTTGGGATCCAGAGTCACTGGAGCTGAGAGAGGAAACGAGAGACAGGGTTAGAAATGAGAATCTACCTGCACACTAAATACATTAGGAGGCAGGAGTTGTATGTTGCTCGCAAAGCAGTTTGATGTTGCTCGCAAGAGCCCACTGAAGACCCAGGCTAAAATGTGTAGCTTGACACTGACAGTGTATTCACTGATCTTAAAATGTGCCTCACTAAGCATCAGTTCGGTGTACGCCTGCAATGTGAGCCTGCATCCTTCACATGCACATTCGTGTGAGCTGCATTCTTCACACGCGCATTCGTGTGAGCTGCACCCTTCACACGCGCATTCGTGTGAGCTGCATCCTTCACACACGCATTCGTGTTAGCTGCATCCTTCACACACGCATTCGTGTGAGCTGCATCCTTCACACACGCATTCGTGTGAGCTGCACCCTTCACACGCGCATTTGTGTGAGCTGCACCCTTCACACGCGCATTCGTGTGAGCTGCACCCTTCACATGCACATTCGTGCGAGCTGCACCCTTCACACACGCATTCGTGTGAGCTGCACCCTTCACACGCGCATTCGTGTGAGCTGCATCCTTCACATGCGCATTCGTCCGGTTGTGTAGGCAACATGTAGAATAAAAGGTCCTTTCACACCAAGCGTGTCAAAGCATCCATGTCTGTGTCCAGCACAACATTCATTCCTTAGAGAACTGTACATCTTGGAGGCTTTCACACTGGCCACGTACCATAAAACAGACAGCATCTGAAACAGGCTGTGTATGGAAAGCCACCCAGGTCAAAAACACGCTATTTAGTACACGTTCTCATTTGACTTTAGTACGTGTTGTAATTCTAATTATTACATGTACTAATTTGGCCAATCAGATCACTGAAAATGAAATGAGAACCAATTAATTTAAAGAAAATAGTATGTGTAATAAATTATCCAATTGCTGCCCAATTTGAGGTGGTATATGGACTTGGCATTCGGTAAAGTCTCGTGAAAGATGAAAGATAGACCCGGACCCTCTGAGACGATCATCAGCCAGTGGTTTCAGAGCTGTAAAATGACCAAAATGACCAGCCCCTACGCGGGTACTGCTGTAAAATGACCAGCCCCTACGCGGGTACTGCTGTAAAATGACCAGCCCCTACGTGGGTACTGCTGTAAAATGACCAGCCCCTACGCGGGTACTGCTGTAAAATGACCAGCCCCTACGTGGGTACTGCTGTAAAATGACCAGCCCCTACGTGGGTACTGTTGTAAAATGACCAGCCCCTACGTGGGTACTGCTGTAAAATGACCAGCCCCTACGTGGGTACTGCTGTAAAATGACCAGCCCCTACGTGGGTACTGCTGTAAAATGACCAGCCCCTACGTGGGTACTGCTGTAAAATGACCAGCCCCTATGTAGAAAATGCATCGCTAATTTACATTTATTTAGAACATGTAGTATTTTATGTATTCTGATTGATCCAAATCAATAGGCATACTAAAGAACATGTTTTTGACCCAGATGGCCTTCCATAACTGTGCTCCTATTTCTCTATGCACGTCCAGCGTAAATGTACTTATGTGACCAATATATATATATATATATATAAATGTGAATATATACATGTGAATACCAAAATAACATCTGAGTAGCCTACTGTTTTTTTTAAGTGCCTACAGCACTTAAAAAAAAACAGAGTTGAAAGGTCACAGCACACAGACAGGCACCTACAGTGTCCAAGAAACGGGGATCAGAAACATCCGAAAAAAAGACTAGAAAACAGACCAACTTCTCGTTTATCTACAGTTTGTAGGAAATAAAAAAGATGTTCAATGGCAGTCTGAAGGATTTTGTTTAGCAATGTTTAGTTTTGGAGAAACAGATTGCATTGTGTGAAAAGAAATCAAGAAATAAAATATAAGTATTGATGAATCATTTTAAATATGCAAGCCCAACTTTTTTCTTTAAAAAATAAATGATCAAGCTCTGTATGTATATGAAGATCACACCCAGGAGTTTACAGTAACATCCGATCTGTGTTCAGAATTTCAACAGCCGATTAGCAGGTAGAGAGCAAGCGTTCAAACAGGTTTATAATTCATTGTTGTGCGTGTGTCTGAGTGTCATACGAGAAGGCACTTCACTTTCCACAGTGAAGACGTGTGAGTGAGAGTGCGGGTGCTGTGAGTGAGAGTGTGGGTGCTGTGCTGTGCTGGGTGTGTGAGTGAGAGTGCGAGTGCTGTGCTGTGCTGGGTGTGTGAGTGAGAGTGCGGGTGCTGTGAGTGAGAGTGTGGGTGTGTGAGTGAGAGTGTGGGTGCTGTGAGTGAGAGTGTGGGTGTGTGAGTGAGAGTGTGGGCGCTGTGCTGTGCTGGGTGTGTGAGTGAGAGTGCGGGTGCTGTGCTGTGCTGGGTGTGTGAGTGAGAGTGCGGGTGCTGTGAGTGAGAGTGTGGGTGTGTGAGTGAGAGTGTGGGTGCTGTGAGTGAGAGTGTGGGTGTGTGAGTGAGAGTGTGGGTGCTGTGCTGTGCTGGGTGTGTGAGTGAGAGTGCGGGTGCTGTGCTGTGCTGGGTGTGTGAGTGAGAGTGTGGGTGCTGTGCTGTGCTGGGTGTGTGAGTGAGAGTGTGGGTGCTGTGCTGTGCTGGGTGTGTGAGTGAGAGTGTGGGTGCTGTGCTGTACTGGGTGTGTGAATGAGAGTGTGGGTGCTGTGAGTGAGAGTGTGGGTGCTGTGCTGTGCTGGGTGTGTGAGTGAGAGTGCGGGTGCTGTGCTGTGCTGGGTGTGTGAGTGAGAGTGTAGGTGCTGTGCTGTGCTGGGTGTGTGTGTGAGAGTGTGGGTGTGTGAGTGAGAGTGTGGGTGCTGTGCTGTGCTGGGTGTGTGAGTGAGAGTGTGGGTGCTGTGCTGTGCTGGGTGTGTGAGTGAGAGTGTGGGTGCTGTGCTGTGCTGGGTGTGTGAGTGAGAGTGTGGGTGCTGTGCTGTGCTGGGTGTGTGAGTGAGAGTGCGGGTGCTGTGCTGTGCTGGGTGTGTGAGTGAGAGTGTGGGTGCTGTGCTGTGCTGGGTGTGTGAGTGAGAGTGTGGGTGCTGTGCTGTGCTGGGTGTGTGAGTGAGAGTGCGGGTGCTGTGAGTGAGAGTGTGGGTGCTGTGCTGTGATGGGTGTGTAGTGAGAGTGCGGGTGCTGTGCTGGGTGTGTAAGTGAGAGTGTGGGTGCTGTACTGGGTATGTGAGTGAGAGTGTGGGTGCTGTGCTGGGTATGTGAGTGAGAGTGTGGGTGCTGTGCTGCTCTTGACTGGAGTTCTGTCTGCACAATAAACACTCAGTAAAAGAGTTATTTGGTGTCTGCCTGACTCCTTTGCTTGATAGACCCGACAACAGCACTTGTAAGTTCAACAATACCGACTTCACCTGCTTGGGACCCGCACACACACACGCGCACACACAGACACACATACGCGCGCACACAGACACACACACACGCACACACACAGACACGCGCACACACAGACACACACACGCACACACAGACACACACACGCACACACACGCGCGCACACACACACAGCCGGCCGCTACAATACGCTGAGTTCATTATTGACTATATATCACATGGCAGCATAAAAATGGATGTGGGGCTGTTATTTGTTTTAGCAGCGTGCTTAGTGAAAAACAAAAACATTGTAAACCCTTCAGAGCTGAAAACGTGTTGAAAGTGTCCGGGCTGGCTGCATAGTACTCCTGCTGTTCTTACTGTCCACCAGGTCGCGCTGTTTCCCTCACTACACTGCTGTGTGGATGTTATTATTTTACGTCGTAAATATGGGTATGGTACAAGCCTTATGATACGGCTTGCGTCTCAGTCTGAAATGTAAAAGTAGCTCATGCTCAAGAAATGGCTGGACACCCCTGCATTAGATGGTAAGACATGTATATTGTATATACATTGATTTCAAATAGCATTATTAAAAAATATCCTTAAAATATTCCCTTAAATATCAAACTAACAGCATCTAAAAGGCTCTGGAACTCTGGGCAGTGAGAATTGTAGCTGCTCACAGAGTTCTATCACAGAGCTCTAGAACACAACACTGTGACACTGCTCAGCACTAACATTCTTAGAGCTCTGGGAGCATTCCAAGACAATGGGCTGAACTCAGAGAAGTCTGTGTTCTACTGCAGGAGTTTCTTTACAAGGAGTTTTAATGCAGACCAACATGGGATCAGAAAGCCTTTTGCTCTCTTGGAATGCTCTTCCAGCTCACCTCAATACTATGAGCAGCTCACAATGTTTTAGTATTGAACTGAGAGATGATCTCTGTGATGGATAGAAGTGTATTTGCTACAGGTCTGTACATTTCATTGTGTATTATTATTGATAGTAGAGAGCTGTATCTTACTGCTTACACACATTGTGGATTGTGGTTATATGCACCCCCCCTCCTTTGTGATGGTCCCCACAGGACTCACTGTATTGAACAATCCCCAGCATCTTCTCCCACACTTTGTACTTCAGAGAGCCCAGGTGCTCGGCTACATCTATCAGCGCTCCTGAAACACACTGTGGATCCTGCAGTGTGCACTCGGCTCTGCAATCATATTCAGGAGTTAGTGCTGCTCTGTGTTTGCATTCAATACAATACAAGAGAGGAAGACAGGCAAGATCTTACATACCTTCTCTTTGTGTCTTTGTACTTCTGAAACAAACAAGGAAAATAATTGAATACATTATTAAACAACAATCCACATTTTATATAAAACAGCAGCAGCGATGCCCAGTTTTCCATGTTAAACTCAGTGTTGATACTTCACATACACTCTGGCCTTCCCAATAATGACCCGCCTGTGCTGGTTTGTGGTGCTGGGGGGGGGGGGGTATTTGCTGCCTGTTTGATCCACTCTCACCACTGCCGCCTGCTCGCTCACTCAGTATCTTGCTATCCCTGAATATATAAGGGCTGCTCTTCAAATACATGCACATTATTTTAGTGAGCAGGATGTCCCACAAGTGCAGGGCTGCTCCAGATGTTCTCTATTTCCTACCAATGCAGAGCGACTGGGGGGGATATTGGTGTGTGGGTGTCGTGCCAGTCTTGCAGTCTCCATTGCACAAACACATTGTATGGGCACATGTCTAATCATCTGTTCCCTGTGCTATTCACTGTGCATTCACAATAACAACATGTCACACACAGTTAAACAATCACTACCTGCAGGAAGAAGATGTCTTCAGCTTCCAGTTCCTGTTCTATCACTCGGATTGTGTCTGAAAGGGATGAGATTTCTCTTGTAATATTTTCAATCTTCTCTTTCATGATTCTTCCCTTTTGTTCCTCTTCCACACTCAGTGCAGCTATCCTGGCCTTTTCTTCATCTCGTAGAAACTGGTGAAGTTTCTCAAACTCCTCCTTTATCTGCCTCTCTGTTTGCTGGGCTTGTTTCTATACAAGAAAAGGATCACTTTAGAGTTAGTTTGGGTGTCCAGTGAAAATGTATGTTGTGTATTGTTTAACTCAGTAATGTAGTTCTCTTACCTTGATGTGCTCTGCTGTTTCATCACATTCTTCTTTAACTTTATTAAAGATTTTCAGCTTGTCCCTCAAGGGCTCCAGCGCAGTCTTGAGTTCTCCCTGAAATTAAATGAAACCCGGAGCTTGCACATCACTGCTAACACATGCCTGGCTCCTCTCGTTAGTACATTTTCTTCTGCTCATATAATAGGTGATGCTTTTGGTGGAGGTGGGGTTGGGGTTAGGTTTGTGGATGGGGTTGGGGATGGGAGGTGATGGTGGGGGTGGGGTTGTGGATGGAGTTCGGGTGGTGTTGGAGGTGGGGATGGGTTGTGGGGGTGGGGGTGGGGTTGCTGTTGGGGGTGGGGGTTGGGGCTAGGGGTGGGGGTGGGGTTCTGGATGGGGTTGGGGTGAGGTGGGGGTGGGGTTGTGGATGAAGTTGGGGTGGGGTTGGGGTTGGGATGGGGGTGGGGTTATGGATGGGGATGAGGGTGGGACTATGGATGGGGTTGGGGGTGGGGTTGGGGTGGGGGTGGGGTTGTGGATGGGGTTCGGTGTGGTGTTGGAGGTGGGGATGGGTTGTGGGGGTGGGGTGGGGTTGCTGTTGGGGTGGGGGTTGGGGCTAGGGGTGGGGGTAGGGTTCTGGATGGGGTTGGGGGTGAGGTGGCGGTGGGGTTGTGGATGAAGTTGGGGTGGGGTTGGGGTTGGGATGGTGGTGGGGTTATGGATGGGGATGAGGGTGGGACTATGGATGGGGTTGGGGTGGGGTTGGGGTGGGGGTGGGGTTGTGGATGGGGTTGGGGTTAGGGTTACGCTGTTCTTGGCGTGTTTGAGGTGGGGGTGTTGGTTATATAGCTTTTATATAGTTATTTTGGCCAAGCTACTGGGTTGTACTCTGGAATATCTCTGAGCTGCGAGGAGGCTGAGAGCTGTACAAATGAACCCAGGATGTATCTGGAGTAGTGTGGGTTAACTAATAGAAGCACCTGACTGTGTGACATGCGTGCTATGGAATGGAGCTCTGGAGCGAGGCTATGTATGGTCTGAAGCATCTGACTACTAAAATAGCTTTGCTCTGTGCTTGTACCCACAATCCTTTTGTGGACTACACTGACTGGCCTTCTGATCTGGATTAACATCAAAGCAGCTTGCCCATTGTGACAGGCTGGGAAAAAAGTGTTCACATTTACTGAGTGATTCCCCTCCCCATTCCTGTCCTGCCTGTCTCTGATAGGGGCTGTGTGAGGGTTTATAAGGGTTCAGGTGTGAATTCATTATTGCACACAGACACGCTCCCCTCCCCATTCCTGTACAGCACCACCCCCACTCTGCACCCAGGATCTCTCTCTCTCTCTCTCTCTCTCTCTCTCTCTCTCTCTCTCTCTCTCTCTCAGGGGCTGTGTGGAGGTTTATAAGGGTTCAGGTGTGAATTCATTATTGCACACAGACACGCTCCCCTCCCCATTCCTGTACAGCACCACCCCCACTCTGCACCCAGGATCTCTCTCTCTCTCTCTCTCTCTCTCTCTCTCTCTCTCTCTCTCTCTCAGGGGCTGTGTGAGGGTTTATAAGGGTTCAGGTGTGAATTCATTATTGCACACAGACACGCTCCCCTCCCCATTCCTGTACAGCACCACCCCCACTCTGCACTCAGGATCTCTCTCTCTCTCATAAATTGAAATTCTAAGGTGCTTTATTGGCATGACAGCATTAGTAGTATTGCCAAAGCACTTACAAATTAAAGAAATGAAAAGCAATAATGAAATAAAGAGGTAGTGGTAGGAATGTAAAACTGAAGGCTGAACATAAACAAACAATGACGTCAATGTCGCTCAGGGCAGTGAGCTTCATGGCCAGCTGGCTGAGGGGACTCTTCTCTGAGCTGAGCTATTCTTGGCTTGTAAGGGCTTTGTGGTGGTAGGAGTTTGGGTGGAGTATTTTTGTGCTTTTTTAAATATTAATAATCACATTTGCTGTATGTCTCTGCACTAGCATATTTTTACAAAATTCTGCATGCTGGATTTCTGTTGGGTGTTTGTCCCATTTTGTGTAGTCCTGCTCTGTGAGTGGTCCCCACAGTTCACTACCGCGTTCCCCTCCCTATTCCTGTACAGTACTCACTCTCTCTCTCTCTCTCTTTGCCCTTCTTGTATAGGGTCTGTCTTAGTTTAAATATATCTATTGTAATAGGATTTGTTCTCCTCAGACTTGTTGGATCTTGTTGTTTAAACTGCTTCATTATAACCCCCCATCCCATACCTGATTACTTGCATATAGGAATAAAAAAGCAAATACAGGTACTTCTGTGAAAAGCGAATACTGTGTTTAAATATTTATTTTTCTGAGAACTAAACATTGTTTACATACCTTATAATTAAGTGCAGCTTTCTCGACTGGGCAAAACTTGTGATTTTTATGTTTCTTTGAAGTTTGACAAATATGACAGACAGCCTCGTTATCATCCACACAGAACAGCTTCAGTTTCTCCTCATGCAGACTGCAGAGCATTCCAGGAGGTGCTGGAGGTTTCTCACTGTGATCTTTTAAGAAGCACTCCACGATATTCCTGAGCCTGAAATCCACAGCAGGCTCCCCCATTGAAGCCCTCCTCCTGCACACTGGACACTCCCGAAGTTCCCTCTCTTCCAGCACTGATCCAGACATGCATTACAGAAGCTGTGGTTACAATGAAGAGTTACAGGATCCTTAAAAATCTCACAGCACACAGCACAGGAAAGCTCTTCTTTCAGACCAGAAGTGTTTGCTGCCATTTCTGTACAAAGTCACACCATGCCTTGCTCTCTGTAATGGTTCCTTACAAACTCACGCAACCTCAAACGCCTTTCACCTTCACAGTGAGTTCCCAGAATGCCTGTAGATTAGCACATATACGGCACATTTATCTAATTAGGATCTTTCTTTTCTACAATTTAAGAATGATTCTTTTCATAATATGTTCCTTTCTCCTTTCATTCAAAGGGGATTCCTAAAGGTAACTTTAAAAGAGTAAATAAAGTCACCCCTTTCACTTCCTGTGCACACACGCCTGTATTTCAAGTTGCAGATTCCTCAAGGGGGCAGTGTTGTACTGAGTTTGAGTCAAGGTTTTTAACTCCTGCAG
Source organism: Acipenser oxyrinchus oxyrinchus (assembly GCA_030684275.1). NCBI lineage: Eukaryota > Metazoa > Chordata > Actinopteri > Acipenseriformes > Acipenseridae > Acipenser > Acipenser oxyrinchus. The sequence goes on along the minus strand of CM060251.1, from coordinate 34,548 downwards.
CTTTGCATTGATTTGATGAAGCCAACACATTGATGCCTGAAAGCAATTTTCTTCAGGGGGCTACCCAGCCTGTACTCTTAGGGAGGGCTCAGCCTCAGTTTCTATCCCAGCACTGGAGTTTATCACACAGCCTGTACTCTTAGGGAGGGCTCAGCCTCAGTTTCTATCCCAGCACTGGAGTTTATCACACAGCCTGTACTCTTAGGGAGGGCTCAGAGGGCTCAGCCTCAGTTTCTATCCCAGCACTGGAGTTTATCACACAGCCTGTACTCTTAGGGAGGGCTCAGCTTCAGTTTCTATCCCAGGATGGGAGTTTATCACACAGCCTGTACTCTTAGGGAGGGCTCAGCCTCAGTTTCTCTCCCAGCACTGGAGTTTACAGCGACAGCGTGTGGGAGAAGTACAGTCGTGGACGAGTACAGCACAGTTAGAAGCAGAAAGGAGGAATTACATTTTTAAATTACATCTTGAATTGCTTTAATCAGAAAACATTGCAGCTTAAAGTCTAACAGCTGCGTGTGTTTTTCTGATAACAAGCTGAAACTTGGAGCAGCTGATTCAAATTCCGCGCCGTTCTGAGACACGGGGGAGAGGCGGAGCCTACAGCACAACACAGAAACAAACAAAAGGCAGCCAGTGTTCACAGCGACAGCAGGTTGACAGCTGAAAGCAGGTTGACAGCTGAAAGCAGGTTGACAGCTGAAAGCAGGTTGACAGCTGCAGAAGCAAAACTGAACTTCCAAAAATAAATAAATAAATAAATAAATAAATAAAACATGGTCTTCAAGCCAGTAATCTGTGACAACTGCATGATGTGGGAAATCCGAGAAAACCCAACAGAGCTCAACCAAGTGTGTGTAAAGTGCCGCACAATCCAGGACTTGCTTCAACAAGTAAGTCTGTTAGAAAAGGAGCTGGAGGAAATGAGACAGCAACAGGAGCTTGAGGAGCTGACACACCCACAATTCATGGAAGTCTGCACCCCTAGCAGACTGAAAGCCACCAGGGAGATGGAAGAGAGTTGAAACAGCTGGGTTCAGATAGGCAGAAGCAGGGAAAAAAAGAAACTTCGTCAAACACAACCACCAGAAATCCAAACATCCAACAAATTTGAGCCACTTCAACATTTAGATGACCAAAACCAACATCAAGAGAATGAAAGGAACAACATCCAGGACCCTTTAAACAGTCCTGGCCAGGCAGCAAAAAGAAGGGAGGTCATGATTGTTGGGGACTCCGTATTGAGAAACACAACAAGATCAGTTCGCAGTTTGGACACCCTTACTACAACAGTGTGCTGTCTTCCAGGAGCCTCTGTCAAGCATATCACTGAGAACGTGGACAGGCTCCTAGAATGAACAGGTGACGACCCAGTAGTAGTCGTCCACATCGGTACAAACAACATTGGAAGAGACAGAGCTAGATCCCTGCAAAACAAATTCAGAGAGCTAGGAAGGAAATTAAAAGACAAGACCAAAACTGTGGTATTTTCTGGGATACTGCCGGCAACTTGCAAAGGACCATATAGACAGCTGGAAATAGAAAATCAAAATGCATGGCTGAAATCGTGGTGCACACAGGAAGGCTTCACCTTTCTTGAATATTGGAGCACATTCTACAACAAGGACTATCTATATAGGTGGGACGGACTGCACTTAAACAGAAAGGGAACCAATCTACTCGGAGAAAGGATCCTTGAAGAGGTCCAGAAGCATTTAAACTAGAAATGAAGGGGGGAGAAAACAAAAAAACAGAAGGGAGACCACATCAAAACAAGGGTAACAACTCAGGTAAGACAAATATTAAATGTATTTATCTTAATGCTAGAAGTCTCAGAAACAAAATGTTAGAACTTGAAGCTACTGCAATAACAAGTAACTACAGTGTGATAGGTGTTACAGAAACTTGGTTGTCTGAGAGTGATGGAGACGAATATAATATTTGTGGGTACACACTGTATAGGAAAGACAGGCAGGACAGAAGAGGCAGAGGGGTAGCGCTATACATAAGAAAAAGTCTTGAAGCCCAGGTGTTAAATTTGGACAAAGAAAAAAACGATCAATATGGGTCAGAATAATGGACAAAAATTCAAAGGGCATAATAATAGGAGCATGCTATAGACCGCAAAATTCAGACGCTGAGCAAAATAATCTGTTATACAATGACATTCGAAATGCATGTAGAAAAGGAGAAGCCATACTAATGGGGGATTTCAACTTCCCCCGTATAAAATGGGAGAACCCGGTGGGGAGCACGACGGACGAAATTGAAATGGTGGAAATGACTGCTTCCTAACGCAATTTGTCAAGGCACCGACTAGAGGGGAGGCATGCCTTGATTTAGTCTTTTCAAATAACGAAGACAGAATAACTAAAATAGAGGTCAGAGAGCCATTGGCAAACTCATACCACAACATGGTCTCATTTGAAGTATTTTTTAAAACCCCAAAAGTAATGACTAAAGCTAAGGTTTACAATTTTAGAAAAGCAAACTATGAAGGTATGAAACAGAGACTAACAGAAGTAGATTGGAGTAAAATAGAGAAAAAATCCACAGAAAAAGGATGACTGTTTTTAAAAATGTAGTACTAGAGGCGCAAAACAATTACATCCCAAAAGTAGACAAATCTAAATCTAAAATAAAATGGCCAAAATGGTTTAATAGATCAATTAAAAAAAATATTCAGCGAAAAAAGGCACTTTACAGAGCGTTTAAAAGGGACCAAAAACAAAGTACACAGAAAGAGTACTTGGAACTGCAAACACAAGTCAAAAAGGAAGTTAGAAAGGCCAAGAGAGATAGAAATCAATATTCCAAAATGTTTTTACAATATTATAACAGCAAGAGAACATTCAAAGAAGAGGTTAAATGTCTAAGAGACGCAAATGGCAAAATCATGACGCTCTGGGTGTGGAGCGTCAGCGGCATGGTCGGGTCCAACAGCCCTCCGGGTGTGTAGTGTCAGCGGCATGGTCAGGTCCAGCAGCCCTCCGGGTGTGTAGTGTCAGTGGCATGGTCAGGTTCAGCAGCCCTCTGGGTGTGGAGCGTCAGCGGCATGGTCAGGTCCAGCAGCCCTCTGGGTGTGGAGCGTCAGCGGCATGGTCGGGTCCAGCAGCCCTCTGGGTGTGGAGCGTCAGCGGCATGGTCGGGTCCAGCAGCCCTCTGGGTGTGGAGCGTCAGCGGCATGGTCGGGTCCAACAACCCTCTGGGTGTGTAGTGTCAGCGGCATGGTCGGGTCCAGCAGCCCTCTGGGTGTGTAGTGTCAGTGGCATGGTCGGGTCCAGCAGCCCTCTGGGTGTGCAGCGTCAGTGGCATGGTCGGATCCAGCAGCCCTCTGGGTGTGGAGCGTCAGCGGCATGGTCAGGTCCAGCAGCCCTCTGGGTATGGAGCGTCAGCGGCATGGTCGGGTCCAGTAGCCCTCTGGGTGTGGAGCGTCAGAGGCATGGTCGGATCCAGCAGCCCTCTGGGTGTGGAGCGTCAGCGGCATGATCTGGTCCAGCAGCCCTCTGGGTGTGGAGCATCAGCGGCATGGTCGGGTCCAGCAGCCCTTGAGGCTCCTCCACTGCACCTATCAGGGAAACAACAATGCTGATAAAAAGCTTTAAAAATGGTTCCTCGCCACCTCTTCTTCCCTCTTTGCCAAATCGACACTAAAATGGCCATCTAAAACACACTCAGTTAAAATGCTTCATTTAAAACCTTACTAAAATCCCAAATAAAAGCATCTCTCTCTCTCTCTCTCTCTCTCTCTCTCTCTCTCTCTCTATAGACACTAAAAACGGTTAAAATACTAATAAAATAGTTGGGATAAAGCAGACTGAACTAGCATAAAAACAAAGTGCAAAAATGCAACTGGGAATAAACTGGCTGTACATGCACACTTCCCTTTATGCCCAGCGGATTCCCTCTTTATCCAGGGTAGTTCCAGTGCCTCTTGTGTCTCCAGCCAAGTCCAAGTCCGGAAAAAGGATTTCTCACACTGCTTCCTCCTGCTCTCTGCTTCCAATCCATACTTTGTCCGTCTCCCAGTTCCCCCTTGGATAGCATTATTGAGGAGTTTGGTGATAAAACAAGTGATCAGGAGATGATTTATCAGTATGCATGACTATGAAGAGGTATGTGATAAATACAGCGAACAAGGGGTGGGGCGGGGCTGGAGATGCAGTACTGAGTGTCCTGTTGATATGCAGTGCCTTTTAAACCTGTTTTACTTTGAATAAAATTACTTTTAAACAGCATGTGTAAAATAAACAGCATCGTGTGAAAATAAATTGGACCTGACGCGCCTGACAGGCGCTGAATAAATGGACTGCAAAGGGTTAAAAAACTTTGCCTTCACTATTTATCCTGCACACGATTGACCACGTGTTTCTATATTGAATGCAAACTGGTAGCACACTGCCCTCTAGTGGAAGCTGAAACTTTGAGCCAGGTGAGCAGATCAGGAAGTGAAAAGGTGTGCTTACATTTTTGTAACTTTGATAGGAGTCAGAAAGGCTGTAACTTTCTCAAGAAATGGCAGCAAAGTCTTCTCATCTGGAAGAAGAGCTTTGCTGTGCTGTGTGCTGTGAGATTTTCAAGGATCCTGTTATCCTGAAGTGTAGCCATAACTTCTGTAAAGCATGTCTGGATCAGTGCTGGAAAAAGAAGGGAACTCGGGAGTGTCCAGTTTGCAGCAGAAGATCGTCTGTCTCTACACCTCCCAGCAACCTTGCTTTAAAAAATATCGCAGAGTCCTTCCTAGAATATCACAGTGAAAAACCTCCAGCACCTCCTGGAATGCTCTGCAGTCTGCATGAGGAAAAACTGAAGCTGTTCTGTGTGGATGATAACGAGGCTGTCTGTGTTGTGTGTCAAACTTCAAAGAAACATAAAAATCACAATCTCTGCCCAGTCGAGGAAGCTGCACTGGATTATAAGGTTTGGAAATAATGTTTACATGGCTTACTAATGTAAAAAGTTGTAACTTTATCAATTGGGCCTAAGTACTTTGTATTGTAAAGTATAGCTAAAGTATTGTGTACTAACATTCACATGCACATGTCTCTCTCTACACACACACACACTCACACACACATGCACACACTCACACACACTGCAGTATAGTTTTATGTATTTATTTCCATTAACATGCACAGTTCTGTAAATTCAGTGAATTAAAGTGAAGCACAGTTATCTGGTGGACTTTGGCCAGTGTGTGTTGTTAAACCTGCTTCAGTTGAAAATGCTTCTAATGTTCAGTAATAAAAGCAGGCCTGGTTCCAGGGTGCTGTGCTGTTCACAGTATTCATAATAGTATTTGTCTGAGATTAATAAACAGTGTGGCTTCTCCTTGACTATTATTACTGACTGACCGCACAGCACACTGCGGACCTGCTATCCAGCAGCAATGGCAACATCCTGACCAGCTTCACTCAAATACAAACCCAGGCTTTGAGAATGTGCAATAAGAAGCACTGTGAATGATTGCTAACAGGTCAGGGGACACTTACAAAAAGAACATGAAATGGGAAGCCACTTGCTCTTTAAGAGACTTCACTGATCTTTGTTTCACACTAATCTGGGTGAGGGGAAAACACCTTGAACTCTACATTCATAATATCAGCAGCCACACATATTATAAGCAAGCTCTGGGTTTCATTGCATTTCAGGGAGAACTCAAGACTGCGCTGGAACCCTTGAGGGACAAGCTGAAAACCTTTAATAAAGTTAAAGAAGAATGTGATAAAACAGCAGAGCACATCAAGGTAAGAGAACTAGATTAGTGATTTAAACAATACACAACATACATTTTCACTGGACACCCAAACTAACTCTAAAATGATCCTTTTCTTGTATAGAAACAAGCCCAGCAAACAGAGAGGCAGATAAAGGAGGAGTTTGAGAAACTTCACCAGTTTCTACGAGATGAAGAAAAGGCCAGGATAGCTGCACTGAGTGTGGAAGAGGAACAAAAGGGAAGAATCATGAAAGAGAAGATTGAAAATATTACAAGAGAAATCTCATCCCTTTCAGACACAATCCGAGTGATAGAACAGGAACTGGAAGCTGAAGACATCTTCTTCCTGCAGGTAGTGATTGTTTAACTGTGTGTGACATGTTGTTATTGTGAATGCACAGTGACTAGCACAGGGAACAGATGATTAGACATGTGCCCATACAATGTGTTTGTGCAATGGAGACTGCAAGACTGGTACGACACCCACACACCAATATCCCCCCCAGTCGCTCTGCATTGGTAGGAAATGGAGAACATCTGGAGCAGCCCTGCACTTGTGGGACATCCTGCTCATTAAAATAATGTGCATGTATTTGAAGAGCAGCCCTTATATATTCAGGGATAGCAAGATACTGAGTGAGCGAACGAAGCGGCAGTGGTGAGAGTGGATAAAACAGGCAGCAAATACACCCCCCCCAGCACCACAAACCAGCACAGGCGGGTCATTATTGGGAATGCCAGAGTGTATGTGAAGTATCAACACTGAGTTTGACATGGAAAGCTGGGCATCGCTGCTGCTGTTTTATATAAAATGTGGATTGTTGTTTAATAATGTATTCAATTATTTTCCTTGTTTGTTTCAGAAGTACAAAGATACAAAGAGAAGGTATGTAAGATCTGGCCTGTCTTCCTCTCTTGTATTGTATTGAATGCAAACACAGAGCAGCACTAACTCCTGAATATGATTGCAGAGCCGAGTGCACACTGCAGGATCCACAGTGTGTTTCAGGAGCGCTGATAGATGTAGCCGAGCACCTGGGCTCTCTGAAGTACAAAGTGTGGGAGAAGATGCTGGGGATTGTTCAATACAGTGAGTCCTGTGGGGAGCATCACAAAGGAGGGGGGGTGCATATAACCACAATCCACAATGTATGTAAGCAGCAAGATACAGCTCTCTACAATCAATAATAATGCACAATGAAATGTACAGACCTGTAGCAAATACACTTCTATCCATCACAGAGATCATCTCTCAGTTCAATATTAAAACACTGTGAGCTGCTCATAGTATTGAGGTGAGCTGGAAGAGCATTCCAAGAGAGCAAAAGGCTTTCTCATCCCATGTTGGTCTGCATTAAAACTCCGTGTAAAGAAACTCCTGCAGTAGAACACAGATTTCTCTGAGTTCAGCCCATTGTCTTGGAAAGCTCCCAGAGCTCTCAAGCCCAGGACAGACAGGCATTTTGTTGCCTGTGTTGCTGCCATTGCTTTCATATGGTGTTGGACAGATCAGCGCGGGACGATACAGCTGGTACTGCTCGAATCGAATCCAGCCAAGTGGTGACAACATGTCCGCTTGGCAGGAAGAATCATGAATGAAACTGTTGTCTGCGGAGGTGTCCAAGCACCCTGAAGTGTTTGATCCCTCCCACATTTCATACAAGGACAGGCATGTCAGTATTTTATACATTGCCCCTCATACGCATCCTTCCTGTTGCGATTTGATACTGTTATCACTTCTTTATTATTTCTGTAGTTCTCTACTATTTCTACAATATAACTGCCTGTAAAAGGATATATTTTCTAACACTTTAGTGTTAGGCTACTTGCTGTCAGCAACGTATTGTATGTTTCTTTGCTAAGCTCAGATCGCTCATTTCATACACCTGCAAATGAGCATTGCTAAGGGGGCTAAAACCAATTCCAAAAAGTTTTTCCATATCGTAACAGCAAAAGAACATTCAAAGAGGAGGTAAAATGTATAAGAGATACAAATGGCAAAATCATAGATGTAGAGAAAAAAATAGCAAATATATTAAAATTACTTTTCACAAGTTTTTACAAAGGAGGATACGAGTAACATGCCCCATATATTGACCTGTTCCTATCCAGTTTTAAATAACTTGAGTATAACAGAGGCAGAAGTTTTAAAGGGACTAGGGGCATTCAGAACAGAAAATAGGAGACACTTTTTTACACAGAGAATTGTGAGGGTCTGGAACAAACTCCCCTGTAATGTTGTTGAAGCTATAGATGACAGAAAAATAACATTAAATAAACAAACCAGTGTTTTTATTTAGTAGATTATATTATATGGGGGGCATTACAGATATGGCCAAAAGTTTTGCATCCCACCCTATTTTAATAATGTTACGTTAACATATTGAAATTACATATCGCTTTGTAGTTTTCCAAAAATGGAAAAATGTAACATTTCGAAATCTAACATGAAATACTGTAGGCTACTACTATTGTAGTTCCAGTAGACTTTTGAGATACCATTTTGTAGTTTCTTAGATTGCATTATGTTAAATAAAATATAATTATATCTGCATCATAATATTCTACTAGGTGATGCAAAACCTTTGGCCATAATATAAATTATATTCGAGTACATAGTCTATGGTGTGGTACTGACAACTACTGTACTGTACCATACATTGGTATTGCATACCGCCCCTGTGTGTCCGGGTGAGGACTAGTGGTATCGCATCATGAAAATGCCCAGCTGTGCTGCGCCGCACCTGTCTGTCCCGGGCTTAAGAATGTTAGTGCTGAGCAGTTTCACAGTGTTCTAGAGCTCTGTGGTAGAACTCTGTGAGCAGCTACAGTTCTCACTGACCAGAGTTCCGGAGTTCTACTCAAATCATTCAGCCACTATTAGTTCAGCATTTATATACTATACCCTCTCAGCCAGTCAGGGCACAGTTTTTACACGCTGTGATTCAACAGGTTTACATGCTGTTAGTGTGATATTTTGACAGGCACATTTATGTTTTTTTTTTATATTGTTTGATGTTGAATAATAATAATTGAAATGATGCATTATAATACTAAATAGAATATACAGCTCCTGACTCCTAATGTATTACAATGCTTTAGTGTGCAGGTAGATGTTCTCATTTCTAACCCTGTCTCTCGTTTCCTCTCTCAGCTCCAGTGACTCTGGATCCCAACACAGCAGCACCCTGGCTCACACTGTCTGAGGATCTAACAAGTGTAAGATTCAGCAATGAGAGACAGCAGCTTCCTCACAACCCAGAGCGGTTTGATTACTGTATCTGTGTGCTGGGCTCTGAGGGATTCACTTCAGGGAAACACTGCTGGGATGTTGAAGTTGGAAACAAAACTGCCTGGAATCTGGGTGTGACAAAAGAGTCCAGCCAAAGGAAAGGGGAATTCACTGTGAACCCAGGAGCAGGATACTGGGTTATAGGACTGAGGGATGGGGATCACTGTGGAGAAGAAACCCCAGAAGATCAGAGTTCAGCTGGACTGTGACGGGGGGGAGGTGGCATTCTTTGACTCCAGTGATATGAGACGTCTCTACACTTTTAAACACAGATTTACTGACAGGATGTTTCCATATTTCTCTCCTTGCTTAAATGAAGATGGGAAAAACTCTGCCCCCCTCAGAGTGTGCCCTGTGAAGACAGTTATAAAAGAGGACTAGCCCAATGTGTTCAGGATGAACAATAGGGCTGTATAATAATAATAATAATAATAAGCCTGTGACCCTGCTGGTCGCTGCACTCTGATAGGGCTGTATAATAATAATAATAATAATAAGCCTGTGACCCTGCTGGTCGCTGCACTCTGATAGGGCTGTATAATAATAATAATAATAATAAGCCTGTGACCCTGCTGGCTGCTGCACTCTGATAGGGCTGTATAATAATAATAATAATAATAAGCCTGTGACCCTGCTGGCCGCTGCACTCTGATAGGGCTGTATAATAATAATAATAATAATAATAAGCCTGTGACCCTGCTGGTCGCTGCACTCTGATAGGGCTGTATAATAATAATAATAATAATAATAATAAGCCTGTGACCCTGCTGGTCGCTGCACTCTGATAGGGCTGTATAATAATAATAATAAGCCTGTGACCCTGCTGGTCGCTGCACTCTGATAGGGCTGTATAATAATAATAATAAGCCTGTGACCCTGCTGGCCACTGCACTCTGATAGGGCTGTATAATAATAATAATAAGCCTGTGACCCTGCTGGCAGCTGCACTCTGATAGGGCTGTATAATAATAATAATAATAAGCCTGTGACCCTGCTGGTCGCTGCACTCTGATAGGGCTGTATAATAATAATAATAAGCCTGTGACCCTGCTGGCCGCTCCACTCTGATAGGGCTGTGAGGTGTGGCAGTTACAGGTGAAGAGTTTCACTGAAGCTCATTTCCTCCTGGGTTAAAGGGTTGAGCAGTAAACCAGTAAGAACAGGAGCAGGTTGTGTAGTTTACTGGAGGTGCTGGGGTGTATGGGGGGGGTCTCATTGGTATAATATCATGTCACTCTGCTGCAGCCAATAGAACCATAGTAAATACATAAGAACATGAGAAGGTTTACAAACGAGTGGAGGCCATTCGGCCCATCTTGCTCATTTGGTTGTTAGTAGCTTATAGTAGTTTCCAGAATCTCATCGAGCAGCTTCTTGAAGGATCCCAGGGTGTCAACTTCAACAACATTACTGGTGAATTGGTTCCAGACTCCAACAATTCTCTATGTAAAAAGTGCCTCCTATTTTCTGTTCTGAATGCCCCTTTATCTAATCTCCATTTGTGACCCCTGGTCCTTGTTTCTTTTTTCAGGTCAAAAAAGTCCCCTGGGTCGACATTGTCAATACCTTTTACTTTTTAGACAGGGGAATCCTTTTGTAAATCTGGGCCTCAGTGTTTGGAGAGGTGACTGTTAAATTGAAAACCATGGAAAAGTTCTGAGTGTTTTTCTTTAATTTTGATTAACTGTTACCTTGTTTAATTTTGCATTTGTTTGAACTGAGTGTTCACCGAGCCCTCATCGTTAGGTAAGGGAATCCTGTGTTTAGTTAGAGCCTTTCATGGCAAGGGTTTTGTTTGTTACTGCACTGTTTTGTTTCTTTTTGGAGCTACAATGAGTGTGTGCAGTAAAAAAACAGTATTTTCAAAACAACCCTGATGTCCTTCATCTGCCTCCTTCACCTGCATTGATCATAGCACTGAGGGAGGTATTGCCCTCAGTGCACCACTAGGGGCAAACTTCTATATGTGGTGGAAGGGGTGGGATAGCACCCCCTTCTGAACGGGGGGGGAAACTACACAAAAAACTCATACAAGACGGAGGACGTCTTCCGCATGCTGGCGGAGATCCGGCAACAGCAACAACAACAGTTGCAACAGCAAGCCATGCTGCAGAGGTTGCTGAGATGATCATGGGGTGCCACTGCCACCCCCCATCATCCTAAAGCACAGACTGATGCACTGCAACCAAAACCAGGGATGCTGCTGATGGGGCCGGTGTTGGAGTTGGCATCTCCAGACCTGGAAAGGGAGGAGCCACTACCATCTCCAGAGCTGGAGAGGGAGGAGCCACTGCCATCTCCAGAGCTGGAGAGGGGGGAGCCACTGCCATCTCCAGAGCTGGAGAGGGAGGAGCCACTGCCATCTCCAGAGCTGGAGAGGGAGGTGCCACTGCCATCTCCAGAGCTGGAGAGGGAGGAGCCACTGCCATCTCCAGAGCTGGAGAGGGAAGAGCCACTGCCATCTCCAGAGCTGGAGGAAGAGCCACTGCCATCTCCAGAGCTGGAGAGGGAGGAGCCACTGCCATCTCCAGAGCTGGAGGAAGAGCCATTGCCATCTCCAGACCTGGAGAGGGAGGTGCCACTGCCATCTCCAGAGCTGGAGAGGGAAGAGCCACTGCCATCTCCAGAGCTGGAGAGGGAAGAGCCACTGCCATCTCCAGAGCTGGAGGAAGAGCCACTGCCATCTCCAGAGCTGGAGGAAGAGCCACTGCCATCTCCAGAGCTGGAGGAAGAGCCACTGCCATCTCCAGAGCTGGAGGAAGAGCCACTGCCATCTCCAGAGCTGGAGGAAGAGCTACTCTCAATAGAACTATATTAACACTCACTTCTCTCTCTCAATAGCGCTATATTAACACTCTATTCTCTCTCTCAATAGCTCTATATTAGCAATCACTTCTCTCTCTATAGCTATATTAACACTCACTTCTCTCTCAATAGCTATATTAACACTCTATTCTCTCTCTCTCAATAGCGCTATATTAACACTCTATTCTCTCTCTCAATAGCGCTATATTAACACTCTATTCTCTCTCTCAATAACGCTATATTAACACTCTATTCTCTCTCTCTCAATAGCGCTATATTAACACTCTATTCTCTCTCTCAATAGCTCTATATTAACACTCTATTCTCTCTCTCAATAGCGCTATATTAACACTCTATTCTCTCTCTCAATAGCGCTATATTAACACTCTATTCTCTCTCTCAATAGCGCTATATTAACACTCTATTCTCTCTCTCAATAGCGCTATATTAACACTCACTTCTCTCTCTCAATAGCGCTATATTAACACTATTCTCTCTCTCAATAGCTATATTAACACTCTATTCTTTCTCTCAATAGCTATATTAACTCTATTCTCTCTCTCAATAGCTATATTAACACTCTATTCTCTCTCTCAATAGCTATATTAACACTCATTCTCTCTCTCAATAGCTTATATTAACACTATTCTCTCTCTCAATAGTGCTATATTAACACTCTATTCTCTCTCAATAGCCTATATTAACACTTTATTCTCTCTCTCAATAGCTATATTAACACTCTATTCTCTCTCAATAGCTTATATTAACACTTTATTCTCTCTCTCAATAGCTTATATTAACACTCTATCTCTCTCTCAATAGTGCTATATTAACACTATTCTCTTTCTCAATAGCTATATTAACACTCACTTCTCTCTCAATAGCTTATATTAACACTCACTCTCTCTCTCAATAGCTTATATTAACACTCTATTATCTCTCTCAATAGCTATATTAGCAATCACTTCTCTCTCTCTCTCTCTCTCTTTCTCTCTCTCTCTATAAATATATTAAGAAAAAATGTTTAACAATCATTATGTAATGGGTATGGGTTGTGGGTTTTGTTGCAATACTATGTCACAATGACCAGATAGTCTTGCATCACTAGTTCTGAGAATCTTGCGCTCAAATATTTCACACAAGGGACAAGAAAATGAAGTCAGGAAATGTTTACATACCTCTTCAGTCTTTCATGCCACTGAAGAGAGGAAGGCTTATCTGAGTTTTCCTTTAACATTGTGAAAATAAATGTAAAACACAAGGCATTTAATATCACATTGAATTGCTTTGCTCAGATGTGAACCTTGTCCACCAATGGTCACATGGATGCAGGGCTTGTAAACCAGACTCACTAACTCCTTTATATTAACACGCACCTCTCTCAATAGTGCTGTATTTACTCTCTCAATTTAATTCAATTCAATCCAATTTAATAAGCTTTATTGGCATGACAGGAATAAACAAGTTTTGCCGAAGCAAAATAAACATACAAACAGACAGGTACAGTGTATAAACAGACACAATGAAAAGACAATTTTCAGTGCAGGTTAATTTGTTTCTCTTAGACTGTGGCAGGCAGTCACATATTCGGCAGCTAGTGCACATGTTATCCCCACCTCTCCTAAAAATATTTGTAATTTTTCATTTTCTGTGAGGTGGGTGAAGTCACTTAGTGACTCGTGAATTTGGGTATGAATGTGTCCCTGAGCAGCTTGTATTTGGGGCAGTGCAGTAGCAAGTGGAGCTCTGTCTCTATGTGGTCTAACTCACAGTGCTCACACAGTCTCCTCTCTCCGGGTCTCCACGTGGCTCTTTGTCGACCCTTTTCGATTGCTAATGTGTGGTCGCTCAATCTGTATTTGGTCAGTAGTTGTTTTTGTTTTTGGTCTTTAACTCTGACCAAATATTCTGCCAGAGTGTATGGTCTGTTTAAGCTCTGGTAGCACTCTAATCTATGCTGTGATTTTACTTGGCTCTCCCAGTGTATCAGGTATTTGTTTTTCAAGGCGATGGTTGTTTTAGATATCACTGGGGCCCGATTAGAGCAGCTGTTCTGAGGCTCTGTGATGTTGATCTGGTTCTCCTCACAGAGCTTCTCCATCATGTAGTTGATGATCTTTTTATATGAGTAGCTCTCCTGGCTTTCAGGGCCTTGAACTGGTAGGATTCGGGGTTGCTTTTGTTCAGGTGGCTCCAGTTCCTCAAAGCTCTCTTTTGTACAGTGAGCAGTAAGGGAAAACGTCCAAGCTCAGCTCTACAAGCATTGCTTGGAGCATTTCTGTGCAACTGCAAGATGTTTTTGCAGAATTCTACATGTAAGATTTCTGTTGGACTTTTGTCCCAATTACTGTATTCACAATTTAGAGTGGGGCCCCAAACTTCACTGCCGTACAAAAGGATTGGTTGTATAACTTGGTCAAAGAGTTTGAGCCAGACCGTGATTGATGGTTTTAGGTTATACAGCTGTTTCTTTATTGCATGAATGGCTCTGCTGGCTTTTTGTCTCAGTGCACAGACAGTTGGGTTAAAGCTCCCTGATGCACTGATCATTAGTCCCAGGTAGATGTAATTTGCTGTGTGCTCTAATGTTTTGCCAGTGAGGGTGAACTGGTAATTATTTCCCTGTATCCTGGCTTTTTTTTGGAAAATCATAATTTTTGTTTTGTTCATGTTTATGTTTAAAGCCCATGTTTCACAATACTGCTCCAGTAGGTTCAAACTCTGCTGCAGCCCGTGCTCTGTGGGAAATAACAGAAGCAGATCGTCAGCATAGAGCAAGCATTTAATTTGAGTGTCATCCAGAGTTACTCCTGGGACAGAGGACTGTTCCAGCACTGTAGCCAACTCATCCACATAGATGTTAAACAGAGTTCAGGTTACACCCTGCCCTGTGTGAAAAACTATGTCCTTTTGTTCTTAATTTTGACACTGCTTTTATTTTGATTTAATAATATTGTAGATCTTGTCCCCTATGCCACTTTGGAGGAGTTTGAAGAAAAGACCAGGGTGCCAGATTGAATCAAAGGCTTTTTAAAGTCGATGAAACAAGCAAACACTTTTCCTTTGATGGTCTGATTGACGTGCTTGTTAATGATGGCCTGCAGGGTGTAAATGTGGTCTGTAGGGCAGTGCTTTGGTAAGAAGCCTATCTGGCTTTTACTCAGTACGCTGTGTTCTGTCAGAAAGTTCAGTATTTGGGTGTTAATAATACTGCAGAATACTTTCCCTAAGTTACTGTTTACACAGATACCCCTATAATTATTTGGGTCTAATCTATCTCCATTTTATAAATTGGTGTAATGAGCCCTTTGTTCCAGATCTCTGGGAAGCAGCCTGTGCTCAGAGTGATGTTAGAGTTTCACCAGGGCCTCTTTCAGATGGTTGTTGCTGTATTTTAACATCTCATTGCTGATGCTGTCGAGGCTACAGGCTTTCCTGGCTGAGAGGGACTTCAGTTTGTCTGTCACCTCCTGCAGGGTGATTGGGGCATCTAGAGGTGATTGATTATCTTTAATAATTCTTTCCAGGTTTGCTAATTTATCAAGTAATCCATTTTGATTTAGAGTTAGATTATTTTTTGGGATTGGTTTGTAAAGTTTTTCAAAATATTGTTTCCAAATATTTCCATTAAGGATTGCCAATTCCTTGTTACTGTTACTGGAGTTCAGATTCTTCCAGTTTGACCAGAATGAATTATTATCAATTGATTGTTCAAGCTGTAATAATTGTTTGCTCACGTAGGCTTGTTTTTTCTTTTTAAGTGTATGTTTGTAGTGTTTTAAAGTTTGACAGTAATTGAGTCGGAATTCTTTATTTTGCTGATCTCTGTGTTTCAGATTAGATACTTCTCTTAATTTGTTCCTCATTGCTTTACATTCCCTGTCAAACCATTTTTCTTTAGGTTTTGTTTTCTAGATCTTAATAATTGTGTTTGTTTTCCTTATTTCTGATTTGTCTGATGCTATTAGTAACATTTTGCTGAAGTCTCTCACAGCCAGATTGACTCCATTTGCATCAGTCTGATAGCTTTTATGTAAGAAATGGTTTAACATGTGTTTGATTTTGTCACTGTTGATGATTTTCTGGTATTGTAAATGGCTGGTTTGTTTCCATTTATAGGTGGGTGGAGTTTGTATAGATGTGTGTGTGTGTGTTTACATCAATGTTGGGCTGTGCTGACCTTTTTAAATACACACTGTCTGGCTGTGGTCTGACAGGGTGGACTGTGGCCTGACTATGAAGCTGTTAATGAGCTGGGGGTCCATGTCAGTGATGCAATAGTCCACCACACTGCAGCCCCGAGCAGAGCTGAAGGTGAACCTTCCTAGAGAGTCTCCTCTAGTCCGGCCGTTTACAATGTACATTCCTACACTTCTGCACATCTGCAGCAGCTGTTTCCCATTCATATTGACTACACTATCATAGCTGTTTCTGTTTAGTGTGATAGAGTCTTGGTACAAAGGGTTAAATAAATGTGAAACTCCTCTTTTTACTGGGCTGATGGAATGACAAATTTCCCCTTTATACCACACAATTATGCCACCTGACTCGTTTGATTTTCGTACTCTTTAGGGAGGGCTGTCTGAGCTCCCCATACCCCACGGGACATTGACTAGACACATCTGCACTGAGCCATGTTTCACAAAGAAAAATTACATCCATGTCTTTTAAACTATTTACAAAATCAGGGACTAAATTCTTCATTCCAAACACTGAAGAGCACAAGCCCTGAACATTCCAGCTGCTGATTTTGAACGAGATAGTTGCTACTGATAGAATTGTTTATGGTGAGATAAGTTGTGAACACAATTGTTTATGAACCGTTCTAAAGAGTTATATTATTGTTGTTGTTTTTATTATTATTACTACAGTTAATTTTTCTGAAAAGTGGAAATATATACTCTCCAGAGGTTTTCTGATCTTGATATTCAAAGGTTAATTTCAGAAGATGACTGGTAGTTGATGTATTCACACTTGTACATGCTCATACACACACCTTATAGACACATTAGCTCGCCCATTGCTCACCCTTGTTGCAGCCTATGCTGTCAGTAATCTAGAGCAGATCATGTGAAGGAGTTGCTTGATGTCACTCAGTTTGGATGTCGTTGAGTCAGCTGGACCGGAAGCTGCTGCTGCGTAGCTCTGGTGGCATCTTTGGGCGTGCTGGGACTGTTCCTGAGGATTGGAGGTGGGGGGTCTGGGGGTTGGGGTGTGCTGCTCCTGGTGAATCCATGTGCAGACGGTGTGGGTTCTTGGGGGCCTCTCCTTCCGAGCGCTCTGTATCTCTTTGTATGGCGGGCTGACATTGGCTCTCTACTGGTCCTGGCTGGGTCTCGGCCGAGGGTGACGTCTTTGATGGTTTTTGCAAAGATTTTCATCCCTTGTTGGTTGAGGTGGACTTTGTCATACAGGTGTCTGTGCTGGAGGGCGTGGTGATGAGCAACGTGCACACTGGGGAGGCGAGCGCAGCTGTTTGAGATCTTCCTGTTAATCTCATCAATGCTGTGCTCTGGCACATCTTTTCTCAGCAGCAATGTGGAGAGAATGATTTTGGCCGCGGGGAATTTCTGTGTGGCCAGTTTGACCAGTTGTTCCAGTGCTTTGGGCAGATCTTTTGAATGCTGCTGCAAATCATTTGTCCCCGTGTGGATTATGATGTATTTTGGGCCTACAAACTGTGGCTTTGCTATAATCTCTCTGTATTGGGGCATCTAATTTTAGTGATTCGCTTTCCCGGAAAGTGACGCCTTTCTTCAAGGTAGCGCCCGTTGGAGTCTATGAGAATCACCACGTCAGGCTGGGGGTGTTTGTTGCTGGTTTGGGGGTTTGAAGGTTGAGTCTGTTCTTCAGGGGATGGGGTTGGTGTCTCGTGCTCTGCATTGTCTATGTTTGTGTTGGTGTTGGTTGTTGTGTTTCTTCTCTGCTGTTGTGTGGGGTTCACAGCGCTGTTGAGAACTTCTGAGGGCTGGGATTGCGACTTCCCCTTTTGCAGCAGCCAATGCTGCCTCTGCCTTTTCAATCTGAGGCTGAATCTGATTCTCACTCCTGGTTGGCTCTGTCGTGCTGCGTGTGTCTGTTTGTGCCAGGTTTTCTTTCAGACTCTGCAGTTCTCTGTGGAGGCTTCTTGTCTCACTGAGCTGTGCCTTCTTCTGGAGCTCCTCTCTGACCTTCTTCATGTCGCTCTTCAGACGATCGTTCTCTAACTTTCAGTTCAGCCACTACTTTATGTTAATTTTTTATTTTATTGATTTCGTCTTTTAGCTGTTCTATACTTTCTCCTTGGTTTAGTTTGGCTGTGATGGATTCTCTGAATTCAGTAAACTCCCTCTCCAGGTCTGACAGGCAGTCTTTGATGTCTTTCACAGGGCTGAGCATCTTTGGTGACAGACTGGGGGTGAGCTGGGCAGTGTTCCTGGCAGGCTCTGTGCTGGGTGTGGCATCTGCAGCACTACAGTCCGCACCCTGTCTGCCCTGCTGTGTGCAGTCAGTCTGTTGCTTCACTCTCTGGAAAGACTGTTCAGAAGTGTCTAGGCTGGCCTCACAGCCTTGTATCAGCACAGTGCCATTATGATAGATATTGCATGTAAACACAGTGATGTCAGGGTCTGTGCTCTCTGTTATCACTAATTGTCTGCCATTGCAGATGCCTTTTCTTTTAAAGTGCCTGAATGTGTTACACAGAGCATTGACCCAGGCGGCCGGCTGCTCTGTGAAGAACACAAGGTTTGTTTTGGTCCTGGTCTCTCCAGAGAGGGAGAAGTCTGCCATTAGTGTCTCTGGGCTGTCTTTTAAGAGAGCATTTTTAAAGGTCTTCCTAGCCTGTACAGTCCTCAGCTCTGCTGGGTATCGTATTTCAAAGCTCTCTGGACCCAGCTGTTCCAGTGGCAGTTGGTTTGGAATCTTCGATATCACAGATTCTGCAGCCGGCCTGCAGGGATCGGGGGTTTCCCTCCTTTTCAAACTGCCATCTTCCATCTCAGGCTTCATTCTTATTTTTATTTTATTTTTTAGTATTTAATAAATTTTCAAGTCAGTTTCCTTGCCCCTTACTGTAGAGTAGCTGTATAGTATCTCTCTCTCTCTCTCTCTCTCTCTCTCTCTCTCTCTCTCTCTCTCTCTCTCTCTCTCTCTCTATATATATATATATACTGTATATATATATATATATATATATATATATATATATATATATATATATATATATATATATATATATATATAGAAAAAATGTTTAACAATGATTCTGTAATGGGTATGGGTTGTGGGTGTTGATGTATGAATGTTAAAGTTACATATTTTAAAATATGTTTGTATTATAAGATTGCGTGTATGTTGTTTAAAAAATATATACAAATATTTATATAAACAAAATGTTTAACAATTAACTGAAATGCATAAAGATTTCACAATTGATTAAGATATGAATTTAAAACATTATTTGGTGGTTCATCCTTAGGTTCCCCTCACTCTTTTATTGTTTATGGCAATATCTTAATAAACGTGCATGTCTGGTGTAATGTTTGCAATACTATGTCACAATGACCAGATAGTCTTGCATCACTAGTTCTGAGAATCTTGTGCTCAAATATTTCACACAAGGGACAAGAAAACAAAGTCAGGAAATGTTTACATACTTTTAAGGTAACACAGCAATACACCTTCATTGCACAACCTGTAGCCGAGTAATGATGAAATATAATGTCATCTTCCTCAAATTAGTACATAACCACACATTCACATCTTTAACAATGTAACCCTATCAAATCTGATGGATTGTTTTGTGTATCAGCAATAATCATAGCTTCAGATATACAAAGGGATTTGTTAAGACAGCATTACGTTTCTTGATTCCTTGGACGGCTTTAAGTAGTACTGCTGTAGAACAAACCAATGCACTAGACATTTTTTTATAAACATCGGGCTGGTTTCACAGACCCTGGTTAGTATTAATCTTGGATTAAGTTACCTAAAATATCATTAGCTAGTCCAAGATTAGTGCTAATCAGGGTCAGTGAAACCAGCAAACATTTTTATTTTATCCCAAATATATACTTAACTGTATTGGGGCAGCAGTGTGGAGTAGTGGTTAGGGCTCTGGACTCAGTGTGGAGTAGTGGTGAGGGCTCTGGACTCAGTGTGGAGTAGTGGTGAGGGCTCTGGACTCAGTGTGGAGTAGTGGTGAGGGCTCTGGACTCAGTGTGGAGTAGTGGTTAGGGCTCTGGACTCAGTGTGGAGTAGTGGTTAGGGCTCTGGACTCAGTGTGGAGTAGTGGTGAGGGCTCTGGACTCAGTGTGGAGTAGTGGTGAGGGCTCTGGACTCAGTGTGGAGTAGTGGTTAGGGCTCTGGACTCAGTGTGGAGTAGTGGTTAGGGCTCTGGACTCAGTGTGGAGTAGTGGTTAGGGCTCTGGACTCAGTGTGGAGTAGTGGTTAGGGCTCTGGACTCAGTGTGGAGTAGTGGTTAGGGCTCTGGACTCAGTGTGTAGTGGTGGTTAGGGCTCTGGACTCTTGACCGGAGGGTCGTGTGTTCAATCCCAGGTGGGGGACACTGCTGCTGTACCCTTGAGCAAGGTACTTTACCTAGATTGCTCCAGTAAAAAACCCAACTGTATAAATGGGTAATTGTATGTAAAAATAATGTGTAAAATATAATGCAATTGTATGTAAAATGTGATATCTTGTAACAATTGTAAGTCACCCTGGATAAGGGTGTCTGCTAATAAATAAATAATAATAATAATAATAATAATAATAATAATAATAATAATAATAATAATAATAATAATAATAATAATAATGGACATCGCCATCATATAAATTGTGTTTTCTGTATAAAGCTCAGGGATGCCTCAATAGGGGCCCTATAAAAATGTACAGGAGGATTGTATTGCATTGTATTATATGTGTTTGTCCCAAAGTCAACTTAAAGTGATTCGGGATGTGACAGTGGCACCTGACTGTACTGTAAACGTGCTTAAATACTTGTGATCTAATCATGACCTCCCTCTGTTGTACAGCTGTGTTGTGCAGCTAGCATCAGTGTGGGAGTTCTGGCAGTGTCTTGTCTCTTCTGTGCTGTGAACCTTGATCCTGTATTAAAGCTGAGCCAGTCTCTTGTTCATTGCTATTATTTCTGTGGTATGCTCTGTGCTGTGAACCTTGATCCTGTATTAAAGCTGAACCAATGCTAGCCATATATTTACTAATAATTAGCAGATTTTATTTAAATAGTTTGTTTAAATTCTAATCTATGGTCCTGTAATTAATGGCATCATGATGTATTTTTTTTTTTTGTAACAGTATTTAGGTTCAATGTGTAAAATGATAAATTAACAAATTCTGCAAAAACAGTCCTATAAATAGCACCCTTCTGAAATTCCCTTAGCCGCACGCAGCACTGTCCCGCAAGTTGTGTAAAACCAGACACAATAACTGCACATATAAACAGAGTGATATTCAGCAACAATACATCCAAGCACAATGTCTTGCATCACTCACTTTGCATCACATGGCAATAGTGCAGGAAGTGATTCAATGATTAGGCATTGAGGTTTACACAAATACAGGACAAGTCACCAGCCCTACAGCTTGTTAACATTTAATTCACAATTGAAACTGGAAACATACTAAATGTACATTGAGCAAAGTGGTAATTAAAGCACAAAGTGGTCAATCATTTTCACACATAAGTGCCTATGGTTTCTAATCGATAGTAAACCAATTAAACTAATTCATTAAACCAATTTATGCCCATGTAGTGCCGCCCTCTTGTGGCAACGTTACAAAAATTCACGTGTCAGATGTGCAAAGGATGCATTCTAGACCTGTTTAGAACAAGGGTGTCAAACATACGGGCCCGCGGGCTGAATCCGGCCCCCGGAGTGATCTCATCCGGCCCACGGAATATCGCGGAATATAATTTTTTTATTCAATAGGATTCAGGTAAAAGAAATTGCAAAAAAATTAGTGCTGGGACGAATATCCGAATGAACTTTTTTTTTTACATGTATTCGAAAGCAAAAAAAAAAATGTCTGTGTCAGTCAGAAATAATTTGATCTGTGTGAGACTTTATATACATGTGGCGGCGAGATTTACTCTGCTGGAGCCTCTGCTCACTTTCCCTTGCTTGTCACCTGCTTGCCATTGTCACTGCTGCTGCTGTGAGTCGGGGGCATGCCCTGCCTGTGCACTCTGACTGTCAGCTAAGATCAGCCCCACGCGCGGGTGAATGCTGCTGTTCACTCTATAAAAGAGCTATCTAGGAAGATAACGGTTGTACGCCTGGATTCTTACCTCCGCTACAATATATGTATGTATATATATCCCGGGTTTAAAAGGCATGTCGTATGCAGACAGGCTAAAAGAATTGAATCTATTCAGTCTTGAACAAAGAAGACTATGCGGCGATCTGATTCAAACATTCAAATTCCTAAAAGGTATAGACAATGTCGACCCAGGGGAAGTTTTTTGACCTGAAAAAAGAAACAAGGACCAGGGGTCACAAAAGGAGCATTCAGAACAGAAAATAGCAGGCACTTTTTTACACAGAGAATTGTGAGGGTCTGGAACCAACTCCCTAGTAATGTTGTTGAAGCTGACACCCTGGGATCCTTCAAGAAGCTGCTTGATGAGATTCTGGGATCAATAAGCTACTAACAACCAAACGAGCAAGATGGGCTGAATGGCCTCCTCTTGTTTGTGAACTTTCTTATGTTCTTATGTTCTTATCTGCCCCACAATAATACATACACGGTCACCAGTCCTGGGTGGGTGCAGTAGTGCTCGTGGTGGGTGATACAGTTTATTTAGTGACAATTGGTGTGGTGCTGTTCCGGCTTAGTACTGGCCCTTGGCGACAGCTCTGGAACTGTGTTAACTGTCTGGTAATGCACAAGACAAGACAAGACAATTACAAACAAACAAAACACAACACTCACAATACTGTTCTCAATACATGGGGTCTCTCACAGTCCTTCTCGGTTCAAAACACAAACCAAAGAGAAGGAACAGATTATGATTCTCCGTCCCCTTTTATGCTGTCACATATGACTCCTTGGTAAACGTGTCCCGCCCCCTTTCTAGCTGGCCGACTTCCCTTGAACCCTGGGAAAAAACTGTCAGGCCAGCCCATCCAGGGAACTCTGTTCTCGCTGCTTAGCACCCTCACAGGTCGGGAGGGAGATTTACAACCAAGAATCATTGTATTTCTGTCACAATTTTTCTCTGAATATTTTTTTAATTGATCTGTTAAACCATTTTGGCAATTTTGTTTTAGATTTCGATTTGTTAACTTTTGGGATGTAATTGTTTTGCGCCTCTAGTACTACATTTTTAAAAAACAGCTATCCTTTTTTCATGGATGTTTTACTCCAATCTACTTCTGTTAGTCTCTGTTTCATTCCTTCATAGTTTGCCTTCCTAAAATTGTAAACCTTAGCTTTAGTCATTACTTTTTGGGTTTTAAAAAGCACTTTAAATGAAACCATGTTGTGGTCTGAGTTTGCCAATGGTTCTCTAACCTCTGTTTTAGTTATTCTGTCTTCATTATTTGAAAAGACTAAATCAAGGATTGCCTCCCGTCTAGTCGGTGCCTTGACAAATTGCATTAGGAAGCAGTCATTTGTCATTTCCACCATTTCAATTTTGTCTGTCGTGCTCCCCACTGGGTTTTTCCATTATATATGGGGGAAGTTGAAATCCCCATTAACTACTTCAACACCATGATGTACGCACGTACTTCAAATGAAAATCCACTTACAGTACCATGCCGTAAGTGCGTACGTCAAGTTTCCCATTCTATTCTATGATCGGTTTCTCAGTCTAGTGTTTCAGGATTCATTCTCTAAGGCAGTGCTAGTACTGTGGAATGTGCATGAAAGTCGGAGGAGGGTCAGGTGACATTTGTATCCAATTGCATGTCATGTTGCGATTCCAATCTAGCTGTGGCAGTTTAGAAGACTGAGATATTGTGGGAAGCTATTCAACTTTGACAAGTATATATACAGTGTTTTAATTTTTTTTGGTTTATCATTAGTTTTACTTTTTTATTTGCAGTTTATATAATTTTTAGAGAAAGCTAAGCATGCAACGTACATGGTCTTTCTATAATGAGCAATGGGAGTGAAGCTGGTTCAGAGGATTTCGATACCAGCAACAGTGATGCTGACTTATAACTCAGCAATGATGATGAAGAGGATGTGGAGCCAAGAACAGAACAAACTGTACAAACAAAAGAGCATGCAGCTACTTTACATGTAAGCCAGCTGCAAACGGGAAGCTGTTTGGTTTGAAATGGCAGTGCTGTGATGAAATACTATCAAAACACAACACTGGGTAGAGGCAATGCGGCAGCCAGATCCATTTTGTGACTATCCCTCCAACACAAGGGAAGCAGAGACCGTAAAAAAGGTACAGGGTCTACTACAAAAATGAAAACAAAAGAAAAGACACAAGAAAAATGTGCAGTGGTTGCAAAGGCAACCCCGGGTTCTGTTGTATTGAACATTTCAATAAATGGCACAGAGCTAGTCGATACTGGCACACGTTTTGATGTTGTTTGATTTTTATTTGATACTTATTATTATTATTATTATTATTATTATTATTATTATTATTATTATTATTATTATTATTATTATTATTCGCTGAGTTTTTGTTTTCATTGTTAAAAAAACGTGTTTTTATGTCTATATTGAATATGAGTATGTAGTACACAGGAGCATAAAGGGTTAAGGAAAAACACAGTTTAGGTCATGAATTTGTGTTTTATTCATCATATGTTATAGCAATTACAGGTTTGAAAACACTATTATTATTATTTTCAAAATCTGGTACCTGGGAAGGGGCTTCATTTTTACATCTGGAGTTGAAGTGGTTAATACGGCTTCTCCTTTCTAATGTCATTGTATAACAAATTATTTTGCTCAGTGCCTGCATTTGGTGGTCTATAGCATGCCCCTATTATTATGCCTTATTGATTCTGCATTGTTTTTCCAGATTGTTGTTGAAGCTGACACCCTGGGATCCTTCAAGAAGCTGCTTGATGAGATTCTGGGATCAATACGCTACTAACAACCAAACGAGCAAGATGGGCTGAATGGCCTCCTCTCGTTTGTAAACTTTCTTATGTTCTTATTTAACACCTGGGCTTCAAGACTATTCTGTCCTGCCTGTCTTTCCTATACAGCGTATACCTACTAATATTATATTTCATTATAATAACATTATAATACTATAACCAAGTTCCTGTAACACCTATCACATCGTAGTTACTTGTTAGTGCAGGAGCTTCAAGTTCCAACATTTTGTTTCTGAGACTTCTAGCATTTAGATAAATACATTTAAGGGCTGTCTTACCTGAGTTGTTGCCCTTGTTTTGATGTAGTCTCCCTTCTGTTTTTTTGTTGATTTCTCCCCCTTCCTTTCTAGTTTAAATGCTTTTGAACCTTCTTGAGGATCCTTTCTCCGACTAGATTGGTTCCCTTTTTCTTTAAGTGCAGTCTGTATCACCTATATAGATAGTCCTTGTTGTAGAATGCGGTCCAATGTTCAAAGAAGGTGAAGCCTTTCAGTGTGTACCACGTTTTCAGCCATGCATATTAGATTATTTCCAGCTGTCTGTATGCTCCTTTGCAAGTTGCCGGCAGTATCCCAGAAAATACCACAGTTTTGTTCTTGTCTTTTAATTTCCTTCTTAGCTCTCTGAATTTGTTTTGTAGGGATCTTGATCTGTCTCCTCTAATGTTATTTGTACCGATGTGGACGACTACTACCGGGTTGTCTCCTGTTCATTCTAGGAGCCTGTGTAAGTTATGTGTGTGACAAAGGCTCCTGGAAGGCAGCACACTGTTGTAGTAAGGGGGCCCAGACTGCGAACTGAACTTGCTGTGTTTCTCAATATGGAGTCCCCGACAATCAGGACATCCCTTCTTTTTGCTGCCTGGCCAGCACAGTTTATAGTGTCCTGGATGTTGTTCCTTTCATTCTGTTGATGTTGGTTTTGATCATCTAAATTTTGAAGTGGCTCAGACTTGTTTAATGTTTTGAGTACTGGTGGTTGTGTTTGACTAAGTTTCATTATTTCCCCTGGCTCTGCCTACCTGAACCCAGATGCTTTGACCCTCTTCTATCTCTCTGGTGGCTTTCAGTCTGTTAGGGGCGCAGACTTCCAAGAATTGTGGGTGTGTCTTTATCTTTTGGTGAGTTCTTATTTCCCAACAGCCACATGTTGCGTACAAATTAAGCACATTGGTTTTCCATTCATACCCACAAAGAAATATATTCATGCCCATTTTTCTGTAGTGACAAGATGATACTACAGAACTTACAAATCAGAACTAAAACCCTTTTTCTGGTATCACTGGGGTCGTAACTCGACCCAGCTGCCGCACGTCGTCTCAGCCACGTGGTCGGTGATTGACAGCAATCACAGAAACATGACAATGTGTGTTGCTCATGCGAAGGAACTCACTGGAGGCGTGTTTGCACATGTGAGTGAACTAATCAATATGTGCTATTTAGGGGAATGTAAATATGCTATATATGATCATTTGTTAAATACAGTAACTTTGAAGTTTTGTATTTGTATTTGTATTTGTATTTGTATTTGTATTTGTATTTGTATTTGTATAACTGTCACTCAGCCCGACTCCTCCACCAAACAAAGGATTTCCCCCCTTTTTTATACCATGTGGCTGGAGCCTAATTATCATCAATGATTCAATTCGCTCCAGCCACATTCTCATATGTATTTTTGGCAGGGATAGAAAATTAACCCCATCCCTGCCAACCACCACCAAATCACCATAAAAAAATATTATTTACAGGCAGGCTCTGCCCTGTCACAGTACGGTATATTACTTGTTTCCTGCTTACTTAATTCATTTTTACAGTTTTAACTGAATTTAAATATTTGAAAAGTAATAATATTAAAATTGATAAATAAGGAAATAAATAAATAAATATGTTTTATAAATAAATAAAACAAAAGCCCCATTAATGCTGTGCCAGTTAAGACACATTTTGACTACATCATTGCAACTGAATGAATGTAAAAACTCTGCCAATGATTTAATATAAAAAGTCCTCTTTTAATGAAATTAAGATTGCAATCACATCATGCATTACACAATTAGGACTTTACCTCAAGTGAGAAACTGAGGGTGTTTCCTTCCTTCTTACTGCTCACTAAAAAAAATGACTAATTGCATTGCTTAAGAAGCACAGCGTCAGAGTGCTATAAAAGAGCCTTAGATCCCAAAGGGGCTTCATCTCCAGCAGCAGGTAATCCAGACAAGAACATGATGTGGATGAAGCTCTTAGTGCTGAGTGCTCTGGCTCTGTCAGCCCATGCAGTCCCCATATTCCCAGCAGACAATGGAGAAGACAATATGGACTTTGCAGAGGTAATGGCTTTTTAATTCTGACCTTGTAAAGATTTTTTATAGTTTATATTTATATAGTAGTAGTAGTAGTAGTAGTAGTAGTATCATCATTGGTGTCACTGACTGGTCTACAGTGGTTCTGTTTTTGTTGTATTCATGGATTCTCAATTTCACTTTGCAGAAATATCTCAAGCATTTCTACAACCTCACATCCACTGAAAACCCTTCATTCCGAAGACGGCATGGTGGAGTGATGGACAAAGTTAAAGAAATGCAGAAGTTCTTTGGCCTCAAAGTGAGCGGAGTGCTGGACTCTGACACACTCAAAGTGATGAAGAAACCAAGATGTGGAGTCCCTGATGGAGAGCAGTACACAACCTACCCAGGAGGTCTGAAGTGGCCAACAAACAGCCTCACATACAGGTAATTGAACTCATCTCTTAAACCCACTGAATGACTGGGAGCAGCTGCTCTAAAGAGACCGGTCAAACAGCCTCACATACAGGTAATTGAACTCATCTCTTAAACCCACTGAATGACTGGGAGCAGCTGCTCTAAAGAGACAGGTCAAACAGCCTCACATACAGGTAATTGAACTCATCTCTTAAACCCACTGAATGACTGGGAGCAGCTGCTCTAAAGAGACAGGTCAAACAGCCTCACATACAGGTAATTGAACTCATCTCTTAAACCCACTGAATGACTGGAAACAACTGCTCTAAAGAGACCGGTCAAACAGCCTCACATACAGGTAATTAAACTAATCTCTTAAATCCACTGAGGAAATAGTTGCTCTAGAGACAGGTCAAACAACCTGACATACAGGTAATTAAACTAATCTCTTAAATCCACTGAGGAAACAGCTGCTCTAAAGATACAGGTCAAACAAAATTTTGCCACTTTAAATGTTCGTTGTAATGGTTTGCAGTGTGATGATGATGATGATGATGATGATGATGATGATGATGATGATAATGAAGATGTATCTGGCTGTGCAGTCTAGGGAAAGTTTCCTAAATACTGAACTATATTTTACTCATACAGAGATTCTCATGAAAGAAATTGGGACAGATTCTGAAAGCTATATAGTGCAATTTCTTTCTATAAAAGATAAACACCAACACCAAAATAATTAACATAAATAGCTTAAGATTACCTTCAAGCTGTTAAATTAAATATCTGAGTTGTTTCTTTCCAGATTATAAATGGAATGTGCTAATGATGATTTGGAGTAAATAGTTTTGAGAGTCTTGCCCATTATGTATTTATAAACATTCAAGGCAGTGTTTTTGAAAATGCAATACGGTTTTATATTCATCTGGCCCCTCCTGTTTTTCACACACAGGATTGAGAACTACACACCAGATATGTCTAATTCTGATGTTAACAAAGCAATAGAGAAAGCTTTTCAAGTGTGGAGCAAGGTGACCCCACTGAAGTTCACAAGACTCACCAGCGGCACGGCTGATATAAGGATCTCCTTTGGAGCTCGAGGTAAACTTGCTACTGTGGCACCGGTCAACATGCACCCACTATCATGCCTCTTTCAAAATGCTGTTAGATCTTTTCCTTTCCTGTTTCTGGTGCACTCTCAACATGATCAACTCCATCTGTATCACAATTCTAATTATAAAGTGACCAATCAGTTGGTCAATACTGTACTTGCGAGAAAGATTTGCAAAGATTTTGAAAAGATGTGTGAATTGCCTTCCAGACCACGGTGACTTCTATCCCTTCGATGGTCCTGAAGGCATTTTGGCTCACGCTTTTGCACCTGCAGCCGGCATCGGAGGCGACACTCATTTTGACGAAGATGAAACCTTTTCTGCTGGATCAGCTGGTAAGCCATTCAGAAAGATAACAATTGCAGTGAAAACACCAGTGGTGTAACTGCTTTAAACAGTGAAGACACATTCTTTTACCATTAGGTTCTAATGTTGCACAACAAAGTCATTCATATTTTCAGATGCATAACCACTTCAACACCATGACGTACGCACGTACGTCAATTGAAAACCCACTTACAGTACCATGCTGTACCTGCGTACGTCAAGTTTCCCATTCTATTCTATGATCGGTTTCTCAGTCTAGCATTTCAGGTTTCATTCTCTAAAGCAGTGCTAGTACTGTGGAATGTGCAATGAAAGTTGAGGGAGGGTCAGGTGGCATTTGTATCCAATTGCGTGTCATGTAGCAATTCCAGTCTGTAGCTGTGGGCGTTTAGAAGGCTGAGATATATTGCAGGAAGCCATTCAGCTTTTACAAGTATATATGTAGTGTTTTAAATGATTATTTTTATTTATTATTAGTTTTACTTGTTTAGTTATAGTTTAAATAGTTTTTAGTTAAAGCTAAACATGGCAACATACGTGGTCTTTTTGTAATGAGCAACGGGAGTGAAGTTGGTTTGGAGGATTTCAATACCAGCGACAGTGATGCTAACATATCACTCAGTGATGGTGATGAAGAGGATGTAGAGCCAAGAACAGTACAAAGTGTACAAACAGAAGAGCATGCAGCTACTTTACATGTAAGCCAGCTGCAAACGGGAAGCTGTTTAGTTTGAAATGGCAGTGCTGTGACGAAATACTATCAAAACACAGCACTGGGTAGAGGCAATGTTTCAGCCAGATCCATCACAATACCTGCTCAAAGTAGCCCTGTACACGCATTTGTGACTATCCCTCCAACACAAGGGAAGCAGAGACTGTAAAAAAGGTGCAGGGTCTGCTACGAAAATGAAAACAAAAGAAAAGACACAAGAAAAATGTGCAGTGGTTGTGAAGGCAACCCCGGGTTCTGTTGTATTGAACATTTCAATAAATGGCACAGAGCAAGTCGATACTGGCACACGTTTTGATGTTTGATTTTTATTTGATAATTACTGTTTACTGATTATTATCTTTATTAGCAGCGTTTTTGTTTTCATTGTTAAAAAAAAAAAAACGTTTTGATCTCTATATTGATAGTAGTACACAGCAGCATAAATCGAAGTATAAAAACATTATTAAAACCTGATCAAGCAGACCAATATTGCGTCTTGTGCCATCTTCTTCTATTGTGCTTGTTGAAGTTGTGGCTAAGAATATATGCAGCTCACTTGTTCCCACCTGTTGCTTTTAGGGTATAACCTGTTCCTCGTGGCTGCTCACGAGTTTGGCCATGCTCTTGGACTATCTCATTCCCAGGATCCCGGTGCCTTGATGTATCCCATCTACAGCTACACGGACACCAGCAACTATGCTCTCCCTCGGGATGATGTTCGAGGGATCCAGTCTCTCTATGGTAAGTGAGGCATGTGAGCTGTATACAGATCTATCATGAGACCATGTTAAACTGTTTTTGAAACATTAGGTATTAACTACTGTCTATAGGTTTGCTGTGCCATAAGCATGCTGACAATATGCTTTCCCATAGAATACATATACCTTGTACAGTATACCCACACAAACCAATGTACAGGAATTTATATTTACTTACTATTTGCTAACTTTGTCATTAGGTCCAAACCCTGTTACAGACCCGGACCCAAATACACCTCCAACAACTCCCAACGCCTGCGATCCCAATCTGGTCTTGGATGCCATCACCAGTTTACGTGGAGAAACAATGTATTTCAAAGACAGGTAACAAAATCCAGTCTGGTTTGCACACTTGAACTGCAACGCACTTACAACCCTAAATCAGATAGATCAGCTTTGTAAAAGTAGGGTTAATGCAAAACCAAGCTAATGTAGTTTGTGGAATCTACTACTGCAGCTATGGAAAGGACTGATTGCAGTGTTCTTGTTTCTGGTGGGAGTGACTTGTTGCTTTATTTTGTTTACAGACTTCAGCTGTCCATTGCATCTGCTTATTTTATTTTCTGTTTTGTTATTTTCACTGAATTTAGTTCAAAAGATTTGAATGAGCGGATCTTTTGAATTTATAATACAGAACTTGTATTTCTCCTTATAAGTTGTTGCTGGTCCCATGAATACAGCAGCTCTTTTTTTTAAAAATTTTAGTAGTTGCCAATTGTTTTTTTTATCATTTTATCTCAATTTAGAGTAGCCAATTATTTTTAGGCTCAGCTCACTGCTACCAACCCATGCACTGACTCAGGAGGGTGAAGACGAGCACATGCTGTCCTTCAATTCGTGTGCTGTCAGCTGACTGCTTCTTTTCACACTGCAGACCCACCATGTAGCCACCTCAGAGTTACAGCGTCGGAGGACAATGCAGCTCTGGGCAGCTTACAGGCAAGCCTGCAGGCGCCCGGCCAGACTACGGGGTCACTGTTGCGCGGTGAGCCGAGGACACCGTGGCCAACCTAAGCCCTCCCTCCCCAGGCGGCACTCGGCCAATTGTGCGCCGCCCCCTGGGAGCTCCCGTCCACGGTCGGATGTGGAATAGCCTGGACTCGAACTGGCGACGTCCAGGTTATAGGGTGCATCCTGCACTCTACCCACAGCACCTTTACCGGATGCGCTACTTGGGAGTACAGCTCTTTTAAAAAGGCCCTTTCCCAACAGGTTCTTCTGGAGGCAGATCCCTCAGAATAACCAGGTTGAACAGCACTCCATCCATTACTTCTGGCCAGAGCTGCCCAGCAGCATCGATGCTGCTTATGAGAGCCAGCACAGTGACAGGGTCTTTCTGTTTAAAGGTAACTTCACTATGAGAGCCATTATTATTATTATTATTATTGTTATTAGACATGAGCCAGATAAGGACTGAGATAAGAAGGTAGAATGTTTTGAAACTGTGAAACAACAACAAGGAATGCATTTGAAGAATCAGAACTTATTTGTGTTCCTCTGTGCTTCACAGGAGCTCAATACTGGGCTCTGTTTGGGTATGACGTTGACCAGGGCTTCCCTCAAAGCATTTACAACATGGGCTTCCCTAAGAATGTGAAGAGAATTGATGCAGCACTTCACAATGAAAATACTGGGAAAACCTTCTTCTTTGTTGGGAATCAATACTACAGGTAATGTAGACAGAGTGACCTGCACCTTTTTAAAGCACAGTTTCTGATACTTTCCTCCTTGCAGACTAGGAACCCAGCACACCTCCGCCTAGTCTTGCTGTGTTGCTAGGTACCCAGCAGACCTCCTCCTAGTCTTGCCGTGCTGCTAGGTACCAGCAGACCTCCTCCTAGGCTTGCCATGTTGCTAGATACCCAGCAGACCTCCTCCTAGTCTTGCCATGTTGCTAGGTACCCAGCACACCTCCTCCTAGTCTTGCCATGTTGCTAGGTACCCAGCAGACCTCCTCCTAGGCTTGCCATGCTGCTGGGCACCCAGCAGACCTACTCCTAGTCTTACTGTGTTGCTAGGTACCCAGCAGACCTCCTCCTAGTCTTGATGTACTGCTAGGTACCCAGCAGACCTCCTCCTAGTCTTACTGTGTTGCTAGGTACCCAGCACACCTCCTCCTAGTCTTGCCGTGTTGCTAGGTACCCAGCACACCTCCTCCTAGTCTTGCAGTGTTGCTAGGCACCCAGCACACCTCTTCCTAGTCTTGCCGTGCTGCTAGGTACCCAGCAGACCTCCTCCTAGTCTTGCCGTGCTGCTAGGTGCCCAGCAGACCTCTTCCTAGTCTTGCCGTGTTGCTAGGTACCCAGCACACCTCCTCCTAGTCTTGCCGTGCTGCTAGGCACCCAGCAGACCTCCTCCTAGTCTTACTGTGTTGCTAGGTACCCAGCAGACCTCTTCCTAGTCTTGCCATGCTGCTAGGTACCCAGCGGACCTCTTCCTAGTCTTGCCGTGCTGCTAGGTACCCAGCACACCTCCTCCTAGTCTTACTGTGTTGCTAGGTACCTAGCAGACCTCCTCCTAGTCTTACTGTGTTGTTTTTGGTTTCAGTTATGATGACAGCACACAAAAAATGGACAAGGGGTTCCCCAGATCGATAGAAGGAGACTTCCCGGGAATCGGGGGGAAAGTTGATGCTGCTATTGAAATCAGAGGTAACTTTAATTGCCTGATAACAGCAACACATAATATGTACCCGCTTTCTTGATTAATAACCCTAACCCCAACCCTTTCCTGATTAATAACACTAACCCTAACCCCAATCCTTTCTTGATTAATAACACTAACCCTAACCCCAATCCTTTCCTGATCAATAACACTACCACCTTTAACCCTAGTCATTAAATAATCTATCAACACCATTGTTACATGGTATAATTATCACATGCTGGAGGTGTGTTGATGATGCTTATATTGCATGTCAAAGCCATTCTTGAGGCACATTCTTTCTAAAGTGTTTTTTCTGCTCCTCCTCCATTCCTGTTTACAGAAGCTCTGCTTGCCGGGGCCTCTTCTGCTCTTTAAGGGATTTTTATCATAGCCCTCATGGCCTGACCTTCCCTGTAAAAGATTTGAACCTCAACAGACTAAATGAGTCATGATGAGTGAATATAGAGGAAGCATTCAAAAAGATTGGACATGTATTTGACACCCAGACCTGGATTAAATCAAAGTGAAGGTGACACCACAGCTATTATAAAGTAGAACTATGACAGCATCATGAACTTCATTGATTTAATTCAGTCTCAGTGAACTTGTTAAACCAGATCTCATCTAAAACATAGAGCAAGCACACATGTCTAACGAAACAGTGCAATACATATCTACATAACTCTAACCCTAATCCCAAACCCTTTGTCATGATCCTACTTCTGTCATGTATTGTTGCTCAATATAATTTTCCCGTTTTTTCTCTAATTTTTTTCAGGATTTATGTACCTCTACAATGGACCAAGGGTGTTTGAATATAGGTTTAGTTCCAAGAGAAATATCCGTGTCATGAACAGTAACTACAACCTGTGTTAAATACCAGATTTTATTGCAAAACAATGACATGCATTTACTGATATATTCATTGATGTTTTTCTCATAATAAGAAATTTTACAGAAGTGCTTTGCTATTTTAATAACACTTTGTCTATTAATTGTTTCATCAAACTCTAGTCAATAAATGAGATTACATTATTTTGAATGGTATTTACTGCAATATTTATGGAAATATTGAGTTCTGAAATAAAATAATTTCAAATGAATTGAGTCTTTTTTTTCTAATTCCCCTTTTTTGTGACTAATATTGTGAATCCCTTTTATATCGATTTCCACATCCCTGCATTGTGTACATCTGGGTTTGTGTTTTAGAGAGAGGGGTTTGATTTCCACATTCCTGCATTGTGTACATCTGGGTTTGTGTTTTAGCGAGAGGGGTTTGATTTCCACATCCCTGCATTGTGTACATCTGGGTTTGTGTTTTAGCGAGAGGGGTTTGATTTCCACATCCCTGCATTGTGTACATCTGGGTTTGTGTTTTAGCGAGAGGGGTTTGATTTCCA
>CM060250.1:103778895-103816395 GCA_030684275.1 Acipenser oxyrinchus oxyrinchus | reverse complement strand
TTTCTTCTTCTTCTTTCTTCTTCTTTCTTTCTTCTTCTTTCTTCTTCTTCTTCTTCTTTTCTTCTTCTTCTTCTTCTTCTTTCTTCTTCTTTCTTCTTCTTTCTTTCTTTCTTCTTCTTCTTCTTCTTTCTTTCTTCTTCTTCTTCTTCTTCTTCTTCTTCTTTCTTCTTCTTCTTTCTTCTTCTTTCTTCTTCTTTCTTTCTTCTTCTTCTTCTTCTTCTTTCTTCTTCTTCTTCTTCTTCTTTCTTCTTCTTTCTTCTTCCTTCTTTCTTCTTCTTCTTCTTCTTTCTTCTTCTTCCTTTCCTTCTTTCTTCTTCCTTTCTTCTTCTTCTTCTTTCTTCTTCTTTCTTCTTCTTCTTCTTTCTTCCTTCTTCCTTCTTCTTCTTTCTTCTTCTTCTTCCTTCTTCTTCTTCTTCTTTCTTCTTCTTCTTCTTCTTCTTTCTTCTTTCTTCTTCTTCTTCTTTCTTCTTCTTTCTTCTTCTTCTTCTTCTTTCTTCTTCTTCTTCCTTCTTCTTCTTCTTCTTCCTTCTTCTTCCTTCTTCTTCTTCCTTCTTCTTCCTTCTTCTTCTTCTTCTTCTTCTTCTTCTTCCTTCTTCTTCTTCCTTCCTTCTTCTTCTTCTTCTTCTTCTTCTTCTTCTTCTTTCTTCTTCTTCCTTCTTCTTCCTTCTTCCTTCTTCTTCTTCTTTCTTCTTCTTTCTTCTTCTTCT
Source organism: Acipenser oxyrinchus oxyrinchus (assembly GCA_030684275.1). Taxonomy (NCBI): domain Eukaryota; kingdom Metazoa; phylum Chordata; class Actinopteri; order Acipenseriformes; family Acipenseridae; genus Acipenser; species Acipenser oxyrinchus. The sequence goes on along the minus strand of CM060250.1, from coordinate 103,815,688 downwards.
TCTTCTTCTTCCTTCTTCTTCTTTCTTTTCTTTCTTCTTCTTCTTCTTTCTTCTTCTTCCTTCTTTCTTCCTTCTTCTTCTTCCTTCTTCTTCTTCTTTCTTCCTTCTTCTTCTTCTTCTTCTTCTTCTTCTTCTTCTTTCTTTCTTCTTCTTCTTCTTCCTTCTTCCTTCTTTCTTCTTCTTCCTTCTTTCTTCTTCTTCTTCTTCTTCCTTCTTCTTCTTCTTTCTTTCTTTCTTCCTTCTTCTTCTTCTTCTTTCTTCTTCTTCTTTCTTCTTCCTTCCTTCTTCTTCTTCTTCTTCTTCTTTCTTCTTCTTCTTCCTTCTTCTTCTTCTTCTTCTTTCTTTCTTCTTCTTCTTCTTTCCTTCTTCTTCTTCTTCTTTCTTCTTCTTTCTTCTTCTTCTTTCTTCTTCTTCTTCTTCTTCTTCTTCCTTCTTCTTTCTTCTTCTTCTTCTTTCTTCTTCTTCTTCTTCTTCTTCTTCCTTCTTCTTCTTCTTTCTTCTTCTTCTTCTTCTTCTTTCTTCTTCTTCTTCTTCTTCTTCTTCTTCTTTCTTCTTTCTTCTTCTTCTTCTTTCTTCTTCTTCTTCTTCTTTCTTCTTCTTCTTCTTTCTTCTTCTTTCTTCTTTCTTCTTCTTCTTTCTTCTTCTTCTTCTTCTTTCTTCTTCTTTCTTTCTTCTTTCTTCTTCTTCTTCTTCTTTCTTCTTTTCTTCTTCTTCTTCTTTCTTCTTTCTTCTTCTTCTTCTTTCTTCTTCTTTCTTCTTTCTTCTTCTTCTTCTTCTTCTTCTTCTTTCTTCTTCTTTCTTCTTCTTCTTCTTTCTTCTTCTTTCTTCTTCTTCTTCTTCTTCTTCTTTCTTCTTCTTTTTCTTCCTTTCTTCTTTCTTTCTTCTTCTTCTTCTTTCTTCTTCTTCTTTCTTCTTCTTCTTCTTTCTTCTTCTTTCTTTCTTCTTCTTTCTTCTTCTTCTTCTTTCTTCTTCTTCTTCTTCTTCTTCTTTCTTCTTTCTTCTTCTTCTTCTTTCTTCTTCTTCTTCTTCTTCTTCTTCTTCTTCTTCTTCTTCTTCTTCTTCTTTCTTCTTCTTCTTTCTTCTTCTTCTTCTTCTTCCTTCTTCTTTCTTCTTCTTCTTCTTCTTTCTTCTTCCTTCTTTCTTCTTCTTCTTCTTCTTCTTTCTTCCTTCTTCCTTCTTCCTTCTTTCTTCTTCTTTCTTCTTCTTCTTCTTCCTTCTTCTTCTTCCTTTTCTTCTTCTTCTTCCTTTCTTTCTTCTTCTTCTTCTTTTCTTCTTCTTCTTCCTTCTTCTTCTTCTTCTTCTTTTCTTCTTCTTCTTCTTTCTTTCTTCTTCCTTTCTTCTTCTTCTTCTTCTTCTTCTTCTTCTTCCTTCTTCTTTCTTTCTTCTTCTTCTTCTTTCTTCTTCTTCTTCTTCTTCTTCTTCTTCTTCCTTCTTTCTTCTTCTTTCTTCCTTCTTCTTCTTCTTCTTCTTTCTTTTCTTCTTCTTCTTTCTTCTTCTTCTTCTTCTTTCTTCTTCTTCTTCTTCTTCTTCCTTTCTTCTTCTTCCTTCTTCTTCTTTCTTCTTCCTTCTTCTTCTTCTTCTTCTTCCTTCTTCCTTCTTCTTCTTCTTCTCTTCTTCTTCTTCTTCTTCTTTCTTCTTCCTTCTTCTTCTTCTTTCTTCTTCTTTCTTCTTCTTCTTCCTTCTTTCTTCTTCTTCCTTCTTCTTCTTCTTCCTTCTTTCTTCTTTCTTCTTCTTCTTCCTTTCTTCTTCTTTCTTCTTCTTCTTTCTTTCTTTCTTCTTCTTCTTTCTTTTCTTTCTTCTTTTCTTCTTCTTCTTCTTCCTTCTTTCTTCTTCTTCTTCTTCTTCTTCTTTTTTCTTTTCTTCTTCTTTCTTCCTTTCTTCTTTCTTCTTCTTTCTTCTTCTTCTTCTTCTTCTTTCTTTCTTCCTTCTTCTTCCTTCTTCCTCTTCTTCCTTGTTTCCTTCTTCTTTCTTTTCTTTTATTTCTTTTCCTTCTTCTTCTTCTTTATTTCTTTCTTCTTCCTTTTTCTTCTTCTATTTCCTTCTTCTTCCTATTTCTTCCTAACCCTAACCTAACCCCTAACCTAACCTTAACCTAACTTCCTAACCCTAACCTAACCCTAACCTAACCTAACCTATAACCCTAACCCTAACCCCTAACCCTAACCCTAACCCTAACCCTAACCTAACTAACCCTAACCTAACCTAACCCTAACCTAACCCCTTCCTAACCCTAACCCCTATCTATCCTAACCCTAACCCTAACCCCTACCCTAACCTAACCCCTAACCTAACCCCTAACCTAACCTAACCCTAACCCTAACCCCTAACCCCTAACCTAACCCCTACCCTAACCCTAACCTAACCTAACCCTAACCCTAAACCCTAAACCCTAACCCTCATTACACAGTACATTTGTGTTCCAGTGGTTTAAAAGGGCTAGAAATGCAGGAGGATTGGCTGCTGTTTCTCCACTCCGTGTACCATGTACAGTTTGTTCTCCTTTTATTTCTGTATTTCCTCATCTGCTCTCTTCTGAAACCAAAGCAAGGTATGTATTTTATGTCTATCTTTTAATTAATAGTTGATTTTGTGTTTGTTATAATGTTATACTGGTCTCTCACATTTTGGTAACATAAAACATCAATGAACTTGCTAGTCTTGCATGACACATTCTTAACTACTGGATTTCCACAAATTGTTTTTACATATAATTCAAAAATATATCCTTCCATCCTTACATTTGTTTTGTAGGTTTTCACATCCTTTAAATTATCTGTTATCTTCTTCTTCTTCTTCTTCTTCTTCTTCTTCTTCTTCTTCTTCTTCTTCTTCTTCTTCTTCTTCTTATTTTTTTCTTCGCAGACGCCCTTATCCACGGTGACTTATAGTCGTAAACAAAAATACATTTCAAGAATCACAGTACAAGTATTAATACAATGAAGAGCAAGATAAAAAATACAATGACTTTGGTTCTAGCAAGTACAAGTATATGACAAAATTCAATAACGATTCAATAACGGAGCAGATAACAGTGTCAGTGATAGTTACATCAGGATATAATTAAATACAAAATACTACATATTAAATAACACTTGACAGATTACAGTTCTCTAAAGTACAGGATTAAATGCAATAAAATAGGGAGCAGATAAGAGCAAGTAAAGTGCATTTAAGGAAGAGTGATGTGTCCAGAGGGAAAAGAGGAGTTCTACAATTGCTGTCTGAAGAGGTGAGTCTTGAGGAGGCGCCGGAAAGTGGTCAGGGACTGGGCAGTCCTGACATCTGTAGGAAGGTCGTTCCACCACTAAGTTAGCATCTCTTTGTAGAACTACCATTAGTGCGTTAGGGCATATCATCTCTTTATTATTTCTGAATTGTGAAGAAAAACGCAGGTCTTTCCAAATGTGTTTCAGGCTATTTGGTAAGAATGTTCTCTCTCTCTCTCTCTGAAGTCCTTAAACTGGGACATTATTATCAAAAATATTAAATTCAGAGATTCTATTGTATTGCTGATTGCTGCATAAGAAACTGCATCTTCTCTCTTTGATTTGCACTTTCCATCTCACTCTATCCTATCTCTATGCTATCCTCCCGTGTCCAATCTGCAAACCAGGCCCTTCCTGTATGAAAACATTACAAAGTTCAATATTTCTATTTATTAAATGTTTTTTTCCAAATATTGAATTTCTTCCCATTTAATATGACATGGTATTTGTTCTGTAAATTTATTTCTATTGCAGTCACTGCTTGGATCATTAGTGTGCCGTGATTAATAGATACGAGGAGTTTCTTTGAAACCAGACCCACAACACAGTGGCACAGCATGACTGGTGTTCTCTGATTAAGAGATTTAAAAAAAAAATTGATAAATGAACACCGGAGTTGTCATTGAAGCCTTGTGTTTTGTGCTTGTTTTTTCCCCACGTCGTCTATTTGTTTGTCTGTCAAAGATACAATAGAAGTGACACTTTTATTGGATATCTTCAATGCAGTGATCACCTATGTTGTACAAAGCATTAGTTAAAGTACTGGAGGGCTTTTGAGAGAGATGCTGAATAGGTCTCTGGTTGGCTCAGATTCCCAGAGTAGCTAGTTCAAGTCCTACATGAAACACAAGTATTTTCTTCCTCATTCTCAAAAATATTGTTTAATTTAGACCTATTTTGAACTTGGTTTTGAATCCAGTTCAAGTTACGTGTCTCAAGCTGGTCTTTTTGTTGCCCAACATCTACATCACAACCTTTAATAGTGCATTGACCAAAAAACTAAATAACTAGACTGGGTAGCTCACCTGGTAGAGTGTGGAACTCTGCTTTCTAGGGTTCAGGGTTTAAATCCACCAGGTGTTGGTTGCATGTGTTTATTCCTCTTTTTCTCTTCAAAAACATTGTCCTTATTGATAAACCAAGTGTCATGAAAGCAGGCAAGGTGGTCCAGTTGTCTGGTCTGGTGTCCTTAAATGCAGTAAATGAGCCCCAAAGTATTTCTTGTACACAGAATGGATTGAAGCCGTGCTGTGCAGCTCAGTGTGGTGTTCAGCAGCTCTCTGGCTGGCTCACTCGGTATATGAATTGAAGCCGTGCTGTGCAGCTCAGTGTGGTGTTCAGCAGCTCTCTGGCTGACTCACTCGGTATATGAATTGAAGCCGTGCTGTGCAGCTCAGTGTGGTGTTCAGCAGCTCTCTGGCTGACTCACTCGGTATATGAAGTGAAGCCGTGCTGTGCAGCGCAGTGTGGTGTTCAGCAGCTCTCTGGCTGACTCACTCGGTATATGAATTGAAGCCATGCTGTACAGCTCATTGTTGTGTTCAAAAAATAAAGTGTGATATTTTCACAAAAAACATTTACGTTTTAAGTGTTTAAAACTCTCATGTTTTTCTTAAAATTGTGACTACCATAGAAAATGCTATTTTTTTAGGTTACAGGACCCGCTGGCCAGGTAGCTCAGTTATTAAAGCAGTGGACACATAACCTCAGGACTGTGGGTTCAAGCCCTATCCCCCCTTTTTGATTGTTAATGTTAAATACATTTCCTGGTTGTAGGTAGTGGATATGTTTGCTTCTATTGTGTGTGTGTGTGTGTGTGTGTGTGTGTGTGTGTGTGTGTGTGTGTGTGTGTGTGTGTGTGTGTGTGTTACAGTTGGTGCAGTGAGTTCTCTCATATTTCTGTAGGCTTTCACTTTTAAAGAATCAGCCTTATAGACAATGTTACACACTCTTGCACTTTAGGCAGATAGGTAATACAGGGGTCTGGTTTGCTAACCCTGCATCCATGTAACTGTTGGCAGACAGGTTCAAATCTGGACAAGGAAACTCACTCTGATATTAAATGCCTTGTTTTTTTCCATTTATTGTCACAGAATCTTTGCTGCAATGTTAAACGTAAACTCAGCAGGGGGCGAGCAGCTGGTCTGTTTCACCATCCTTGCAACCCCTGCTACACTACACATGAAGAATTGAAATGCTGGGGAGCATTGGCGAGAAGCTTGGAGAGCTTGCCGGTTGGCTAAGTTGGTATAGTATTAGCCTCTGATTGTCTAGGCAGCTGGTTCAAATCCCACATGAGATAAAAATTAGGTTTTTTTCCCTCATTTTCAGAAATATTGTTTCATTTACCTTAGGGACCTACTGTATAATACAGTTGGGTTTGATAACCCCTCCTCTCTTGAGTGGCATGAAACTGCGTGCATGTGCAGTCTCTGACAAGAGAAGTGAATCTCATATACTAGGTTAGCCTGCTAGACTGTCACAAGGAGCCAGGTGGTGCAGTGGGCTAGTTCATTAGCCCCGCCTGCCTTTCCCCTTGGAGGTCTGGGTTCAAAGTCAACTCACAATACAAGTGAACCAGACCCAAAATAACAATGGCACAGCACAACTTGTGTTAAGAACATAAGAAAGTTTACAAATGAGAGGAGGCCATTCAGCCCATCTTGCTCGTTTGGTTGTTAGTAGCTTATTGATCCCAGAATCTCATCAAGCAGCTTCTTGAAGGATCCCAGGGTGTCAGCTTCAACAACATTACTGGGGAGTTGTTCTACGTTTAAGAAATTTAAAACAGTAAATGAATATCAGAGTTGTGGTTGAAGCCTTGTGCTGTGTGCTTGTTTTTCCCCCACAGCATCTATTTGTTTGAATCTGTCAGATAGAATAGAAGTGACTCTTGTATTGGATATTTTCAACGCAGTAATCGCCTCCATGTTGTACAAATCATTAAAGTACTGCAGGAAATATGAGAGCAGGCTTGAGGAGCTCTCTGGCTGGCTCAGTTGCTAGAGCTATGGCCTCTGATTCTCACCCCAGTAGTTGGATCAAATCCCACATGAGGCACAAGTTTCAAAAATGTTTAATTTACTTTTTTATCAATAAGATTTGGTTTTGAATCCAGTTGAAGTCACAAATGAAACTATGCTGAGAATCACAGCTGAGCCCCAGGTCCACATCACACAATGTAAAAATGTGTTTCACGTAGCAGGAGTGCCAGCTGGCTGGTTAGCTCTGTTGGTAGAGCAGGGGAGTGATTCCCAGGTTAGTGGGTTCAAACCTGTGTTAGGGGCATGTGTTTTCATTTTCAAACACTTTACCCATTTCGATAGACATGGATTTACAAAACGGTAGGTGTCAGTGGTCTAAGCATACAATAATGTAAAGAGGTTGCTATAAGGTCTTCTGTGCAATGCTAGACTCTCATGTGAAGCCAGGTGGTGCAGTGTGATAATGCAGTAACGCGCTGGGCTGATCTGCTTGGAGTACTTGGTTCAAATCTAGTTGAGTTTTTCCTTTATTTTCAGACGTGGTTAATTTCCTATATAAGGCAATGAAAAAGCAGGCTCTTCCACGGAAGTGTGACGGACTGTGTTCAATTCCAGGCGAGTTCTTTGCTTGATTTTCAGAATGTGTCAATTGACTTTATATATATATTTATATAGTGTGAACCATCACTTTCCTGTGGGAGCTGGTGGTGCAGTGGGCTAATCCCATTGTCTCCTCTCCCTGAAGACGGCGGTTTGAATCCGCGTCCTGGAGGTGCGTTCCTGAGGTAAGTAATGCTGTTAGGTTGTAAGTAATGATGCTGGTTGTAAATAATGATGTTGGTTGTGTTTCCACAGATGGAGGAGGAGGGCAGCCTGCCCAGAAAAGGGGGCTTGGGGTGTTGGTACCAGCAAGAAGGAGAGCTGGTGGAGAAAATGTTGTCTTCTTTCTTTGTGTGCACACCTGCCCCTTTTCTTCTTGTCTTGATTTCCTTTTAAAAGAGAGAAAGGAAATGACCGCATATATCGAGAAGAAAAAGGAGGCTGGTGTGTACAACAACATTTTCCCCGCCAGCTCTCCTTCTCTCTGGTACCAACACCCCCCTCCTCTTCTGGGCAGACTGCCCTCCACCTCCAACTGTGGAAGCACAACCAACTTCATTAGTTACAACCAACACCCTGACTTACAATCACCTCTGGGACACAGGGATTCAAACCGCCGTCTTCAGGGAGAGGAGACCATGGGATAAGCCCACTGCATCACCAGCTCCCATAGGAAAGTGATGGTTCACACTATATATTAAGTCAATTAGCACATTCTTTGAAAATAAAGGAAGAACTCCCCTGGATTTGAACCCAGTCCCACAAGGAGAACAACACAGCAAGCTAGTGAACTAGCCCACTGCACCACCTGTCTCCTTGTGACCGTCTACCAGCCTAACCTTGTATATGAGATTCACTTCCCTTGTCAGAAATCTCACACTGCTGGAGTTGAGAATCCTGGCGCTGGTTGCACAGTTGTAGTTTCATGCCACTGAAGGAGGGAGGGATTATGAAACACCCCTATTACACAGCAGGCTGGGAGGTAAATACCAGGGATACTAGGTCGATGCTATAAGTGTTCAGGGTCAGCGTGCCTCAGCACTGCCAGCAAGCACTCGGGTGCTGGGGAGCAAAGCAGCACAAGAGCCTCGATGTCTTGGCTTTGCAGGAGTGAATTGAGCTCTGTGAACACTGTCCTTTTCTTTCTGCAGAGGAAACAGAAGATTAGCATGGAAAGCTACCCCTTAGAGGAAGGACAGCGTTGTGATCAAGGACAGGTGGAGGTCAATGAAAAGGCTTCAAGTCGTAGTTTAAACTTTGAGCAAATAAAAGTGACACAGTATGTGTCTGTATTGTAGCTGTGATTATTGCCTGGTTATTGTGAATAAATATGTATATATCCCCTTTCAGGGCTTGTTGTGTGACAGGATGCTGCACGGTGCCATGAAGAAGGGAAACGTCCACACAGTATGTATTTCAAAACGTCCCGATTTATTAAAGAAGTCCCTAACAAAAACACACTCCATTACCCACAATCCTCCTGCACTAAACTGGGCTCCTTTTAAATAGAAAAGTAGAAAATGAGCTCATTCCTTCAGAGCTGTTAGTATTTGTTGAGAAAGGGTGTATTGTGTGGTTTGTCTTATCAAACACATACAACGCTCCTATTAAAGAATAGTCAGTAAATATTTAGCGGTGTTGTGAAACGGGACCCCTAGTGGTTAGGATTTGGGGCTGCTCAATGTCCTGCGCAGTGAGTGTGCTGCTGGTAAACCCCAGACTGGAGCATGGTTAGGATCTAGGGCTGCTCAATGCCCTGCTCAGTGAGTGTGCTGCTGGTAAACCCCAGACTGGAGCATGGTTAGGATCTAGGGCTGCTCAATGCCTTGCTCAGTGGGTGTGCTGCTGGTAATACAGGAATGTCCAGCGGTTTTCTTGTTAATTGTCGGTAGCGTACTTCTATTCTTTTACACAAAGAGAGGGGAGAGGGCAGCAGTATTTCTCAGTCCAGGAAGGACAGCTCCATGCACTCCACAGCCTCAGGGTGAAGCATGCAGGTCACCAGTCGCTGCATATCATCCAGGCTCAACAAGCGCAGGCTTCGCTCGTAATCCTGAGAGAGGCAGAGGGAGAGACAGTCACAACTACACTCTGGTCTATACCTGCATTTCAGAGTCTGTGTACTGCATCTGTGTATTTGTGCTGCAGTGTCTGTGCGTGTGTCTGTATAGCAGTGTGCGTGTGCTGCAGCTGGGATTGTGTGTGTAGCAGTGTTTATTGTGTTCAATTTATCTTGTATAGCTGCTTCAGCCTCTCACTGTGTGTCTGTATATAGCAGTGCCCCTGTAATGGAGAGGCATGTCCCACAGACAAGCAGCCAATAGGATCTCAAGGTAGAGTCCCTGTAATGGAGAGGCATGTCCACAGACAAGCTTTCAACAGGATCTCAAGGTAGAGTCCCTGTAATGGAGAGGCATGTCCACAGACAAGCTTTCAACAGGATCTCAAGGTAGAGTCCCTGTAATGGAGAGGCATGTCCCACAGACAAGCTTTCAACAGGATCTCAAGGTAGAGTCCCTGTAGTGGAGAGGCATGTTCCACAGACAAGCTTTCAACAGGATCTCATGGTAGAGTCCCTGTAATGGAGAGAGGCATGTTCCACAGACAAGCTTTCAACAGGATCTCATGGTAGAGTCCCTGTAGTGGAGAGGCATGTTCCACAGACAAGCTTTCAACAGGATCTCATGGTAGAGTCCCTGTAATGGAGAGAGGCATGTCCCACAGACAAGCTTTCAACAGGATCTCAAGGTAGAGTCCCTGTAGTGGAGAGAGGCATGTTCCACAGACAAGCAGCCAACAGGATCTCATGGTAGAGTCCCTGTAGTGGAGAGAGGCATGTTCCACACACAAGCTTTCAACAGGATCTCATGGTAGAGTCCCTGTAATGGAGAGAGGCATGTCCCACAGACAAGCTTTCAACAGGATCTCAAGGTAGAGTCCCTGTAGTGGAGAGAGGCATGTTCCACAGACAAGCAGCCAACAGGATCTCATGGTAGAGTCCCTGTAGTGGAGAGAGGCATGTTCCACAGACAAGCTTTCAACAGGATCTCAAGGTAAAGTCCCTGTAATGGAGAGAGGCATGTCCCACAGACAAGCAGCCAACAGGATCTCATGGTAGAGTCCCTGTAATGGAGAGGCATGTTCCACAGACAAGCTTTCAACAGGATATCAAGGTTGAGTCCCAGTAGTGGAGAGGCATGTTCCACAGACAAGCAGCCACTAGGATCAAGGTAGAGTCAGCTAACACAGACACACGTCTCACTAGAAACCCCCTTTTCCATCTTCATTATATGTAGCTTTCTAGCCATTCATTGTTTTCTTTACAAAAAGGGAACTCGAATGTAAATTAAACACGTCCCAGCTGCTGCACATAGAAACAGAAAAGGATGGATTACTGATTCCTCGTAGTAACTTCTCTATATGATCGGAACCCAGATTTCCTATTAAAGCATTCTTGCCTGATCTTTCAGTCACATTGTTCCTAGTATAAAGTGTTCAGTTTAAACCCATCCCCAGGGCTCACAGCCTAGGGTTTTCATTATGGTTTGTTGTGAGTGAATATGCTACGCCATAACCTGCTGCATATAACGAACCTCCTGTAACCAAATCAGTGAGTGGAGGGACCGCCCACACAGAGCAACATAGAATAAAGCATCTCTAGTGTCTGGAATTAGGGAATTCATCGTCCTGTATCAATCATAGGAAAGGTGATCAAATACCTTGACCACAGCATTTAAAAACAAAAAACAAAAAAAACAAACACACAACACAAGCCAGTAAGGTGTCCATTGTGCTCTTTGTTTCCAGAAATCCTTCCCCCCTCCCCCATTAGTAAGATTAACTGGAGAAGCATTAACACTAATATTTAGTACCCATGAGCAAGAAATATTATGTTCCATTGTATCCCTGCAAAAGGAAGTAATAATCATGATAATATTGCATAATATCTTAAAGGCTGTATTTTACTTTTTCTGTATACTAATTAAGGGTATTTTGAAGAGGTAATTCCAAAATGGGCTGAATAAACTTCTATATATGCAATGCTAAGGCAATACATTGACACAGAGCATGTCCAATGTACCAATAGCATATCGCACAATTAGTTCAATTATACTAGTGCCATCTAGTGGTTAGCATTCATTTTTTAGAATATACAGTTTACTGATCATCCAGCATGAGGCACAGAATATGAAAGTTATTTATTGGTCTTTTCTTAACTTCCACAATTCACGCTTATAAAATATAAAATTCAGATGAACGTAAACAAATCAACAAAATAGCTGAAGAGGACAATGAATGTTGTACCCATGTGAAGAATCTGTGTAAGGGAATCTTGAATCTGTGATTCAAGATCCCTTACTCTACAGATTCTTCTCGGGACACCACCTATCAAAGCTGCATATGACGTGCAAGCAGCATTATGCATCGCACTACACCACGGCATCAGCTCTATTAACTAGGTAGGCGGTGTTGTCAATCTTTTTGCTTTCTGTAGTCACTGCAGTCCAGTATATTTTATCACAAATGTTTTAAACACCTTCTATAAAATAATGCAATTTTCATTGAACAATAACCTGTGAACAAAACAATTATTAAAAAGGTCCTTCCTAAATGATTGAGCAACACATTTAAACCCACGTTTTCTACTTCAGGTGATATCAGAATTCCATCACCTGTGACTTTACGCAATTCCTGACCCGCAGTTGAAAAATGTTTATATCCCCCAGACACATTCAGAGGCTTAAAAGAGATGCAAATGGGTATTTGTTCCCCTTACCCAGCTATGGGCAATATCTTACTTGACAGCATGTGCTGCAGAGATATTTAAGTACTTTAAACACATGGGTTTTGCTTTGTTTGCATTTATTACCTCAAAAGCCTTTCTGAATACTTTCAATAAGAAAGTACTGATTCGAGGAGAAACCTCAAAATGGAGCGAGGTAACCAGTGGTGTACCACAGGGATCAGTATTAGGTCCTCCGCTATACCTAATCTACATTAATGATTTAGATTCTGGTATAGTAAGCAAACTTGTTAAATTTGCAGATGACACAAAAATATGAGGAGTGGCAAACACTGTTGCAGCAGCAAAGGTCATTCAAAATGATCTAGACAGCATTCAGAACTGGGTGAAAAGTACTGCACGCAGGCAATAAAAATGTGCATTATAAATATCATATGGGAGATACTGAAATTGAAGAAGGAATCTATGATAAAGACCTAGGAGTTTATGTTGACTCAGAAATGTCTTCAACTAGACAATGTGGGGAAGCTATAAATAATGCCAACAAGATGCTCGGATATATTGTGAGAAGTGTTGAATTTAAATCAAGAGAAGTAATGTTAAAACTTTACAATGCATTAGTAAGACCTCACCTAGAATATTGTGTTCAGTTCTGGTCACCACGTTACAAAAAGGATATTGCTGCTCTAGAGAGAGTGCAAAGAAGAGTGACCAGAATTATCCCGGGTTTAAAAGGCATGTCATATGCAGACAGGATAAAAGAATTGAATCTATTCAGTCTTGAACAAAGACGACTACGTGGTGATCCGATTCAAGCATTCCAAATTCTATAAAAGGTATAGACAATGTCCACCCAGGGGATTTTTTTGACCTGAAAAAAGAAACAAGGACCAGGGGTCACAGATGGAGATTAGATAAAGGGGCATTCAGAACAAAAAATAGGAGGCACTTTTTTACACAGAGAATTGTGAGGGTCTGGAACCAACTCCCCAGTAATGTTGTTGAAGCCGACACCCTGGGATCCTTCAAGAAGCTGCTTGATGAGATTCTGGGATCAATAAGCTACTAACAACCAAACAAGCAACATGGGCTGAATGGCCTCCTCTCGTTTGTAAACTTTATTATGTTCTTAATACTGAAACCGAGTCAGTATAGATGGGAGTAGCGATGTGCAAGTGCTGTGGTCCAGACATGCATGACAGCGGTGCTCACTTTCTTGTAGAAGTACTAAGGTTACACACGGGCATATGCTGTCTATTCTTACAGTAATCATGCTATTGGTATCTCATTTTAAACATTAGCTTGTCTGCTTTTACTTCATGCTTGCCATCCAACTTGTGGGGTCAGAGCAGATTCCTAATTTCATTTTGACCCTACATTTAACTACATTGTAGTAACAAAACAGATGTTCAATACTCACTTTGTGTAATCCCTCTTTTAAAAAAGAAATAAACTACTTCTAAGATTAACCTAAACTGAATGTTTACAATCTGCAGCTTACAATTATTTGCAAGTCATGCAGGTGGAAAGGAAATCAAAACCAGGAACACCATCAATAGCTCAACAAATCAGCTGTCAGTACTGAGAACAAGGAGGTCAACGCAATGCAGACACATAACCATGTCATGTGCCTCTTGGAACCAATGATTCATGCAGCGTTGAAGTCTGTCACAGTCTTAACTCATCACAAACAATGGCAAACCCAGACCAGGGCTGCACAGGAATGCTCTTCTGCTGCAGGATCTCCCGATTCACAGGCAGTGTGTGGACAGGCATCTGCATTAGTCATGCAAAAGCACCAACACCATGGGGGAAGGACCAGTGTCCACCTCATGCTCTTCTGTTAACATACACGTTAGGTTTCTGAAAACCGAATCTCCTTGTCATTCTACGTACCAATTATCTATAGGAGGCTGTGTGGTCCAGTGGTTAAAGAAAAGGGCTTGTAACCAGGAGGTCCCCGGTTCAAATCCCACCTCAGCCACTGACTCATTGTGTAACCCTGAGCAAGTCACTTAACCGCCTTGTGCTCTGTCTTTCGGATGAGATGTAATTGCAAGTGACTCTGCAGCTGATGCATAGTTCACACACCCTAGTCTCTGTAAGCTGCCTTGGATAAAGGTGTCTTGCTAAATAAACAAAAAATAATAATATAAATATATTCTCACCGATTTGCTCAATCAAATCCCGTAGCAGAATTACATTCCCACAATTTAAACAGCATTCCTTATACAAATACAATGATGAACAATAAAACATGTGTTAAAAAAAAAAAAAACAGCAAATGAACAGATGTATGCAGGGTTGGAAATGCAATTTCCTTAAAGAAACTTCTGGGCTTATCGTATTTTAAAAGTATAGTTTTCAAAAGTAACGTATTAGAGCAAGGGTGTCAAACATAAAAAAAAAATGTCTGTGTCCATCAGAAATTATTTTTTCTGTATGATATTGTCGCGGAGGCGGATTTCCTCTGCTGGAGCCGCTGCTCTCTTTTCCTTACTTGTCGCTGCTGCTGTGAGTCGGGGGCGTGTCCTGCCGGTACCCCATTGACAGGCACAGAGCAGTGGGAGGCATTCTCTATGATTATTATTATTTATTATTATTTGTTTATTTAGCAGACACCTTTATCCACCTTTATGATGCAGGTCATACTTGCAAAAGAAATTACTTGTACAGTAATCAATGTTTTAATTTTCTTTCATGATGCAATCCTAGTTTTTGTTAAGTGGAATGCAAAAAACAGAAATAAAACAAGTGAGTAAATTTTTTTTTTAATTTTTTTTTATTGGACAATGCCCCCTTTTTCACGTTTATTTTATTGGAAGTGTTTATCCAAGTTACAAACGTTAGGTTATTATCATAACCCTGGTTCCCTGAAATAGGAATATTAAACATTACAAAATGGGTGTTTCCCCTTTAAGACAGCCGAACCTGAAATCTTTATACCAAAGACACTCCTCAGAGGAGGCTGATGTAGTGCTGCTCCGCCCCTGTGAGCACAAACTCACTACTCACCCTGACAGCATTGCCATTCTCCTAACAGAACTGCGACCTCGAAGTCAATGGTTAATATTCCTATTAAGTAAGTAGGGAATATTAACCATTACAAATGGGTGAGAATACCCAAGCTGTTGCAAGGAGATGGAGCATACATTTAAAACACACACACTACAGAGAAGCCGCCTTAGGTCAGAATCATATACAAGCGTAGCTGGAATAAAAACATTATTAAGGACCCACCTTAATGTTCTATGAGTATACCCAATCTGTTGCAAGGACATGGTATACAACACTGAGCTACAAGCTAAAACAACCTCTTGTGCTACAACAATCTTCCAGTAACTGAGACATTAGAATAACTCGCCTCTAATATTCTGTCGTGAGGGTGGACTGGAAAGCCGCCCTCAGTACTTTTGTGCCAAATCCAGGATTCTGCGGGTCCACGATGTTCATCCGATAGAACCTGGCAAACGTATGGGAAGAAGCCCAAACCGCTGCACTGTATATCTCCTGGATAGATGCACCCTGGAACAAAGCCCACGAAGTTGCCTGACCCCTGGTGGAATGGCCAGTGAGCTTCTCGGGCGGGGGCAGATTGGCCAGTTCATACGCAGTCTGTACTGTGCCTGCTAACCATTTGGACAGACGCTGTTTAGACAGTGCCTGTCCCTGTGACTTAATACGCTAATGCCCGCACTGGGCAAAGCAGCTGGAGCTGGCGCTCTGTCAGATTGGAAAGGAGGGGGATGGAAAGTCTCCAATTCCACTGACTGGTTAATATGGAAAGCTCGGCAGAAAGGCCGGGTTAGTACAAAGCGTAACCTTCGTTCTGGCCTCTGATAAAGTTTTCGATGCAGAGAATGCCTGCATTTCACTCACCTGCTTAGCAGAGGTGATTGCAAGCAAGAAAGCTGTCTTGAAAGACAAAAATGTGCCCTCAGCTGAATGCATGGGCTCAAATGGAGGTCTTGTTGGTGCATTACACGCGACATTTAACCTCCAATGAGGAACTATATCCTTCAGCAGTGGCATAAGCTGCCATTCAAAAATTGCCCCGCCAGTGAATCGATTTTTACATGGCACAATGAAATGGCAGCCAAATAGACCTTTAGAGTAGAGGGAGATTTCCCCTCATCAAAAAGGTCCTGTAAAAATTGCAGTATAACTGCCATAGGGAATGTAGTGGGTTTGAACTTGTGACTGCCCTTGTGTTTTGTAGGGTGTCGATCACCCTGTTTGATAACCCCAGACGGCTCAAATGCAGGCATTCAGGGTCCAGACCCAGAACTGTAGGCTTGATGGGTTGGGGTGCCACAGGGTACTTGTGCGCCTGACTGAGCAGGTCATGGCGCATTGGCAGCTCCCACGGTTGGCTGTTCAGGAGCTGTACCTGGGCCAGTATGGAGCTATTAAGAGCACCCTGGCCCGGTCCTGTCGTGTCTGCCCTTCTCCAAACAGAGCGATAGCAGTGGAAATGCATAGAGTAGACGCGCTGGCCACAGGTGTGCCAGTGCGTCTATCCCTAGGAGGTCCTCCTTCTCCCGAATTTCTCCCAAATGAGGCTCACGACCTCGGGATGGAGTCTCCACTCCACGCCGCTGGGGACACCCCTCGAGAGGAAATCCGCAGCGCAGTTGGTCACTCCTGGCAGGCGAACTGCCCGAAGTGAGAGGAGGTTCACTTTGGCCCACAACAGAAGCTAGTGGGCCACACAGTGGAGACTGGGTGACCATAAAACCACCCTGGTGGTTTATGTATGACACCACAGACGCGTTGTCCGTACGGACGAGCATGTGTAGACAGGTGTTGGGACACTGTCAATAGGAGGTTGCGGTTCAAACCTGGCTGACGAGCCAAGCGGTTGAACCAAACCTGCAGAGGGCACGTATGCAAAAAACCCAGTGAGAGGGTGTTTGATGCTGCTGCCATCAAACCTAGAAGCTTCTGGAAGACCACTACTGATAGTGCCCTGCCAAACTGAAACAGCTCTAAGCAGGCGGTTACTCTCAGAACTCTGCATCCTGAATCCAGGCACACCCCCAGATAGGTCACTATCTGGGTGGGTGCTACCTGGCTCTCTGCATGGTTTACCTTCAAGCCCAACAGATGTAGAGCTCAGGGTGTTCGTCCGCCCTTGCTGGAGACTCTGCGCAAATGAGCCAGACGTCCAGTCAGTTGAGAACTCCGATACCTCCGAGTCTCAACGGAGTTAGTATAGCCTCCATGCATTTTGTAAAAACGCGTGGGGCTAGAGAGAGGCCGAACGGCATAACACAGAACAGGTACACTGTTCCCTGAAAGGCGAACCTCAGGTATTTCCTGTGCGCTGAATCTACTGGGATGTGGTAACAGGTGTCCTTCAGGCCCACCATGGTGAAAGGGCATCTTGAACATTCTCTGACTCAGATACAGGTTCATCTGCCTGAGATCGATGATCGGTCTGAGGCCGCCATCCCGTTTTCGCACCAGAAAATACTATGCAAATGGCCCGCTTATGCAGCAGAGCTGCTACCTCCTGAGCCACCTTAGCGCTGACTTGCAGGTCCATCACAGATGTTATTGTCACGCCCTGGAAAGGAGGGGGGCCGTGTTGGAACTGGAGAGTAACCAGTTTGCATAGTATTGAGCACCCAGGGGTCTGTGCCCAAATGGCTTCTGGAGAATGAGCCCTGGGCTTGTAGCAGCAATGTCCTCGGTACCGAAGCTTGAAATCGCATGCGAGAATGGGGGCGATGATCGCAGTTACTACTAGTGGCACGTTAGCAGGGATGCCCAACTGCAAGTCAGCCACTGGCTAAACTACTACTCAGTACAAACTCGAGACTAGCAGTAGCCTGCACTAGAACAGTAACCTCGGTCCCTTAGGATCGGGGGCCACAGGTCGCTAGTTGCTGTTTTGTAGCGAGTAGCAGGGATGCCTACCTGCACAAGCCACTGTCAGTACAAACACGAGACTAGAACTAGCCTGCTTGCAAACAAGCCTTTATAATAGTGCTGCTGGATAGCTGCACTACAACAAAATACTTACCTTCCTGTAAGAAAGGAAACACAGTAATACAACCGAAAGGAAATGCAAAGCGAAACACACGGTAAACAATACTGTAAAATTAATAAATTAGAGAATTATTTAAGAACATATTTTCAATAATATTCCAAATACATAAAATTCAGCTTATCAAGTTCGACTGGGTGCGCTAAGCTCTCGGAAAGGATTGCAGTAGAGCCGCAGGCTTCCCACGGCACACAAGGCCGCGGCAGGACTTAACCAGTGCTAGCTGAAAACACAACATATACAGAAAATACACTAGACATAATAAAATTATTAGAACAATTCTGGAATAATTCAGCACTTTTTAAAAGCAATTGCTAAAAAAGAAGCACGAAAATACACAGGACGATTTACTAATCAACTCTCTGATGTTAATCAGGTTAGACTGAAAAGGAAAATGGCGACTGTCAGGGTGAGTAGTGGTTTTATGCTCGCGGGGGCTGAGCAGCACCACCTCTGATGAGTGTCTTTGGTATAAATTTTCAGGTTCGGATGTCTTAAAGGGGCACACCCATTTTGTAATGGTTAATTTTCCCTACTTGAATGCGACCTAATGTTATTACTTTATGAAAACATGTCTATGGCCACTTTGTTTATTGCGAAGACAACAACAGCAGGGATTATTTATAAAAAAAAGCGTTGTCTACTTTGTTTTTACTTGAAATACACAAAAGATTTAACTACTGTATTGCTTTCTTTGTTTTGTAGTTAAT
The DNA here is from genome assembly GCA_030684275.1 of Acipenser oxyrinchus oxyrinchus. Lineage (NCBI taxonomy): Eukaryota > Metazoa > Chordata > Actinopteri > Acipenseriformes > Acipenseridae > Acipenser > Acipenser oxyrinchus. The sequence continues at coordinate 103,797,332 of CM060250.1, read as the reverse complement.
TCACGAGGGTAAAGTTAAGCCTTTACTACTTTTGGGATATTTCTCAACTTTAATACAGTGTTACACAGAATGGCTTTCATATTGTTTTGAAAATGAATATCCGAACAAAAGATCTAAATCTTGAACGAATATTCAAACAAAATTGCAAAATAGATAGATCCATCTTTTATTTAGCACTCACCAAAAGATAAGATGCATAATATTAGCGAGTGCTGCTGCTTCCTGATACCTGGGACCTTTGCTTGAACCAGCGCAGCAACATCTGGAGCAAATGACTGGGCTGAGGATATCTTGAGTATCTAGCTAAGTTGAGAATTACATTTTGATTTGTTGATATTCATGACAAAGAAAGCTTTCCACTTCTCAGAACACACCATTTCTTTAAAAACTCTCCATCAGAAAATGGTTTTGAAGAAACAGCTATTTCGTGAGCAATCACATAGCTTGCCTTCACAGCAACATCACTTTTGCTACAAGCATTAGTAAACATCAATTGCTGCTTTTTCAATAATTCAGAGTATTTATCTTCAAGTAACTTTCCTGTACATTTATATTTCTTGCCATGGTTTCCTTCATAGTGTCTTTTAATGTTGTATTTCACAACAGACACATGTTGCTTACAAATTAAGCACATGGAGTTTCCATTCATGCTCACAAAAATACAAAATTCCCCATTTGTCTTGAAACACACAGAACTCTTGTTCCACCTTTCTCTTCACGGATAAAGACATGATGACACTTGTCACTACAGAACTTACAAATCAGAACTGAAAACCTTTTTCTGGTATCACTGGTGTTGTAACTCGAACCAGCTGACGCACTGCCGTCTCACCCATTGGTCGACGATTGACAGCAATCACAGCAACATGACAATTTGTTACTCATGCGAAGAAACTTGCTGGAGGCATGTTTGCACATGTGTTCCAAGAGGTTTACTGTGAGTAAAATAAACAATATGTGTTATTTAGGAGAATGTAAATATGCTATGTATGATCATTTTTGTTAAACACATTAATTGAGGTTTTGGGATTGTCACACGGCCCACACCAAGCGCCAGGGTATCGGATCAGGCCCGCCAAACTAAACCAGACCTCTGCATTCAAGAGTTATTTAAAAAATAAAAACTGTAGAGGCAGATTTCTTTTTAGCATTTTAAGCAAAACAAAAAGCTACATTTAAATATAGAATTGTTAAAAGGGAACTTTTTTTTATTGGGAACATCCAGACTTGCAGTAAACAGCCTCCAACAAGAATGCACTTCAGGGACATATAAAATAAATTGTATTATCCTTCTTTTTTTCTTTTAATTCCTACATTGTAGTCGCATTTCTAAACACCGTCATCATGAAAAAAATGCAGCTACATTTCATCCAGACACAGACACAACAAAAAACTGCTGTGTGTCCATATTGCAAGATGTAATTATTGTACTGGAAAAAAAGGAACCCAATATGTTTGCTTTCCTCTTTTACTGAACATAATAAAAATAAACTCCAGAGCACCAAACCGACTGGCAGGCTGCCGGATGGCCCTCAGAAGTACACAAAAGAAAAGGTATGAGGTGGTGGGCCTTGTCACACTAATCGGAGGTCAGAGTTCAGGGCTGCGCCCCTGTGGCAGCTGGGACTGGTGTTCCCAAAGTATTCGCAGAGGAGACGATAGGAGATCCAGTGAGGTTACCAAGAGGCTGTGACGATGACATCGATGTAATACCTACAAAATAAAAAATACAAGTTCTGTTAAAAAACTATAAGATTTCTACACTAGTGAAACTACCATGCAAGTAACCTGGAACAGTCAGGGTGCTGAAGTAATAACATCATGCTTGGCCCCCACCTTAGCCAAAGTCCAAAATCAGATTACATACCTGCCATCATACTGGAGGAGCTAACTGGGGTGTTGCCAGCAGACATTGCTGACGAGGATCCCATCCTCACCTGGTCTTTTACTATCGGATCTAAACAAACAAGGGAGACGTACATTCTGTTTTGTACATTTCTTTCAAACTAAGTATATAAACACCATTAATTATAAAAGCAATACATTTTAAAAAAAGTGGCCTTCCAAAATGCTTACTTCATTATATGTAGAATCATAGAATACAACTTAAACAAGTGAAACAGCTCCTTTTTACTGGACAACACACAAACTATGAAGCCAATACCTCAAAGTGCTGTGCTAACAAAGACATGACCTCAAGATGGAAGCCAGGTTGTAGCTAGGGGTTACAGGGGCGTAACCCCCTGAGATCATTCAAGAGGAGTCAGATGATGGATGGGTTGGTTAGTTAGCATCTCTGATTTAAACAGGATTGTCTGTCCTGGAGAGGGGTCAGACTCACAGAAATAAGGATGCTCCATGGCCTCCCTGGCTGTGAGGCGTGCTTGATGATCATAGCGAAGCAGTTTGTCAAGGAAATCCAGCGCTTCCGTGCTCACCAGGTGCTGGTTCTCACTGTGTACAAAGCGCTCCCACCTTTTACGGGAATGTCTGTGGGACAGAAAAAAAATGTGTACAGTACTGTGCAAAAGTTTTAGGCAGGTGTGAAAAAATGCTGTAAAGTAAGAATGCTTTCAAAAATAGACATGTTAATAGATTATATTTATCAATTAACTAAATGCAAAGTGAGTGAACAGAAGAAAAATCTAAATCAAATCCATATTTGGTGTGACCACCCTTTGCCTTCAAAACAGCATCAAGCATCAATTCTTCTAGGTACACTTGCACACAGTTTTGAAGGAACTCGGCAGGTAGGTTGGCCCAAACATCTTGGAGAACTAACCACAGTTCTTCTGTGGATTTAGGCAGCCTCAGTTGCTTCTCTCTCTTCATGTAATCCCAGACAGACCCGATGATGATGAGATCAGGGCTCTGTGGGGGCCATACCATCACTTCCAGGACTCCTTGTTCTTCTTTACGCTGAAGATAGTTCTTAATGACTTTCGCTGTATGTTTGGGGTCGTTGTCATGCTGCAGAATAAATTTGGGGCCAATCAGATGCCTCCCTGATGGTATTGCATGATGGATAAGTATCTGCCTGTACTTCTCAGCATTGAGGAGACCATTCATTCTGACCAAATCCCCAACTCCATTTGCAGAAATGCAGCCCCAAACTTGCAAGGAACCTCCACCATGCTTCACTGTTGCCTGCAGACACTCATTCGTGTACCACTCTCCAGCCCTTCGGTGAACAAACTGCCTTCTGCTACAGCCAAATATTTCAAATTTTGACTCATCAGTCCAGAGCACCTGATGCCATTTTTCTGCACCCCAGTTCCTGTGTTTTCGTGCATAGTTGAGTTGCTTGGCCTTGTTTCCATGTCGGAGGTATGGCTTTTTTGCCGCAAGTCTTCCATGAAGGCCACTTCTGACCAGACTTCTCCGGACAGTAGATGGGTGTACCAGGGTCCCTCTGTTTTCTGCCAGTTCTGAGCTGATGGCACTGCTGGACATCTTCCGATTGCGAAGGGAAGTAAGCATGATGTGTCTTTCATCTGCTGCAGTAAGTTTCCTTGGCCGACCACTGTGTCTCACGGTCCTCAACGTTGCCCGTTTCTTTGTGCTTCTTCAAAGAGCTTGGACAGCACATCTGGAAACCCCTGTCTGCCTTGAAATTTCTGCCTGGGAGAGACCTTGTTGATGCAGTATAACTACCTTGTGTCTTGTTGCTGTGCTCAGTCTTGCCATGGTGTATGACTTTTGACAGTAAACTGTCTTCAGCAACCTCACCTTGTTAGCTGAGTTTGGATGTTCCTCACCCAGTTTTATTCCTCCTACACAGCTGTTTCTGTTTCAGTTAATGATTGTGTTTCAACCTACATATTGAATTGATGATCATTAGCACCTGTTTGGTATAATTGTTTAATCATACACCTGACAATATGCCTACAAAATCCCTGACTTTGTGCAAGTGTACCTAGAAGAATTGATGCTGTTTTGAAGGCAAAGTGTTGTCACACCAAATATGGATTTGATTTAGATTTTTCTTCTGTTCACTCACTTTGCATTTAGTTAATTGATAAATATAATCTATTAACATGTCTATTTTTGAAAGCATTCTTACTTTAGAGCATTTTTTCACACCTGCCTAAAACTTTTGCACAGTACTGTATGTTAATGAAGTGGTACACTACCACTTATATTCCAAATCACAGCAATACAAGTTATAAGATTGTGTGCACCAGTTTCTAGTAGGGATTGTCCTCTTGGCTGGATTCACTCTCCTGCATACATAGCACCTGTATCTCACAGAATTCATCTGTGACCTAAATGATACCTATCAACAGGAATCTGTGTTAAACCCAGAGCTATTTGCAATACCACAAAAAACAGAATACCCTCAACTGACAGAGGAAAACGTGTCTAGGTTTTTAGAAATCTGAGTCATATCAAGACGCATATAGAGTTATCCAAAAGAGCAGAGGGGGAGAGGTGAAGATACAAACACCAAGTGAGAATGTAGAAATTGATAAAGGATTTACTAGTTTTATTTTTGTATACACGTTAAGTTAGACCACCATTGCAGACTAAATGAGAAGCGTGTGCTCTGTTCAGTGTTAGTAGATCTTGTAGATTTCCTTTCCTATCACAAACTTCTGTGGGCCATACCGAAACATGGTACATTTAGCACCGCCTAAAATCAGATACTGAAACGGATTTCTAAAATGGTACAGAATTGCGGGCGACGGTTTTTCACAATGCTATTTGTCAATTAATTGGGACGACATTGCATTTAATTGGGATACAATATTTTCAAATGATGAACAGAGATCGCTTTTCAGAGAAAGACAGGTTCGCATAGCGCAGGGAATACGTGGTTTCTCAGGCTGCTGTTTCAAAGAAAGTGTCAACATCGAAGGTGTCTCGCCTTGCAGTAAGATGTGATTTCATTCATTTAGAAATACAAAATAGTGTGGGGAATCCGGTAAAAGGCACTCTGTGTGGAGTGCAGGATGCACCCTATAGCCTGGAGGCCACCAGTTCGAGTCCAGGCTATTCCACTGCCGACCGTGGACAGGAGTTCCCAGGGGGTGGCGCACCGCGTACCAGCAACCCCTGCAAACTGGCCAGGCGCCTGCCTTTATGTTGCCCAGAGCTGCGTGGTACTCTGACGCTGTATGGCGGGCCTGTAGAGTGAAAAGAAGCGGACGGTTGACGGCACACGTTTCAGAGGACGCGTGTCCATCTTTGTCCCTTGAATCAGCGCGGGGGTGGCAGCGGTGAGCCGGATTGAAATAAACAAACAAGTATTGGGCTTACCAAATTGGGGAGAAAAAAATAAATTGCCGATTCCAAATTTTAAAAAATAAATAAATAAATACAAAATAACGAATCATTTTGTTTAGGAATTTAAAAAAAAAAAATACTTGTATTTGACATTTATTCATAATGTGATTTAATTTGTTTTTTTCACTTAGAAATAAAAAATAAAAAAAATACAAAAACAGCAAAAGTACTTCTTGTGCACGTTGTAAATTATGAATGTAACTGTGACTTTAGTCCTCTCAAAAGTCTCATTTAATTGGGATATTGTTACATCTCCTGAGGCGCCAACTGTAAATATTTGGAAATAGAATTTATAGGAGACAAACACCTCTGAAAAATCCTGGCATGTTTAACTCAAACCAACTATACACTTCTGGTCAAACATGGCAAAGCCTGTTTGTTCTGTACAGGTGCAATATGTACACTACCGTTCAAAAGTTTGGGGTCACTTAGAAATTTCCTTGATTTCGAAAGAAAAGCAAATTTTTTGTCCATTAAAATAACATCAAATTGATCAGAAATACAGTGTAGGCATTGTTAATGTTGTAAATGACTATTGTAGCTGGAAACGGCTGATTTGTAATGGAATATCTACATAGGCGTACAGAGGCCCATTATCAGTAACCATCAGTCCTGTGTTCCAATGGCACGTTGTGTTTGCTAATCCAAGTTTATCATTTTAAAAGGCTAATTGGTCATTAGAAAACCCTTTTGCAATTATGTTAGCACAGCTGAAAACTGTTGTGCTGGTTAAAGAAGCAATAAAACTGGCCTTCTTTAGACTAGTTGAGTATCTGGAGCATCAGCAATTGTGGGTTCGATAACAGGCTCAAAATGGCCAGAAACAAAGAACTTTCTTCTGAAACTCGTCAGTCTATTCTTGTTCTGAGAAATGAAGGCTATTCCATGCGAGAAATTGCCAAGAAACTGAAGATCTCGTACAATGCTGTGTACTACTCCCTTCACAGAACAGCGCAAACTGGCTCTAACCAGAATAGAAAGAGAAGTGGGAGGCCCCGGTGCACAACTGAGCAAGAGGACAAATACATTAGAGTGTCTAGTTTGAGAAACAGACACCTCACAGGTCCTCAACTGGCAGCTTCATTAAATAGTACCCGCAAAACTCCAGTCTCAACGTCAACAGTGAAGAGGCGACTCCGGGATGCTGGCCTTCTAGGCAGAGTTGCAAAGAAAAAGCCATATCTCAGACTGGCCAATAAAAAGAAAAGATTAAGATGGACAAAACACAGACACTGGACAGAGGAAGATTGGAAAAAAGTGTTATGGACAGACGAATCTATGTTTGAGGTGTTCGGATCACAAAGAAGAACATTCGTGAGATGCAGACCAAATGAAAAGATGCTGGAGGAGTGCTTGATGCCATCTGTCAAGCATGGTGGAGGCAATGTGATGGTCTGGGGGTGCTTTGGTGGTGGTAAAGTGGGAGATTTGTACAGGGTAAAAGGGATCTTGAAGAAGGAAGGCTATCACTCCATTTTGCAACGCCGTGCCATACCCTGTGGACGGCGCTTGATTGGAGCCAATTTCCTCCTACAACAGGACAATGACCCAAAGCACAGCTCCAAACTATGCAAGAACTATTTAGGGAAGAAGCAGTCAGCTGGTATTCTGTCTATAATGGAGTGGCCAGCACAGTCACCGGATCTCAACCCTATTGAGCTGTTGTGGGAGCAGCTTGACTGCATGGTACGTAAGAAGTGCCCATCAAGCCAATCCAACTTGTGGGAGGTGCTTCAGGAAGCATGGGGTGAAATCTTTTCAGATTACCTCAACAAACTGACAACTAGAATGCCAAAGGTCTGCAAGGCTGTAATTGCTGCAAATGGAGGATTCTTTGACAAAAGCAAAGTTTGAAGGACACAATTATTATTTCAATTAAAAATCATTATTTCTAACCTTGTCAATGACTATATTTCCTATGCATTTTGCTATATTTCCTATTCAAACTCATTTCATGTATGTTTTCATGGAAAACAAGGAAATTTCTAAGTGACCCCAAACTTTTGAACGGTAGTGTATATTAACAAAAGGTAAAAAACAAAAAACAAACCTACCTGCCCAAAATATCATTAAACCGAGGATCTAGTTCAATGTTGTATTTGTCAATGTAGTCGTACAAGTCTTCTGTGCCCAGTACTTTAGCGATTCGTACAAGCTGTTGAAATACAAAATGAGCAATACAAGTCTAATCTTTTTCGTAACAGTATATTAAATGGGCTAACACACACTAATCTGAACATACAAATGGTTAAGTTAATGCAGCTATGCATTTATATAGAAACAGTTAACTTATTGCAGCTCTGTTTCTGTGCCAAATAAGTAATTACCACAACTAAACCCTCTGTAAAATAGTCTTCTAAAATCATTCACAGCATGGAGGAAATCAGTCACAAAGAGAAGCTAAAAGAATAATCATTGCTTGATTAAATGTACCTGGTCGTAGTTATCATGTCCGTGGAAGAAAGGCTCCTTTCTGAAGATCATACTGGCCAGCATACAACCTAAACTCCACATATCTAAACTGTAGTCATACATCTAGAAGAGCACATAGAAAAGGGTTATAAACTTGGATTATACCAACACAACACTGATTGCAAACGATTGATTGATTGATCTGTAGGAGCGTTTACTAAGGTGCTTTTGTTAAAATAAATAAATAATAAATACAAATAAATGTGTAACAGTGTTCATTTTTTTGGAAAATAAAATGCAAGCCTATTTTTAGGGACCCCAACTACTTTTGTTGATTCCAACTTAGGCACTTCAAATAAGGACTAGTAGGTGTAGATCAGGACAAGTAAGTTTCAAAAGGTACACACCCACGTGTCGGGACCGACTGCAGAGAACTGAATGTAGCACAGTTATCCAGCGAGCTGAATGTGTACGCCAAGATATTGCATTGAAAGAAGTGCTCACCTGGTAGTCCACCAGCAGTTCTGGTCCCTTGAAGTACCTGGATGCAACTCGGACATTGTATTCCTGGCCAGGATGGTAAAATTCTGCCAAACCCCAGTCTATCAGACGAAGCTGCAAATCAGAAGCCGTATTTAAAATGATCACAGGCATTTTTGATTCACAAAAACAAGGCGTCCTCAAGGTCAGTGTATTGAGCAAATCGAAAATGCTCAGAGACCTGCATTATTGTATTCCGGTTTTTCAGAATGGTTGACAAAGTGTTTGTGGGAATGATAACAAATAATTTGTTTTAAGTGAATTCAACTGCTAAATTTGGACAGGACCCTGTAGAAAAGTAGTAGTATCAGGCTATTCGTTTTATCGGAGTTGGTCTTAAGAAGAACAGACTGTACTTAAGTTTGCCATTTGTTAAAAACGTAGTCATGGAAATTTCCATTACCACAGTGAATTGTATATACATTAACTCTCCTCAAAGGAACATGTTCTACCTCATTACAAGAATAAAAAGGTAACCTTTCTTTACTACTGACTGGCCCATGTTTTACTCTCTCAATTGTTCTCCCTGTACAGTGTTGCACAATTTCAGAGAAGCAACCGTTTATATGCAGTCTTAAAAACAAGGATTTGGAATTATTAATCTAGGCAGATAACAGGGGTTAGGGTTTAGGGATGTGCTTCGGGTAAATTCTTATGAACGTTTAAACTCTTTGCAATGTCAGTGTTTAAACCATATCTACACACACTTTATATTACATTCTCATACTGACAGCCCTGGTTAGTATTTTCTAAGCAAATAAATCCTAAATAAGTAAATAACCTTTTAACATCGCAAAGACTTAACTACAAAGTAAAAAATATACAAAAATAAATAAATAAATAAATAAATAAATAAAAACACACACGTACACATAAAGTATATATTGAAATGTTTATTTATGGTTGTAATTGAAGTCCCTAGTGAAGATATAACTATATACATATTGATAGTATAGTATAATGTTTTTAGAATAGTGCGCTTCTTAAAGGGTCATTTAACAAAAAAACAGGAACCCATTATATATTTTTTTTTTATTATAAGTGACTTTGCCCAAAATTTTATGGTTTAAAAAAAAAAATTAAAAAAGAGACAATCACCAACTGTACAGCTGAAGCGAAGTTGTGCTTACAATTGAAAAAAAGTTGGAAACACTTTCACTTCTGGAAAAGGTAATAACCTGGGATAAAATAGTAACACTTTGGAATTTTAAAGAGCGTTGTGACTGTTATTAAAGTCAGCCTCAGAGATTTAAAAGTTTGCAGTCTTTGATAGTAGTGGTGGGATTTTTGAGATCTACTGATGCAGGAGTACTTGAATCAAACGCCACTCTCCTCTACATACTGTACTAGTGCACAGAAACCTCCCAAACATTGCCACAAGTCCAATGTTGAATGCCAAATTAACACACAATCAAGTAATATATTAAGTAATTAATATTATGTTTGCCTTGTGCAGATAATTGTATATGGTCAAATATTACTAAATAACGTAAAGTATCCAAAATCACGCATCCACACAACTTTACATTAAATTGTAATGAGATGCCTGGCCTGCCTGTTTGAAGTGTGTCTCAGGGGTCCTTTACTTTAGTGCAGTAGTTCCAACATACAAATAAACACTGTACTAAACAAACGGCCATTCGGTACAAAAGCTCACAGAACACTTTCAAGTGAAAAAGCCTTCTGCATCTGGGAGGATTGGGGAATGGGGTGTCTGTGGTAATTGCAACATTTTCTCCCTTTTGAAAGTTTTGTATGAACAGCTGCAGCCTGATTTTCTTTCAGTTTTTCCAGCCTTGATGTTATTGTTTTTTGGGTCGGCACAGTATTGGGATAATCTTACAATCTTTTTCAAAACTGCTGCTTTCTCGATTCACACACACTGTCCTCATAGGGGATAACGTGATCACGCCCAATGTTTGCCCAAATCTACAGCAAATGTTGTTATGGATGTTTGCTTTTTATTGCCATCAGTAGCTCCGTCCACAATAATTCAGAAAGTTTTCATTTTAAACTGTAAAGCATTGAACTTGTGTTTTGTGGTTTTTGTTTGGCAATTTACATACCACGGTTTTCTCGTCCGGTTCTTCAAAACACTTCCAAAAGTGGCTTCCTTTGTTTCAAGATGCCATTTTAAATATAGAACAAACTTAGAAAAAAACGCTTGGCATGAATGTTATTTAACCCTTTGCAGTTCATTGTCGGACTGGGTCTGACATTGCAATTATTCCCATCAGGTCCTTTGTCGGACCCTGTCCGACATCATTTTAAAAACGCAAAAAACGCAAAAAAGTCGGTTTTTCAACGGAAAAAGCCGAGAAAACCATTCAATGGCCGAGTGGGAACGAAAGAAGCCGAGACAAGCCGATAAAAAAAAAAAAAAAAGGCGATCTCATGAATAGTCATAGTAGCCCCCCTTCTTCAGATGGGGCGGTCGTATGGAAACAAGCTGGGAGTACAGTATCAGTGCACAGAGACTATCACGGACATTTGCAGAGCTTTGAGATGTTATAGCAATAAAATAATGACTTGGATTGCATTATTGAGGAGTTTGGTGATAAAACGAGTCATCAGGAGACAATTGATCGGTATGTATGACTATTATTATTATTTTTTATTTGGTAGCATATGTGAAAGCGATAGCAAACGAAAGGGTGGGGTGGGGCTGGAGATGCCTAGTGAGTGCTTTGTTGATCTGCAGGGCCATTTAAACCTGTTTGACTGTGAAAAAAAATACTTTTAAACAGCGCTTCTAAAATTAAATGCGGTGTAAAAATTAATTAGACCTGGTGAGCCTGACGAATTAATAAATGGACCGCAAAGGGTTAACCCCACCATGGAATTGATACCATACCACACCTGCTACAGGCATAAACACACAGAGTGCAACAATGAAGCGCCTGATCAACCGAGAACAAAACTCGCCCCAGCGTCAATCTTTCTGTTGCACCAATTAGAAAAGCTACTTGAGGGCAATTGCCAAGCCCATTCCTTTTTATAATATCCGCCCTTACTGTGGCACTAGAGCAGTCTGATACGCGACGGACTACTGATGATAAATTACTAAAATTAATGCATAAAAAAATATGCGTTTGGTGACATTTGTCACATGACCAGTTATACGTCTAGCACATTATTAAACATTTTCCCACGTCTTTAGAGTTTATACATTTAAAATTCCCATCCCCATTAGGGTTAGGATATTCGTTGGGCATTAATGCTTAATTCTTTGACCTCATGATACTTTCATATGTAACCTTTATGGAATCTCAAACTGGAAACATTTGCAGCAATTCCCATGCTACATAATGTGGGTGTAAGTCTCACCCACCTGTCCCTTTAATTAGGGTCAGTAGCCTGGCCAGGTTAAAACTTCATTTCCCATAGTTCCTTGCAACCACCCTCTGTTCATCCTCTCTCCCCATTGGCTCATTCAGATTTTCACTCCTCCAATCTCAGAGCTCCTTGTAAGCCAATACCTGTTTAAAGCTGGCTGGCTAGGCCAGGAGAGGGACTCCCTTTCTCAGAGGAATCCATTAAACTACAGCATTTTCTCTACTTAAATTTCAGTGAATCCATTACCATCCTTAGATAATTCCAGTGCATCCGTTCATTTTCTTTTGTTGCTGCGCTTTGTCTAAACTGGTCTTTTGTTTTCACTGTTACTTGTTTAAGTTTAGCTGTTTTTCTAGGTCTGTTTAGTGTTTGTTGTTTTATGTGTGACAGCCTCCATTTTTCCTGATCCTCCTGATTTTTGCCAAACAACTGTTCACCATTCAACTCAACACTACTGGACAGTCTCAACAATTTCAACGTACTCAATGTTTTCAACCTTCTACAATCACCATCATTTCGGGACACTTTGCTGGACTGCCTTATTTGTGGGTGAGATCATTTCTTTTTGTTTGGATTTTTTCTACTTTAATTTGATACTTTGTTTCCTGTATTTTTCTGTTACTTTGTTATTTTGTTACTTTGTATGGATTTCAATTACCCTGCTATTACTGGACTTGTTGGGCCTACCTGTCATTCTCCCACCATTGCCACAGAGACTGTTAAATGTAATTGTTTCCACAAGACACTGTTTTCATCTGTATCTATTTATTTATCTTTTGTCTATCTGTGTGGGTTGTGTTTGTGAGTGTGGGTTTATTGGAGACCCTCCGACACCATTCATTTCTACTTTGTGAAACTGTTTAGCCTTCTGTTTGTCCCTACATACTTATCTGTACCATCTTATTTCTTATCTGTTACCTGCAATTATTTGAATTCCTGTCTTATCATTATTCATTTAATTCAGTTGTTCATTTTTTCATTTGTTGACATTATTGTTCAGAATAATAAACTGGTTGTTCGTGAAATTGACACCTCTGACGTCCCTGCTTTTGCTGTCCGTCACTCTTGCTGACTTATTTAACTATAGGAATAGGGCCAGTAGTATCTCCTTAGGGAGGACAGTGCAACTGCTTCTCAGTTGTGCAGAGTGATCGTTACAGAATTGGTGGCCCGTCACGGGGACCCTTTGTGTCATTAAATTCAAATCTAAATTCATCAGTTTAAATTGTTGGGAACTTAATGTCAGAAATGGAAGATCAGACCTTGACTTCGCTAAACTTCTCTGAGATTGGAGATAGACCCCATGTGACTATCAGAGAGCCTATCACAGAGAGAACTACCCGCCTTAGTGATCTGTACATTACCCAAGAAGGGGCAGAGCTTTCTGGAGGCGATGATGATGAAGGGAACCTTACTGACAGTGTTGCGATAGGGCAATTGACTGAGCACTGTTCCCATCTCACTGACCGTGTTGAGCAACTGGAAACACAGCTGTCTGAGTTACAGGAGAGCAGCATTAATCGTGAACAGGTCCTGCGAGGTTACATCGAAGGACGCCGCAGATATGGAGAATCGAAGGCAAGAGGCCCTTGACGAAATGGATCTGGAAGTGGTGAAGTGCCTGAAACGCCGCGATGTGCTGTGGGGAGAAGAGCTGAAGAAACTCTTCAAAAGACCAGCACCCCTCGTCTGCCACTTTCTTTGCCGTCTCTCTCCTCTAGAAAGCAGTCTGCACCACAACAATTCTCCTTTGACGGTGGGTCTGCTGATTACCATGGCTCCAGAACTGAAGGAAGTCTTTCCCAAGCAAAGCTGCCCATTAAAATCAACTTCCCAGAGTTTGGCGGGAGGCCAGCAGCGATGCCATTGACTTCCTGGACAAATGTGATGAATTCCTAGCGCTACGTCCCATGACACCCTATGAGATCATGGCAACCATGTCCAGTGTGCTGAAAGGCTCAGCAAAGAGCTGGTGGTTTGCAGAGCGCAAGGGAATCCACTCCTGGGAACAGTTCAAGACTGCCTTCCGTCAAGCCTTTCTGCCGCCTGACTTCCAGACCGAAGTGGAAGACCGACTCGCTCCAGAGTCCAGCTGCCTGACGAGCGAATCCTTGACTTCGCCTATGACTATCGTGCCCTATGTCTGCGCTGGAAGCCAGACTTGGAGGAGTCTGAAGTGGTTCAACGGATTCTCAACAGCTGTAATCCCAAACTGGCAAGCTGTCTAAGGGGAACGGTGAAGACAGTGAAAGAACTGGTGCGCATCGGGACCCAGGTGGAGAAAGACAACGCTGCCCAGCGGGAATACTGGGTCAAGGCAAACTCCAGCAAAGCCGTTCAGGACAAGAGGAGCCATAAAGGAGCTACGAAGAAGCCGGCAGAGGTCAGCATGGTGAGAAGCCAGGAGAAGAATATAGCTCCTGCTGCAAGCCTGACTCTGCTGATCGTGGATGTGGGCGTTCGAGGGCTCCAAGGGCCTGCAGTCCTGGACACTGGGAGCACCTTCACTCTGATGAGAGAGAGTCTCTGGAGGAAGATCGCTCATCCAGGGGAAGAGCTGGAGTCTGCACAGGACCAGTATTTCATGCTGGCGGACGGACAGTCACACCAGGCCAAAGGTCAAGTTCGCCTCACTTACCTTCTCCACGGGAGATCTGGTTTCTAGGCACATATATCCTACAGGATCATCATCTAACATTTCCCCTAGTTCTAGGCTTGGATTTCCTGGAGAAAACTCATACCCAGATTGACATTGTCAATAGGCAGTATGGTGTCAAACATCAGAAGGATTTCTCCTACCATCCTTTTTGCCACGGTATGAGGGGAAGCTTCCTGGGACAGGTCCTTATCGAGTGTCAGCCTCTACTTCCATACATCTTGCCAGCCACCTACCACCTCTGATCCAAAACCATGCCAACCGGCGAAGGTGACCATGACCATCACTTCAGCTGAACCATCTCCTGTTGAGCAACAACTCCAGAACCTCCAGCAAAAGTGGTCATCGGTCTGCACTGATCAGTTGGGAATGACAACAGTCACCCGTCACTCCATCTCCACAGAGGACGAAGTTCCTGTCCGGGGTCGACTGTATAGAGCATCTCCACTGAAAAAGGCTTTAATCAAGGAACACGTCCAAGACATGCTTCTGGACGGAGTTATCGAGCCATCTACCTCCCCATGGTCCTCTCCAGTGGTGCTCACAGAGAAGAAAGACGGAGGATACAGGTTCTGTGTGGACTACAGGAAGCTGAATGCCAAGACCATCTTTGATGCATATCCCATGCCCCTCATTCATGACATCCTGGAGTCCCTGAGTGGTGCCACGGTATTCAGCTCCCTTGATTTACGCTCGGGTTACTGGCAAGTGGCGATGGACTCAGGAAGTAGAGCGAAGACTGCATTTTCCACACCCTTTGGTTTCTATCAGTTTAAAGTAATGCCATTTGGGTTAAAAATGCTGCAGCCACTTTTCAACGGCTGATGGAGAGAGTGTTAGGAGACCTCCGAGGGAAGATCTGTTTCGTCTACATAGATGACATCATTGTCTATTCACCAAACTCAGCGCAGCATCTTCAAGACCTCGAAGCTGTCTTCCACAAACTTCATCTGGCCCGTCTTACTCTCAATCTCAAAAATGCCACTTCTTTAAACACACTCTCCATTTCCTTGGTCATGTGGTTTCAGGTGAGGGTGTAGCTGCTGATCCCCACAAGCTCCAAGCCATCCAGGAATATCCCATTCCTACCAACTTGAAGGAGGTTCAACGGTTCCTAGGTTTGGCAGGGTGGTACCACAAGTACATCCCCAGGTTTGCGGATATTGCTGCCCCACTTAACAACTTGAAAAAGAAAGATGTCCCCTGGAAATGGACAGGAGAGTGCCAGAAGAGTTTCAAACTCCTCCAAGAAGCTTTGATCAGTCCTCCAGTCCTTGCTCACCCAGACATCAACAAGACGTTCCGAGTCTTCACTGATGCCAGCGATGTAGGACTAGGAGCAGTTCTGACCCAGCTAGAAGGAGAGGATGAGAAAGTAATAGCCTACGCCTCCAAATTACTGAACTCTGCCGAAAAAACTACTCCACATCTGAAAAGGAGTGTCTCGCTGTCGTGTGGGCAGTAGAAAAATGGCGGCATTATCTGGAGGGGATGGAGTTTGAGGTTGTCACTGACCACGCTGCACTCTCCTGGGCATTCAATAACCCAAAACCTCTTCCAGACTGACCCGCTGGACTCTTCGCCTACAACAATTCACTTTTACCGTTATTTACAGGAAAGGTAGTCTGAATCTTGTGCCTGATGCACTCTCCAGAGCTCCACTTGTACCACCTTCAACTCCTTCTGCATCAGTGTGTGCTAGCAATGCCCCTGCGAGTAGCATGGATCTTCCCACCACCATGGACCAGATTGCGGCCGCTCAGTCCAAAGACCCAGCTATCGCTGATATCATCAATGACATTGCTTCCAATACTGCCAATGATAACCGCATCTCCTTCATCCAACAGCAGGGACTTGTGTATCGCCGGTGCCCATTCCTAAACAAGGATTCCGATACCAGCTGGTTATTCGGAACAGCTGACGGATTCCTTCCTCCACCACTACCATGACAACCCTTTGGGAGGTCACCTGGGCAGGATGAAGACCTTGTTGCGCATGTTGGAGGTTGCATGGTGGCCCTCCATCCGTAAAGATACATGGCGCCACATAAAGGAGTGTCAAACCTGCCAGAAGTACAAACCGTCCAACACCAAACCTGCAGGTCAACTCCAGTCCACTACTGTGAAGGAGCCTGGAGAGATGCTGGGTCTGGACCTAATGGGACCTTTCCCAAGAAGTAAAAAGGTAATACTTACATCCTGGTCATTGTTGATTACTTCACAAAGTGGGTTGAGCTGTTTCCATTGCGGGACAGTAAGACCACCAAGATTGTGAACATTTTGACGCAGGAAATATTCACTCGATGGGGAACACCGCAACACATTCTTTCAGACCGTGGACCTCAGTTCACGAGCCAGCTACTCGCAGAGGTGTGCAAGACCTGGGGAGTCGTACAAAAACTCACCACCAGCTACCACCCACAGACCAACCTGACAGAACGCGTGAACCGCACCTTAAAGACCATGGTTGCATCTTTCGTCGGGAAAAACCATCAGCTGTGGGATCAGTGGCTACCTGAGTTTCGTTTAAGCCCTCAACACCGCCAAACATGAAACCACTGGCTTCTCTCCTGCAGTACTAGCGCCGGAAGGACCATCAGAGGCCCATTGGACCGATTAATCGCTGTTGCTCCTGCTCCATCCACCGATCCCTACCAACTGCTAGATCGCCAGCAGCAGATTGCCGAAGAGGTGAGGGATCACGTTGCCAAAGCTCAGAAACGGCAAGCTCGGAATTACAATGCCGGAGAGCACACTGTCAGTATGAAGAAGGTGAGTTAGTCTGGATAAGATCTCACCCCTTATCTGATGCCTCCGGAAAGTTTTCCGCAAAACTTGCCCCTAAATGGTTTGGGCCAGCTCTTGTCACCAAGAGACTTGGACCCAACAACTACAAAGTCAAGTGGGGAGCCAGATTATTTCAAAGAGGATACCGTCAATATTGTTAATTTAAAACGCTACTATGGCGTTAGTCCCTTGCACCTCCAGTGTGGGGGAATATGTAGCAATTCCCATGCTACATAATGTGGGTGTAAGTCTCACCCACCTGTCCCTTTAATTAGGGTCAGTAGCCTGGCCAGGTTAAAACTTCATTTCCCATAGTTCCTTGCAACCACCCTCTGTTCATCCTCTCTCCCCATTGGCTCATTCAGATTTTCACTCCTCCAATCTCAGAGCTCCTTGTAAGCCAATACCTGTTTAAAGCTGGCTGGCTAGGCCAGGAGAGGGACTCCCTTTCTCAGAGGAATCCATTAAACTACAGCATTTTCTCTACTTAAATTTCAGTGAATCCATTACCATCCTTAGATAATTCCAGTGCATCCGTTCATTTTCTTTTGTTGCTGCGCTTTGTCTAAACTGGTCTTTTTGTTTTCACTGTTACTTGTTTAAGTTTAGCTGTTTTTCTAGGTCTGTTTAGTGTTTGTTGTTTTATGTGTGACAGCCTCCATTTTTTCCTGATCCTCCTGATTTTTGCCAAACAACTGTTCACCATTCAACTCAACACTACTGGACAGTCTCAACAATTTCAACGTACTCAATGTTTTCAACCTTCTACAATCACCATCATTTCGGGACACTTTGCTGGACTGCCTTATTTGTGGGTGAGATCATTTCTTTTTGTTTGGATTTTTCTACTTTAATTTGATACTTTGTTTCCTGTATTTTTCTGTTACTTTGTTATTTTGTTACTTTGTATGGATTTCAATTACCCTGCTATTACTGGACTTGTTGGGCCTACCTGTCATTCTCCCACCATTGCCACAGAGACTGTTAAATGTAATTGTTTCCACAAGACACTGTTTTCATCTGTATCTATTTATTTATCTTTTGTCTATCTGTGTGGGTTGTGTTTGTGAGTGTGGGTTTATTGGAGACCCTCCGACACCATTCATTTCTACTTTGTGAAACTGTTTAGCCTTCTGTTTGTCCCTACATACTTATCTGTACCATCTTATTTCTTATCTGTTACCTGCAATTATTTGAATTCCTGTCTTATCATTATTCATTTAATTCAGTTGTTCATTTTTTCATTTGTTGACATTATTGTTCAGAATAATAAACTGGTTGTTCGTGAAATTGACACCTCTGACGTCCCTGCTTTTGCTGTCCGTCACTCTTGCTGACTTATTTAACTATAGGAATAGGGCCAGTAGTATCTCCTTAGGGAGGACAGTGCAACTGCTTCTCAGTTGTGCAGAGTGATCGTT
>CM060250.1:103556343-103778395 GCA_030684275.1 Acipenser oxyrinchus oxyrinchus | reverse complement strand
ATTTACTACAATACCTTTCTGTGTTCGTGGTCGATCATGACATTGTCGCGGTTTGACATCTCTGTGCATGATTCCCATACTGTGACAGTAATCCAGGGCCTAAGACAAAACACAAAACACAGTATTGTTTAAAAACAGTCACATTCACTGCCAAACGCAATATGGCAATCATAGGAACAGAACTTTTCTTCTTGCTTTGCGAACATCTAAAAATTGTAAGGGTCACATCAAGCGAGAAGACGAACATGAACTGCCTGAGAAACATTTGTCTGGTGTAGTTGCGTGTAAATGAGAAATATCAGTACAGTTTACTGACACTTTGTTGCTCTAAATACATTTTTAAATGGTAAAGTATTTATTAATCAAGGCGCTCGCCACAATACACATTCTGTTGAAATCGTATTCAAGAGGTAGTTTAAATAAACAAATGTAACTTGTCCAATTGTGAATGTATTGCATGGGGTAGCTAGAGAATGGGTCACACATACCAGCGCAGTTAATTGTAACCTGCCTGGGAAATGCCAGAAACACGTGATCAATAAGCCTGGGTTTTCAATAATAAAAAACAAGAGAGATCTATTTAGAAATATGAAGCTAGCTGGATGGCTTGAACCCCATTGGTATATTTCCAGTCCTCTCTTTTAACCATTTGGAGAGAGCACTGCTGTAAGAATCTGTTCACGTCCCAGTCCTCTCTCAGAACCATTTGGAGAGTGCACTGCTGTAAGAATCTGTTCCTGTCTGCAGAAGGGTACAAAGTGTCCGCAGCTGCTCTGGCATTTACAGTGCCGTAAAAAAGTATTTGCCCCGTCTGATTTTCTGCATTTTTGCACATTTTTCACATTGTATTTGGTCAGATTGTTTTGTGGGTTGTAGTAGTATATAGAGGGAGTCTGAGAGAAAAAATGACACCAAAAATTTGGTGCTTCTTTCATTTGTTTGGTGTGCAAGGTAATCAAACATGCAATCTTCAGGTGTGAAAAAGTTATTGCCCCCCCTACTTAACTCAACCCAATTAAAGGGATAATTAGGGTCAGCTGTTTGAGTCCTTTGGTTAACAACCAGGCCTGATTTGGGCCAGCCCTGCCCAATATAAATCTGACTAACTTTGGCCCTTACCATCAGAGTGAAGTTGTCAGCATACAGGTTCGAGAGGCACATCATGCCACAAACAAAAGAAATTCCTGAAGACCTCCGGAAAAAAGTTGTTGATGCCTGTCAGTCTAGAAAGGGTTACAAAGCCATTTCTAAGGCTCTGGGGCTCCACCGAACCACAGTCGGAGCCATATTGTCCAAATGGAGAAAGTTTGGGGCAGTAGTGAATCTTCCCAGGAGTGGCCGTCCTGCCACTCTCTCCAAGAGCAAGGTGTAAAATCGTCCAGGAAGTCACAAAGAACAACATCCAGGTATCTGCAGGCCTCTCTCGCCTCGGCTAAGGTCAGTGGTCATGACTCCACCATCAGAAAGACACTGGGCAAAAATGGGATTCATGGCAGAGTAGCAAGGCAGAAATCATTGCTCACTAAGAAGAACATGAATGCTCTTCTCAAGAGTTCTGGAACAATGTTCAATGGACAGATGAGTCAAAAGTGGAACTTTTTGGCCAACATGGGCCCCGTTATGTCTGGCGAAAACCCAACACTGCATTCCACAGTAAGAACCTCATACCAACGGTCAAGCATGGTGGTGGTAGTGTCATGGTTTAGAGACGCTTTGCTGCATCAGGACCTGGACGCCTTGCCATCATTGAAGGAACCATGAATTCTTCTCTGTATCACAGAATTCTATAGGAGAATGTCAGGCCATCTGCCTGTGAGCTGAAGCTGAAGCGCAACTGGGTCATGCAGCAAGACAATGATTCGAAACACACAAGCAAGTCTACATCAGAATGGTTGAAGAACAAGAAATTTAAAGTTTTGGAATGGCCTAGTCAAAGTCCAGACCTAAATTCAATTGAGATGTTGTGGCAGGACCTGAAACAAGCAGTTCATGCTCGAAAACCCACAAATGTCACAGAGTTGAAGCAGTTCTGCATGGAGGAGTGGGCCAAAATTCCTCCACGGCACTGTGAGAGACTAATCAATAACTACAGGAAGCGTTTGGTTGCAGTTAAAGGTGGCATAACCAGTTAGAGTCTAAGGGGGAAATTAGTTTTTCACACGGGGACATTGGGTGTTGCATAACTTTCTTTAATAAATAAATGAAATATGTATCAAATTTGTGTTATTTGTTCACTCAGGGTCCCTTTTATCTAATATTAGGTTTTGGTTGAAGATCTGATAACATTCAATGTCAAAAATATTCAAAAATGCAGAAAATCAGACAGGGGGCAAATACTTTTTCACGGCACTGTAAATCTATTAAACTGTGATGGGGGGGTTAATATAGTTTAACATTTCAGATTAGAAGGAAAAGCTATTTCAATCTGCCGTGCCAGCCCTACAATGCATTGCTAAGTAAGTACACCCTTACCTTTAATATTTCATACATGTAGAACCGAATGTCGTAGTCCGATAACGTTTGATACAATTGCTGCAATGAACAAAACAAAAAAGGACGATTACTACAAAAGCACAACATCAAGATTGAACCCATACTTGTATATGTAATTTGATACATTACATTTATACTTGACTTTTGCGGTTAACAAAATGACAATTAAAAACAGCTAGATAGTTAGAGAATTAAAAACAGCTAGATGTCTTAAATGCATCAAAAAATGATAAAAGTCATCCTCAAATGATGGTAGTGGCACTTAATGGGTGAACCACAGTCTGTTGTTTTACACCACCATGAAGGATACAAAACTACATGGAAACCCCACATAAAAACACACCCTTCACTTCACGAACATTACAATATGTGTTATTTACTGGCTAATCACAAGTGCATGCCAGATTTTGCATTGCCCTCAATAATACAAATTCTTATTAAAAAAGAATAAGCAAATCTAAGCGACATGAAGCTATTGGATACTGCAGAAAGAAGGTCTCACCTTAAAGTCTGTGTTGTTTACATGTTCAAAGACCAGCGCTGGGGTCCGAGACTGAGGGATAGGCAGACAAACAAAGGGAAGGAGATTAGTCACACAAACAGGATCTTCTGAAGCAACATTTTCTACAAATACACTATACAGAAAAATTATAATTACATCAAATCAAAAGAAAATGTGACTTGCATTAAAAAGCATTACCTTTTTTATGTTTAAAATTAAACTGTCATACTTTTAATTGGATTTTGAAAATCAATATTGTTTTTGAAAGGTTGTTTATGACATCACTAAGAATGTTGATCTCAGAAAACCAACTATGACCACTGTTGAGAGGGTGGAAAGAGTTTGGACTGCGAATACCTTCATTTAAAACTAAAAACCGCACTAAATAATAAAGTTAAAATTCAAATCCCCAGTCAGTACCAGCACTCACCACAGGATCTTTGACAATGTCTAAGAGAGCGATTATGTTGGGACCCCCTCTGAGGTTCTCTAGGATCTTAATTTCTCGCTTGATTTTCTTCTTTTTTACTGGCTGCCAAGACACAGGAGAAAAGTATTACTGTTTTCTCCTCAAGTACTACTTTATTTCCCTCAAATACAATGCTTTAATGGGAAACAATAAACCAGAAATGAGAAGCAGCAATAACATCTACTGTAACCTTAAGTGTAGGTATGCCTTTCCTTATTTCTGTAACCCACAATGGGACCTGCTGTTAACCTCCAGTACCTTTTCATCCCAGTGAGTTTTTCTGAATGCAAGGCTGGAACCACAGCAGCTGCACTGGTAGAAGGGAACCTGCGTTCCACTTTCTGGACCAGTTCCAACTGTGCCATGTTGTTGAATGAAAGGATTGGGGAAACTCAAAGTCAAATTAGACCAAAGCTGCTCAATACTGGCTATCTGGTGCTGGCAAGTATTTGTATATTTTTGTATACCGAGATAGATGGATATACAGTCACCTCCAAAATTATTGGCACCCTTGAATAAAGATGAGCAAAAAAGACTGTATAAAATAAATACCAGTACTGCGCTATATTGTAATTTTCCAACATGTGGAATATATTTGACTTTATTAATGAAAATTACACATTTCTCAAATTATAAATTTATTTCCAAAAAAAATGAAGTTCACAATTATTGGCCCCCTTGTTTTCAGTACTTTGTGAACCCTCCCATTGCAAGGATAGTGGCACCGAGTCTTTTTCTATAATGTTTAATGAGATTGGAGAACACATTGGGAGGGATCTTAGACCATTCCTCCATACAGAATCTTTCCAGATCCTTGATATACTTCGGTCTGCGCTTATGGACTGCCCTCTTCAATTGAAACCACAGGTTTTCAATGGGGTTCAAGTCCGGAGACTGAGATGGACATTGCAAAATGTTGATTTTGTGGTCAATTAACCATTTCTTTGTGGATTTTGATGTGTGCTTGGGGTCATTGTCTTGCTGAAAGATCCACTTGCGGCCAAGTTTCAGCCTCCTGGCAGAGGCAACCAGGTTTTTGGCTAAAATGTCCTGGTACTGGGTAGAGTTCATGTTGCCGTTGACCTTAACAAGGGCCCCAGGACCAGTGGAAGCAAAACAGCCCCATAACATCACAGATCCACAACCATATTTTACAGTAGGTATGAGGTTCTTTTCTGCACACGCATCCTTCTTTCGACGCCAAACCCACCACTGGTGTGCGTGGCCAAAGAGCACTAGGGGTGCCAATAATTCTGACACCAATCTTTGAGAAAAAATGTTATTACTTTTAATACAAAAACTCTGAGCAATTGTATTAGAATAAAACTATATGGTTTTCCCATATATTTGAGCATAACATATAGCTCATTAGCTGTGTTGTTTATTTTATACAGCCTTTTTTGCTCATCTTTATTAAGGGTGCCAATTTTGGCATGCAGGTAGGGTTTAACCAAGTTCTGTAATCCTCCAACTGTGGCCCTTGGATTTCCCTTTGCCCCCCGAACCATCTGTATCCCAACTACTCTCATGTAATGGAAATCATTATATATATATATATATATATATATATATATATATATATATATATATATATATATTTTTTTTTTTTAAAAGCCCACTACAGCTATGGCCAAAAATGCTGCATCATCCTGTAGAATTAACTGATTTTGCTTAATAAAGTTGAATGAAACCAGATTAATAATGTTACGTTAACATATTGTTTTCCATATACTTAACGAAAAACTGACAAATGTGACATTGAAATCTTGTTGTTTCTTTGAAAAAAAATTTGCTGTTTCTTTGATCACATGACGTTAAATAAGACCTACATGACACGCTTTTTTTTTTTTTTTTTTATTGTCGCAATCCTAAAATTCTAGGTGATGCAACACTTTTGTCCATAGCTGTACATACATGCAGTTCAGTTTAGTAGTATACTACTTTCCTTACCCAGAAGGGCACCTACCTTTAGTATTTTGACAACTACTTTCTCATTGTTTGTGATGTTAATGGCTTCAAACACTTCACTGTATTTGCCTCGGCCCAGTTTCCTCACCAACTGGTAGTCATCTTGGTTTCTGTATAAAACATTTTAATGTTAGAAGCACACACACACACACACGCGCCCACAAACCACAGATATAAAAGGAGTGGGTATAAATGTTACTGCAACTAAAAGAAACAAACCGGCACATCCAGAACTGAATAATGCAACAGCAAATGTTGGGAATGTTTTCTTAAACTCCAACCATAAGACAGGGCTGTTACAAAGTCAGTTTGAAGTGCTGTGGTGGAAAAAAAATAAAAAAACAACCCATTTGAAGTCTGCCATATTCCAAGAAAAGTGGTGTTTAGTCATCTTGGCAGTGAAATCTTTCCACTAGACAATAGCAACCCTTATTAATGCTGTTAATTACACTCAGCTATACAAACTGCTAGCAGCTCCAACATCTTTTTACCAGTGATAGCTGCTTCCACCTGACATGTTCATAGCTCAGCAGTGTGCTTCTACAGTTCTGTAAGAAAGCATCAAGCAGTCAATTCTCAGAAGAATTTCCTGATACCACGGATTTTTAATATGGTCCTGGTCAAATTCAGCCGTCGCTTATTGAAAATGACTTCTTTTACTACAAAGTCACAGAACACAAATTTCATTTTGGAGCGCCCCCAGGGAAGAAACATTTTAATAAAATGAATCTCCTTAGATCGAACAGCTGAGTGTAAAGGATATTGAGAAACATATTAGCCTGTAACCCCATTAGCGTTTTGGTTCTGTATTTTAGTGCGGTTTTGGGGCTGCTGATTCGATGATGCATTTCAAGTTGCCACAGTGCTCACGAATCATTGCCAATGCAGACGGCTACTCGACACCCTGTATCTTTCAAAACAAGGGATTTAGGGGAGCTCCTTAATATAAAACTGAAACTCAAAACAATAATTGTGTGAATATAGTAATTGTTACAGCTGTGTAATGGTATTTAAGAGGATTCATTTGTCTGACTTTTTTCATATCTGCCCTTTCACTAGTCCCACCGCAGTCGGATATGCGACGGACTACTGCACTTTAAAATTGATAATACTTTACATTGTAATTGAAATTTGATTTCAGTGTTACTAAAATCTGACACTTTGCATTTTGGCTTAGAATGACAATATAAATTACTGACAACATTAATATTTTTGCTGCTTCCTTGAAATTTGTATTAATGAGAGTTGACTGGACTTGACTATCATTGAGATAATGGAAAGGGGGAAAAAAAGTGAATAAAACTTTTGGCAGGTGTTTTTTTGTTATACATTGAAATGTGCACACTGTCATTTCAGCAACACATGACATTCCATATAATATATTCAGCAAAGCAATATTAAGTGACCTGAAGGTTTGCAATAGAGCAGCCAGTACAGAGCCCTGCCTGCAGTAATATATTCCCGGCAGGGAAACTCACCCCCACTCAACGACATGTGATTCGTAATCCCAGTACTCCCGAGGTCTCTGTGTGTTTACATCGGGGTAAACTCTGGCTCGACTCTGAACTGGTCCCGACATATTCTCAGAGGTGAATGTGTTAATCCGGGATCACCTAGAACAACAAGAGAAATAAATAGTTCAATAAATATGAAAAACACAGCACTCCAGATCAACTAGAACAACAAGAGAAATAAATAGTTCAATAAATATTAAACACAGCACTCCAGATCACCTAGAACAAAATAAATAAATAGTTCAATAAATATGAAAAACACAACACTCTAGATCACCTAGAACAAGAGAAATAAAAAGTTCAATAAATATTAAAAACACAACACTCCAGATCACCTAGAACAACAAGAGAAATAAATAGTTCAATAAATATTAAACACAGCAGTCCAGATCACCTAGAACAAAATAAATAAATAGTTCTCTAAATATTAAAACACAGCACTCCAGATCACCTAGAACAACAAGAGAAATATAGTTCTCTAAATATTAAAACACAGCAGTCCATCACATACGCTGTGGCAACTGCAAGTATCAAAGCACCAACTAGCTCCAAATTTCAGCACAAGATTGTATTTACAAACAATATTGTGGAACTACCTTTTGTAACGTGCTAGTCCCGATGTAAACGTGCTTGTATTAATACAGCACCTATCTGCGCTTACAAGCATTTGTATTCAATGAAATTGTTATTAGTATTAGTTACCATCCTTCTCGGACTTCGGTTTATTAAATATGTGTGAAACGACGGCACTTGCGAAACGCTTTTGTTAAAGTTAAGTAATTTATTTATTATGTATTCTGCTTAGTGATACATGTATAAAAAACACGTTATTCTATGACCCGAGGGACCTCACAATACTTCCTGAAAGTTTTGTTGAAAAATATTAATGTGATTGCAATGACATAATACATGTTTATTCTCAGGGTCTTTATAAGCAATAATAGACACTACTCGATTATTTTCTCAAAGTAAATATTTATAAATAAAATAGTTACTCATTTCATTATCAGTAATTAGGAAGAAAAAAAAAAAAGTACCGGATATATTTAGTTCATGAAATAGTATTTGCTTATATCCACTCGTTTCTTGATATTTATAAATGTTGTAAAAAGTAATACATTAAAACACATGACAGAATAAATGTTCTACTGTAATTGTAAGTCACATACATCAGATTTGCAGTGTTTTCCCTTTTTTTATTAGCTCTAAACAAGTTTCTGTGATGTTTTGTTTCTGCTTGTGTCTCTTCCTGGCTGCTGTATACAGTCTCCGCCCTATCAGGAAGTGAACGCCAGTCCCTCCCCTATCCATTGATGCGTTTCAAGCCTGTACTGCAAAGTACGGTGGCCCTGTAAGTCATCAAAACAAGTGGGGTTTTTGGGTTTTTTTTATCGTGTTTACACGATCGCAGTCCTAGAAGGGTTACATTTTAAATTAAAGGGTTAATTTGTTGTCCCCCTCCCCCTCTGTTGGAAGGAGTGAAATTGTTAATCGTCCTGGTTTTGCTATTGTATTTTATTAAGTACAAAACTGCATCTGTGTGCTCTACAAGTTAATAGCAGAGTAATGTATTAGGTTGTGTTAGCGCCATTCAAAAATAAACAATTATATGAATTTGTTTAACCATTCTGATGTGTATACCATATTTTTAAATGGTAATAGCTGATCTATTTTCTAAATCTGGCTTTTTGTACAATTCACTAGATGCCAATATAAAGAAAATAATGAGTTTTGGGAGAAACTGTGAAGCTCTGACAGAGATTTCATAAAATATATTAATTATTTTCTTAAATTACTTTGTTTAATGGTGACAATATGAGAACCGTGGAAAATCTGCGTGAACCGCATTATTCTCCTACTGTAGGCATTCAATACATGTATTAATTAAATTAGCGCCCGCTCCCAGTGCTTTCTTCCACAGTAATATGTAAATCTAAAACATGCTGTATTAAATCAACAGCTGGTACCCTAATTTCACATTCGATTATCGTATAGGCATTTATCAACGATAATTGATGCATTGACGTTTTATTTTTCAAAATACAGAACAAACTTTTTTTTTTTTTAAACATTAGATCCAATAACTAAAAACGCTGTTGTGCATAAATCAAACAAATGCACAACTTGCATTCAAATTAGAACACTTCCGATTATAAAAAAATAAATATAAAAAGGACTTTACAAGGAGGCTGTGTGGTCCAGTGGTTAAAGAAAAGGGCTTGTAACCAGGAGGTCCCCGGTTCAAATCCCACCTCAGCCACTGACTCGTTGTGTGACCCTGAGCAAGTCACTTCACCTCATTGGGCTCCGTCTTTTGGGTGAGACGCAATTGTAAGTGACTCTGCAGCTGATGCATAGTTCACACACCCTAGTCTCTGTAAGTCGCCTTGGATAAAGGCGTCTGCTAAATAAACAAATAATAAAAACGAATATGCGTGCGCCCGCATCAGATGTCCCTTTACCACTGTAATAACAAATATTAATTTTAACAGAAGTAATTTCTATCTGAACTATGGTTGTTCATTACTATTAACATTATGTCCAAAAGCAAAACATTTGAATTAATCTCACAAATCCTGACTAATTTAACTATCATACTAAATTCAGCTTCTTCTTATACAATATTGCCACATAATCCAAACACAACATGCTTTGAAACAAAAGGTGGTAAATCGGTAAATGTAATACATTTAAAACAAAGAAACAAACACAAAAAACGTACTGCCTTAATTTTTTAATCAAGAAAACGTGAATACAATAGGCCTACTTCTGATTTGGCTTCCCCAACGCGAATGTAGAGGCCTAAAGTGTGTATCCTAGCAACACGCTAATCTACCGTACTAAAAGCAGCGCACTCACACACTCAAGGTTTTAATGCAAACCGGGAACAGGAGTCTTCAAACTGGGCTCTAATTTGATGCATCGATTCACCAATATGTAATCGAAGCTCAGGAAATTTAAGAGCAGATTATCAATAAATCGATGTATCGATTCATTGTTTCACCCCTAATAGCTGCCATCTTTCAATATGCCTGCAGGATATTGTAAACATCCGGTTCACACACCATATAAAACGAGCCGAGAGCACTTGAAAACTGCATTGTGAACACAAATGGACTCGGTCCTGAGAAAAAAGGAAAGGGAACCACACAAACTAACTGTAGTTTGCATCCAAACAAGCGTGGTGCCTTTGCTAGCAGAAAAGTGTAAACAGCAAGCACATTGATTAATTGATCGTTTCAAACAAACGAACCAGAGCGAGTCAGTTTGAAAAGGACCCAGTGTGAATGCAGCCTAAGTCAATGTTTTAGTATCACTAGTGTCTTAGCAAGTTGTTGTATTTTGATAGCAACCAACTTGCTCCTGAAGTGGCACCAACAACTGGATTTGGCGACCTTTTTTTTTTTTTTTTTATTTGGCCAATGAGCCATTGGCTCTTCGGCAAAAACTTTGTCTGGAGTCCTGATTGGTAATTTTGTTTTAAATAAATTTATTTTGAATAAACAAAAAAACAAAAGCAAAACAGGCCATAAAGCTTATTTGACCAAAAGTGCTTTACCAGTGTTTAGTGCAAACACTTTCACCAGCATGAGACAATTGTGTGATTTTCATGCTTCATTTACTGTATCGCGATACGTATCGTATCGTGAACCTTGCATCGTGATACATATCGTATCTCATATCGAGAAGACACTGCCGATACCCAGCCCTACTCAAGCTATCTCTTTAAAGAAAATGGACGCTTATCAGAAAGGCTGAAAGTTCACTAAAACCAACACAAAGAGTGAAGTGAAGAGCTTCAGACATTGTGGAAATACCTACTATACCTAAAGCAACGCAGAAAGTGCCTGAATCCCGCATGCAGGTACAGTACAACCAGTGAAGGTCTTTCTATGTGAATGGTTTAAACAGGCTTGTGCCAGTAACAGGTATAGAGTTTGTTGAGGCATTATTGTTTATTATCATGTGCATGTACAGTAATAATGTTTTTAGGTAGAGAAGTATTAGTTTTTTGGGTTTTTTTTACAGCACCTCTGTAATCCAGCACACTCACTGTCTAATCTGGTGCAATTTTCTAGTCCCAAGGGATGCTGGATTGGACAGGTTTTGCTGTAATAATAATTAAAATAAAGCATACAGATTCATCAGTTTTCAAATAGCACCGTTTTTATTTCAGAAAGACATGCAGCACAACAGTCATTGTACATTCTTGGACACAGGTTCTCTCCCGAGTCAGACATCCACTATGTTGCTTCAACACGTCTAAACGAAATGCATTTCAGTAGAATAGCCTTACCTCTTAAGGGACCTTCCTGCAGCAGGTATGATGGTGCAAGCAATCAGGAGCACTGCAATGGCTCGGCAGGAATTGAGAACAAAGGAATGCAGGCTGCGAGAGCTCCAAAAAGAAGAAAGAGCAAAGTGAGAAGACGCGACACTCGAACAGAAAGCAAGCCTTGAAAGGGACACTCTTTCATAAAACACATTGTGAAAAGAATAAAACTTACAAAAAGTTACTAAGCATAAATTAAAGATATTCCAAAAAATAGGTAAGAACATGATCAATATATAGGTTGGTCATCAATAGTTCTGCCCATTTGTGACATTAACAAATAGGCAACATCTTTGAGAAACGACCAGAAAATACAACAATTAGACACCCTAAAAAGGTAGTATATCAATCTGCAATTGACATTCAAAGTAAATCTTCAGCCAAACCCTTTTCTGTGCACTGCATTATAATCTGCACAAATCCATATGCTGTTCTTTTTTGTAATTGTCTTTAAAAAATTAATTTAAAAAAAAGTTTTTTTTTTTTTTGTATCAACCTTAAAGTTTTAGATTTGCCATACAATCATGGAACTCTTCACCGTTGCACACTGTAAACTTCCTAGTTGTAATGCCTGTTTGAATAGCTTTCATAACACATTTAGTTTACCGTTACTGTCTGGAGTCTCTACCCCCAAAAATCCAGGCTATAAAACCACGTGGTTTTTATTTGTGCCGATTTCAAAACAATGTCCAACCCCCTTAAGGGCTCCCAAGCAATAGCTTGTTACTCTTAATCTAAAAAACAAAGTGTTATATGGGGGGGCGTCAGGCAGTCAATCTTGGCAGAGTAGCAGGGGTACCAATTGTGTGCCCTGTCTCACATTCCATAGTGATGCAGTATACTGTAACGAGCATCCACCGAGCTTCTATGCAAAACACTGCACAAGAACTCAATTCCCTTTAGTTCACCTCAACATTTAGACCTTTAACATGAAAACTCACAAGAAGCTAGCTTTCAAAACAGGAAGTTTCAGACAAAGCCACCACAGAACCTAATGTAAGCGACACACTTGCATTTGTATCACATGCATCAAGATGAAGAACGGTCTTCCTGAACGAGGTTGTAAGTTTAATACAATATGTAACTGCTAACACCACCGGTCACAATTAAACATGTAGAGGTTTGTGTTGGAACTACTGTGCATTACGTCTCATTCTCAGGGGAATAGTGCACCCATATCAGCAAAGAAAATAATGAGGGTGCTTTACTAGTAGGCACTACACCGTGAAGAACTACAGTCTACCTCCTATCACAGGTCATTGTGTAGGCTGATAAAGGTGCAATACATATTTATGTACAGTATGTATCATGTGCAACTAGGATTCAATATATATATATATATATATATATATATATATATATATATATATATATATATATACACACACACACACACACACATACATACATACTATAAGAAAGATCTCAGACACATAGGGCCCTACCAAAAAAAAAAATTCTCTTGTGTAGAATTTAGTAGGTTGTCCAGATAACACCAATTTAGAATTAGAACTCTATTGTCTATATAACAATTCTAAGTAAAATATAAGTATTAAGACATAATTAACTATTTTATAACAGTAGTTTCAAACAGCTTAGCTGCCTAATGCATTCCTTTGCATGTACAGTAAATGCGCTTTCTGACAACACAGTGGTGGTAATCCGGGAGTGACATAAGGGTTTCACATCCTTCAACCTTGCACTGTTAATGCCAAATGTATTATTTAAATAAATCCTTGTTCCACGTTGCATTAACGGGTCAGGAAAATGATTTGTATCAAACTTGTCAACAAAGTTTCACAATAGGAACGTTAATAATCCTCCAAAGTTGCTTTTTAATACAAACGAATGTTAATTGTTCATATCGTTTGTAAATTACAGCAGTATGGCCTAATTTGTGACCATTCTTTCCAAATGAACAGGATATCGAGCACGACGATTACAGCTGGCTGGTGGAGCTTTCAACACAAGACCCCTTCGAAGGAGGCCTGGCATAACAAACTGATGCTGAAGCCGGAACCTGAAAACTGCTGCACTGTACAACTAAAACAACCACAATATGCAATAGCTGTTTTAAGGTGCTTTACACCAAAACTGTGTTTTCAATTTACAGTGACCGATAGGTGTGCACAATATCCAGCAATAAAACTGAAATCAGACTTTGGCTACTTCACCATGACACCGAGGGGTGTAGAAGTGACGATTTGAACAGACCCAAATATTACAGTATAAAATAAATATATTATTTAGAGGCGTTACCTAACAGAACGACAGTACCTTGAACTGAAGTAAATAAATAAAATGTTCCCAACATCTTACCCAACCCCCGCTTCTCCTTTCAAATTAAGGCCACATTCGTAGCCTGGGATTTTCCTGACGAATAAGCCTATTTAAGGAGGGGGACAGAGGGAGGTGGAAATTGTAAAACAACAAAAACAGCAATATATTGTTTAGTCCTCTTCTGGTAACTTACTGGTTGTACTTTATCAAATAAAAGTAAAATGCTTCATCCAACAGAAAAAAATGAACCAAGAGAATTCTGTGTTAGAAAACAAAACGACCCAAGTGCAATGTGAAATATTGAACGTGCTACAACCAATTCCACAGTACAACATCAGACATTTAAAACCGGTGCTACTTTGAAATCCAAAAACGTGTTGACTTCTACCGTTCCTTCAAAGCAAAACGTCACACATTTACACTTAAGTATTATTATTATTACAAATAAACACTTAATGAGGCTTGGTAGTCATTTTAAATAATTCAGAAACGAAAAAGCCACATTGTACTGGGCTTGTTAAAATGGAGACTGGTCGCCTCACAGAATAAAATATTATCGTTTTTATTTAATACATATACATGTAATTCATCAGCTCAGTGAACAAAAACATGTCACCAGATTTGTAAATGTGTTGAAAAAAAATCCAACTCTTCACATTGTGTTATTTTATTGTACTTTTAGTACCAAAATAGATGCTACAACTACAACTAGGCTCCCCCCCCCTCTCCTCTCCTCTCCTCTCCTCTCCTCAAACCTGCAAGAAAACGCAGCAAATGTATTTCATAGTCCCCAAAATTGAACCAATAATCCTGATCTTACTCTTTGAAAATCGAAACGTTTTATGTGTATATCCATGTCTTATCTGAAAGCAGATTTGTATGTACCAAGCCTTCCGTGTAGTCTATATCGGGTCGCTCCACCGGTAGGGATGAAAACCGAAGTGCCTGTGCACTACATTTGCAAAAATACAATACAAGCAGAGCTCTATGTGTTTCACTTCTCGTTAAGCGGAAGCATTATATTTGTAGCCCACATTACCATCTTTGTTTCAAAGAGCAGAATAAAGGCTGAACTAGTTATGAATGTAAATGTTGTACCGCGTTACCTCTCAGCGTCTCTGGTTTGACAATATGGCGGCTCCTGCAGACACTATGCTCCAGGCGAACAGCGGAGATAAAGAAAGAATTGTCTCCTTTCCGCTAGGGGGCGCAACATTCTTCATTAGGCGGGAGAAATGAAGCCTTAGTGAAGAACTAGTGCAGATGCAGCTTTGTTAAACTACCTTACCAGTGCAGACTGGGGTAGTGAGTACAGCAGACTCCTTACCAGTGCCCTGGAGTAGTGAGTACAGCAGTCTCCTTACCAGTGCACTGGGGTAGTGAGTACAGCAGTCTCCTTACCAGTGCAGACTGGGGTAGTGAGTACAGCAGTCTCCTTACCAGTGCAGACTGGGGTAGTGAGTACAGCAGTCTCCTTACCAGTGCAGACTGGGGTAGTGAGTACAGCAGTCTCCTTACCAGTGCACTGGGGTAGTGAGTACAGCAGTCTCCTTACCAGTGCACTGGTGTAGTGAGTACAGCAGTCTCCTTACCAGTGCACTGGGGTAGTGAGTACAGCAGACTCCTTACCAGCGCACTGGGGTAGTGAGTACAGCAGTCTCCTTACCAGTGCACTGGGGTAGTGAGTACAACAGTCTCCTTACCAGTGCACTAGGGTAGTGAGTACAGCAGTCTCCTTACCAGTGCACTAGGGTAGTGAGTACAGCAGACTCCTTACTAGAGCCCTGGGATACTGAGTACAGCAGACTCCTTACTAGTGCAGACTGGGGTAGTGAGTACAGCAGTCTCCTTACCAGTGCACTGGGGTAGTGAGTACAGCAGTCTCCTTACCAGTGCACTGGGGTAGTGAGTACAGCAGTCTCCTTACCAGTGCAGACTGGGGTAGTGAGTACAGCAGTCTCCTTACCAGTGCAGACTGGGGTAGTGAGTACAGCAGTCTCCTTACCAGCGCACTGGGGTAGTGAGTACAGCAGTCTCCTTACCAGTGCACTGGGGTAGTGAGTACAGCAGTCTCCTTACCAGTGCACTGGGGTAGTGAGTACAGCAGTCTCCTTACCAGTGCACTGGGGTAGTGAGTACAGCAGTCTCCTTACCAGTGCACTGGGGTAGTGAGTACAGCAGTCTCCTTACCAGTGCACTGGGGTAGTGAGTACAGCAGACTCCTTACCAGTGCACTGGGGTAGTGAGTACAGCAGACTCCTTACCAGTGCACTGGGGTAGTGAGTACAGCAGTCTCCTTACCAGCACACTATGGTAGTGAGTACAGCAGTCTCCTTACCAGTGCACTAGGGTAGTGAGTACAGCAGACTCCTTACCAGCGCACTGGGGTAGTGAGTACAGCAGTCTCCTTACCAGTGCACTAGGGTAGTGAGTACAGCAGTCTCCTTACCAGCACACTATGGTAGTGAGTACAGCAGTCTCCTTACCAGTGCACTAGGGTAGTGAGTACAGCAGACTCCTTACCAGCGCACTGGGGTAGTGAGTACAGCAGTCTCCTTACCAGCACACTATGGTAGTGAGTACAGCAGTCTCCTTACCAGTGCACTAGGGTAGTGAGTACAGCAGTCTCCTTACCAGTGCACTGGGGTAGTGAGTACAGCAGTCTCCTTACCAGTGCACTGGGGTAGTGAGTACAGCAGTCTCCTTACCAGTGCAGACTGGGGTAGTGAGTACAGCAGTCTCCTTACCAGTGCACTGGGGTAGTGAGTACAGCAGTCTCCTTACCAGTGCACTGGGGTAGTGAGTACAGCAGTCTCCTTACCAGCGCACTGGGGTAGTGAGTACAGCAGTCTCCTTACCAGTGCACTGGGGTAGTGAGTACAGCAGTCTCCTTACCAGCGCACTGGGGTAGTGAGTACAGCAGTCTCCTTACCAGTGCACTGGGGTAGTGAGTACAGCAGTCTCCTTACCAGTGCACTGGGGTAGTGAGTACAGCAGTCTCCTTACCAGTGCACTGGGGTAGTGAGTACAGCAGTCTCCTTACCAGTGCACTGGGGTAGTGAGTACAGCAGTCTCCTTACCAGTGCACTGGGGTAGTGAGTACAGCAGTCTCCTTACCAGTGCACTGGGGTAGTGAGTACAGCAGTCTCCTTACCAGTGCACTGGGGTAGTGAGTACAGCAGTCTCCTTACCAGTGCACTGGGGTAGTGAGTACAGCAGTCTCCTTACCAGTGCACTGGGGTAGTGAGTACAGCAGTCTCCTTACCAGTGCACTAGGGTAGTGAGTACAGCAGTCTCCTTACCAGTGCACTGGGGTAGTGAGTACAGCAGTCTCCTTACCAGCGCACTGGGGTAGTGAGTACAGCAGTCTCCTTACCAGTGCACTGGGGTAGTGAGTACAGCAGTCTCCTTACCAGTGCACTGGGGTAGTGAGTACAGCAGTCTCCTTACCAGTGCAGACTGGGGTAGTGAGTACAGCAGTCTCCTTACCAGCGCACTGGGGTAGTGAGTACAGCAGTCTCCTTACCAGTGCACTGGGGTAGTGAGTACAGCAGTCTCCTTACCAGCGCACTGGGGTAGTGAGTACAGCAGTCTCCTTACCAGTGCACTGGGGTAGTGAGTACAGCAGTCTCCTTACCAGTGCACTAGGGTAGTGAGTACAGCAGTCTCCTTACCAGTGCACTGGGGTAGTGAGCACAGCAGTCTCCTTACCAGTGCAGACTGGGGTACTGAGTACAGCAGTCTCCTTACCAGTGCACTAGGGTAGTGAGTACAGCGGGGGGGGATCTGTGCTGACTGTCTGGCGCATGCGAAGTACTGCATCAAGGGGGCAGCAGTCTCGTAGATCTGCCTGTCAGTCATGGCGATGACACAGAGAGGTGGGGAAGAGGGTGTGTTGGCTTTCCCTCTCTCTGAGTGGCTGAGAGGCGGGCCTTGGGGGATTGCTCGGCCCATTAGTACTGCGCTTGGTTATGCATTCGGGTGGCCGTGATTGGGAATGGGAATGGGAATGGGAATGGGGATGGGGATGGGGCAGTGGTAGGGGATGGGGATGGGGATGGGGCAGTGGTAGGGGATGGGGATGGGGATGGGGCAGTGGTAGGGGATGGGGATGGGGCAGGGGCTGGTACTGGGAAACTTCCAGCTTCCAGTTCCAGCTGGACTCTCTAACTGTCAGACACCACAAGAGCTCTGCTGAGTCCACCAGGCTTCCTGGGGAGGAGAACAATGCTGGGGAGGAGAACAAGAGGAGCAGTAATGGCAAGGCAACTGCAGCCGAGGGAAACAGACCCAGTGATTTAGCTCAGGAGAATGGCAGGCTGTTGAGCGAGTCTCCCCTGCCGGAGAAGCTGGGCAGTGGCGGCAGTGTACCGGTGATCGACGAGTCGGCTCTGAGCGCAGAGCAGCAGCTGGGGCTGAAGCAGGCTGAGGAGAGACTGGTGCGGGACTGCATCCAGCGCCTGGTCAAGGTATCGGGCACCTGCACTGCCAGGCCAGGGAACCCCCATCATCTGCAAGGAACCCCCCAGGAGGAGAGAGGCGTGAAAAGCCAGTGAATTTGCCTTCTGTGCAACCTGACCCTCCTTCCTTTAAAAATAAAATACATACATTTTACAGCACCAGAGCAGAGGGGCCTGCAAAACAGCCTGATCGATCGCTTGCTTACTTGCTGCTTGCTATTGATAACCGCTAATCCAACACATAATCAGTGAAGAATTAAAAATATATCCTTATAAGACGCATTCCATGTTACGTGTGTTGCAACATTAAGGACCCTGGAAATCACTCCTTATTAGTTTTTAAAATAGTAATCAAAAAAATGTTCCTTTAGGAAGCTTTTGGCTATAACGTTTAAGAATATGTGTTGCACTAAGTTTTCAGCCTACATTACAATGCAGGAGGGTCTGTGTGCTCCAAATTAACACTTGTAATGTGGAATTGGCCAAAAACTGATTTGGGAAACAGAAATCTCTTTGGAAACATTTAAAGACAGGGCAGAACCATGGTTCTCTGTCTGGAAACAAATAAATACATGTATTTGGCAGCAGTGTGGAGTAGTGGTGAGGGCTCTGGACTCTTGACCAGAGGGTTGTGGGTTCAATCCCAAGTGGGGGACACTCTTGCTGTAGCCTTGAGCAAAGTACTTTACCTAGATTGCTCCAGTAAAAACCCAACTGTATAAATGGGTAATTGTATGTAAAAGTAATGTGTAAAAAATAATGTAATTGTATGTAAAAGTAATGTGATATCTTGTAAGTCGCCCTGGATAAGGGCATCTGCTAAGAAATAAATAATAATAATAATAAATAATACACAGAGATGCTGGCCGAGAAGGCCAGTGTAAACATAGACCAGGCAAGAATGCCAGTGGTGGGAGCGAGCGACCAAAATAGGCAAGCACGGCTGAGGAAGACAGCCAGCCTAGAGAAAGAAAATAACCTACAAAAGAAATGGTTACGTATCCGAGGGAACGTGTCTGAGTAGAAGGGGAACCTTGGCCACCCCAGTGTATAGTTGATAACAGTGTAGGACGGAGATCCCGAGCTGACCGGCTTAGCGGCAGTGGAGACACTGTGTAAGCAGCACCTTTATTTTATGTTTTATTTTCCCTTTTCATTTCGCCTTTTGTTTTCATTATTATTTTGTTATTATTTTTTTTTCATTTATCTACACATCCTACCCCACAACTTCTAAGTGAAAAAAATATTCTAGAAATTTGTAGAAAATTAATTAAAAATAAAAACTGAAATAGCTTGGTTGGATGTGTCCACCCCCCTTGTAATAGCAATCCTAAATTAGCTCAGGTGTAAAAAATCGCCTTAAAAATCACACACCAAGTTACATGGCCTCCACCTGTGTTAAATTGTAGCGATTCACATGATTTCAGGATAAATTCAGCAGTTCCTGTAGGTTCCCTCTGCTGGGTAGTGCATTTCAAATCAAAGACTCAACCATGAGCACCAAGGTGCTTTCAAAAGAACTCCGGGACAAAGTTGTTGAAAGGCACAGATCAGGGGATGAGTATAAAAAAATATCAAGCCTTGAATATCCTTTGGAGCACGGTCAAGACGATTATTAAGAAGTGGAAGGTGTATGGCACCACCAAGACCCTGCCTAGATCAGGCTGTCCCTCCAAACTGGATGACCGAGCAAGAATGAGACTGATCAGAGAGGCTACCAAGAGGCCAATGGCAACTTTGCAAGAGCTACAGGCTTTTATGGCCAAGACTGGTCAAAGTGTGCATGTGACAACAATATCCCAAGCACTCCACAAATATGGCAGCCATTACTCAAGAAAGCCCACCTTGAATCCAGTTTGAAGTATGCAAAAAAACACTCAGGAAATTCTGTAGCCATGTGGCAAAAAGTTTTGTGGTCTGACGAAACTAAAATTGAACTTTTTGGCCTAAATGCAAAGCATTATGTTTGGCGCAAACCCAACACAGCGCATCACCCAAAGAACACCATCTCTACTGTGAAGCATGGTGGTGGCAGCATCATGTTATGGGGATGTTTCTCATCGGCAGGGACTGGGGCACTTGTCAGGATAGAAGGGAAAATGAATGGAGCAGAGAAGTCCTTGAGGAAAACCTGCTGCCCTCTGCAAGAAAGCTGAAACTGGGACGGAAGTTCACCTTTCAGCATGACAACGACCCAAAGCACACAGCCAAAACTACACTGGAGTGGCTAAGGAATAAAAAGGTAAATGTCCTTGAGTGGGCCAGTCAGAGCCCCAACCTAAATCCAATCGAAAATTTGTGGCATGACTTGAAGATTGCTGTCCATCAATGCTCCCCAATGAACTTGACAGAGCTTGAATAGTTTTGTAAAGAAGAATGGTCAAATATTGCCAAATCTAGGTGTGCAAAGTTGGTAGAGACCTATCCCAACAGACTCACAGCTGTAATTGCTGCCAAAGATGCTTCCACCAAGTATTAACTCAGGGGGGTGGCGATGTATCCAATTATGATATTTCAGTTTTGTATTTTTAATATATAATGTTTTTCTCAATAAAAACTTTTTTCCCCTTAACAGTGTGGAGTATGGTGTGTAGATAAATGGAAAAAATCCTCATTTAAATGCATGAATCTCTGAGGCACTGACACAACAAAATGTGAAAAAGTTCAAGGGGTGTAGACTTTCTATAGGCACTGTATATAAACTGTAAACAGGAGTACAAAATAATATTTGCATTTAACTTCAAAAAGTTGTGTTTTGTTGTTATTATTAAAATTTAAAGAAATGAAAAAAAACAAGATGGGATTTCACGAAATATAAATATTATTATCAATCATATATGAATGTCACATTGACAGGCATAATCTATACATATTGCTGCTTAAAACACTGTGTACTCACATTGCAGGTAGCGGCAAAACAAATACAATGAATAGTATAGGTTTTCTGTTTGTACTCTCCTCAAATGCAATGAATAGTATAGGTTTCTGTTTGTACTCTCCTCAAATGCAATGAATAGTATAGGTTTCTGTTTGTACTGTCCTCAAATGCAATGAATAGTATAGGTTTCTGTTTGTACTGTCCTCAAATGCAATGAATAGTATAGGTTTCTGTTTGTATTGTCCTCAAATGCAATGAATAGTATAGGTTTTCTGTTTGTACTGTCCTCAAATGCAATGAATAGTATAGGTTTCTGTTTGTATTGTCCTCAAATGCAATGAATAGTATAGGTTTCTGTTTGTACTGTCCTCAAATGCAATGAATAGTATAGGTTTCTGTTTGTATTGTCCTCAAATGCAATGAATAGTATAGGTTTCTGTTTGTACTCTCCTCAAATGCAATAAATAGTATAGGTTTCTGTTTGTATTGTCCTCAAATGCAATGAATAGTATAGGTTTCTGTTTGTACTCTCCTCAGATGCAATGAATAGTATAGGTTTCTGTTTGTACTCTCCTCAAATGCAATGAATAGTATAGGTTTCTGTTTGTACTGTCCTCAAATGCAATGAATATTATAGGCTTCTGTTTGTACTGTACTCAAATACAGTGAATAGTATAGGTTTCTGTTTGTATTGTCCTCAAATGCAATGAATAGTATAGGTTTCTGTTTGTACTCTCCTTCCTCAAATGCAATGAATAGTATAGGTTTCTGTTTGTACTGTCCTCAAATGCAATGAATAGTATAGGTTTCTGTTTGTATTGTCCTCAAATGCAATGAATAGTATAGGTTTCTGTTTGTACTGTCCTCAAATGCAATGAATAGTATAGGTTTCTGTTTGTATTGTCCTCAAATGCAATGAATAGTATAGGTTTCTGTTTGTACTGTCCTCAAATGCAATGAATAGTATAGGTTTCTGTTTGTATTGTCCTCAAATGCAATGAATAGTATAGGTTTCTGTTTGTACTCTCCTCAAATGCAATGAATAGTATAGGTTTCTGTTTGTACTGTCCTCAAATGCAATGAATAGTATAGGTTTCTGTTTGTACTGTCCTCAAATGCAATGAATAGTATAGGTTTCTGTTTGTACTGTCCTCAAATGCAATGAATAGTATAGGTTTCTGTTTGTATTGTCCTCAAATGCAATGAATAGTATAGGTTTCTGTTTGTACTCTCCTTCCTCAAATGCAATGAATAGTATAGGTTTCTGTTTGTACTCTCCTCAAATGCAATGAATAGTATAGGTTTCTGTTTGTATTGTCCTCAAATGCAATGAATAGTATAGGTTTCTGTTTGTATTGTCCTCAAATGCAATGAATAGTATAGGTTTCTGTTTGTACTCTCCTCAAATGCAATGAATAGTATAGGTTTCTGTTTGTACTCTCCTCAAATGCAATGAATAGTATAGGTTTCTGTTTGTATTGTCCTCAAATGCAATGAATAGTATAGGTTTCTGTTTGTATTGTCCTCAAATGCAATGAATAGTATAGGTTTCTGTTTGTACTCTCCTTCCTCAAATGCAATGAATAGTATAGGTTTCTGTTTGTACTCTCCTCAAATGCAATGAATAGTATAGGTTTCTGTTTGTATTGTCCTCATATGCAATGAATAGTATAGGTTTCTGTTTGTATTGTCCTCAAATGCAATGAATAGTATAGGTTTCTGTTTGTACTCTCCTCAAATGCAATGAATAGTATAGGTTTCTGTTTGTACTGTCCTCAAATACAATGAATAGAATAGGTTTCTGTTTGTATTGTCCTCAAATGCAATGAATAGTATAGGTTTCTGTTTGTATTGTCCTCAAATGCAATGAATAGTATAGGTTTCTATTTGTACTCTCCTCAAATGCAATGAGTAGTATAGGTTTCTGTTTGTACTGTCCTCAAATACAATGAATAGAATAGGTTTCTGTTTGTATTGTCCTCAAATGCAATGAGTAGTATAGGTTTCTGTTTGTACTGTCCTCAAATGCAATGAATAGTATAGGTTTCTGTTTGCACTGTCCTCAAATGCAATAAATAGTATAGGTTTCTATTTGTACTGTCCTCAAATGCAATGAATAGTATAGGTTTCTGTTTGTACTCTCCTCAAATGCAATGAGTAGTATAGGTTTCTGTTTGTTCTCTCCTCAAATACAATGAATAGAATAGGTTTCTGTTTGTACTGTCCTCAAATGCAATGAGTAGTATAGGTTTATGTTTGTACTGTCTCAAATGCACTTTCAGTGGGGGAAGGAAAGCAATACTGGCCCCTATTCACAAAAACATAAAGTTGGAATCTGTTGCATTCATTAAAGTCTATCAACAGAATGACTTGGAGAATCATACTGCTCCAAATTCCACTGTGTTGCTTTTGTTTTGCCAAGCCTGATGTAAGGAAACTTGTTACAGGGGGTTAGCATCTATCTTCAAAAACAAAAACAATGAGTCAGTGAGGTAATTAAAGAGCCAGACATTGGGAAATGGGTTACTGTAAGTACAAGGGAGATAGTACCAGTAGAGAGACTTCTACAAGCATCAGTCTGTCAAATAGATTGCATGTTTTAAGTACTAATGAATGTGCTGTAGAAGAAAAGAAGGATAAGGTATTTTCCTGGTGCTAAAGTTAAGGATATTGAACAGAGAATCTGTAATATTGTTGGTGCAAGTAACAAGAAATTACATTAGAAATAGAAATTCTGAAGTATTAAAGGGTAATTTCAAAAACTTAATATCAAAATTAAAAGGTTTTGGAGGCAAAATTTTTATGTCAGGATTATTACCAGTTATTGGCAAGGGGGATGAAACTAGTAAGTATGCTAGAAATGGAGCTGCAGGAAATGAGACAGCAACAGGAGCTTGAGGAGCTGGCACACCCATGATTCATGGAAGTCTGCACCCCTAGCAGACTGAAAGCCACCAGAGATAGAAGAGGGTCAAAACAGCTGGGTTCAGATAGGGAGAGACAGGGAAAAAAAGAAACTTCGTCAAACACAACCACCAGAAATCAAAACATCGAACAAATTTGAGCCACTTCAAAATTTAGATGATCAAAACCAACATCAACACCAACCAACCTAGGAAAGACAGGCAGGACAGAAGAGGCGGAGGGGTAGCATTATACAAAAGAAAAAGTCTTGAAGCCCAGATGTTAAATCTGGATGAAGAAAACAACTCTTAATCAATATGGGTCAGAATAATGGACAAAAATTCAAAGGGCATAATAATAGGAGCATGCTATAGACCGCAAAATTCAGATGCCGAGCAAAATAATCTGTTAAAAAATGACATTAGAAATGCGTGTAGCAAAGGAGATGAAATACTAATGGGGGATTTCAACTTCCCCCATATAAAATGGGAAAACCCAGTGGGGAGCACAATGGACCAAATTGAAATGGTGGAAATGACAAATGATTGCTTCCTAACACAATTTGTTAAGGCACCGACTAGAGGGGAGGCATGCCTTGATTTAGTCTTTTCAAATAATGAAGACAGAATAACTAAAACAGAGGTCAGAGAGCCA
This sequence comes from Acipenser oxyrinchus oxyrinchus, assembly GCA_030684275.1. Taxonomy (NCBI): domain Eukaryota; kingdom Metazoa; phylum Chordata; class Actinopteri; order Acipenseriformes; family Acipenseridae; genus Acipenser; species Acipenser oxyrinchus. The sequence continues at coordinate 103,753,940 of CM060250.1, read as the reverse complement.
TTGGCAAACTCAGACCTTAACATGGTCTCATTTGATTTTTAAAACCCAAAAAGTAATGACTAAAGCTAAAGGTTTACTGTTTTAGAAAAGCAAACTATGAAGGTATGAAACAGAGACTAACAGAAGTAGATTGGAGTAAAATAGAGAAAACATCCACAGAAAAAGGATGGCTGTTTTTTTTTTTAAATGTAGTACTAGAGGCGCAAAACAATTACATCCCAAAAGCAGACAAATCGAAATCTAAAACAAAATGGTCCAAATGGTTTAATTGATCAATTAAAAAAAATATTCAGTGAAAAAAGGCACTTTACAGAGCATTTAAAACGGACCAAAAACAAAGTACACAGAAAGAGTACTTGGAACTGCAAACACAAGTCAAAAAGGAAGTTAGAAAGGCCAAGAGAGATAGAAATCAAAACCAATTCCAAAATGTTTTTCCAATATTATAACAGCAAGAGAACATTCAAAGAGGAGGTTAAATGTCTAAGAGACACAAATGGCAAAATCATAGACGAAGAAAAAAAAAGGTATAGGTGTTGACAATGTCGACCCAGGGGACTTTTTTGACCTGAGAAAAGAAACAAGGACCAGGGGTCACAAATGGAGATTAGATAAAGGGGCGTTAAGAACAGAAAATAGGAGGCACTTTTTTACACAGAGAATTGTGAGGGTCTGGAACCAACTCCCCAGTAATGTTGTTGAAGCTGACACCCTGGGATCCTTCAAGAAGCTGCTTGATGAGATTCTGGGATCAATAAGCTACTAACAACCAAACAAGTAAGATGGGCCAAATGGCCTCCTCTCGTTTGTAAACTTTCTTATGTTCTTATGTTCTTATGTGGTCAATTCCAGGGACATCTCTATAATGTTCCCATAGTTTTGGATCATGTTATACGATAATGGTTGCACAACAGATCATGGCAGTACATTCGTATAATGAAATTAAAGATGTAATAAACAAGTGAAACAATGAAAGAACAGGATACTATGTGTTACTAAAACAAAACAAATTGAAACAATAATGGCCTATTGTGAGTCTTTAGTGGGAGGCATGGTTAGTCTTAAGAAATGGGTATTAAGTTGCATTGATGGGGATGGATACACGATTTATTAAGTACTGACGGTTTTTAGTTCCTCTCCATTGAAAAGAGAAACAAAACCTGACTGAGCCAGAGGAACCAGAGGAACCAGACCATGTGAAGGCATGACGTTCATCTTATCAAAACCCTTCTGGGAACATCTCCACTTACACTCAGCATGAACATTATTGAAGATATACATATCTTCTTTCAAAGGCCCAGCCCTTTGTAAGAATGGCTCTCTTGTTTTAGGGTGGGGGGGCAGGTACATCTTACCTGCTTTGCACTTCCTTTCTCTTTGTAGATCTCAGACGTGGAGTTTTGAAAGAAACATGTGTTACAACAAACATGGATTTGAATATTATAAATAATAACTGCCATCACACTGGATTCAGTAACCCCTGGATTCTCACACTGGATTCAATAACCCCTGGATTCTCACACTGGATTCAATAACCCCTGGATTCTCACACTGGATTCAATAACCCCTGGATTCTCACACTGGATTCAATAACCCCTGGATTCTCACACTGGATTCAATAACCCCTGGATCCTCACACTGGATTCAATAAATCCCCTTCCGTTTCTTATTTTGTGAACCAGCTGCTTCTTCTAATGACGGACATGGTTTGACACTGATGAGGTGAACTGTCTGAAACATGAACAGACTGCATGATAGGCAGGCATGCGCACTGAGAGCTTTCTTTAACCTGGAGAGACAGCTTGTACATCCCTGAATGGAAATATTGTATGTTATGTCCCTGGGAGGCTTCCATAACTAGCAGCCATACACTTGGGTTGGTTTAGAACCAAAATGTCCATCAGTTGCCAAACGATTAAAAACAGGTGGAAACTGTTTACAATGAGATGCTGAGCTATTTAAAGAGCTCACCCATCCTTCTGAGAGAGGACCAGAGGGTAGACATCTGCATTATTATTTAACACATTTTATATATAATAATAATAATAATAATAATAATAATAATTATTATTATTATTATTATTATTATTATTATTATTATTATTATTATTATTGATAATTAAGGTAATATAAACATACGCTTATAATGCTACAAACAACATTTTGACTAAAATCTGAGTGATGGTATACTGTATGTATGTTACACAAAATTGCCATGCTATATGCAAAATGTTTGAATATTATCTATATACATGACAAATCTCACATGCCAACCTGATATTTTCTAAATAAAGTTAAGGCAAGAGAAATGCAGACAAAAATCAAGGCCATCCTAGCACTTAATTTATTAAACGTAAATGACATCGATAATCTTGTTGTGTCATAATCAAGCTGCCAAGCAAAAAAAAGGAGCTTCATTAATGTATGTATTGATTTCTTCTGGCACAGTGAAAAGAATGGATGAAATCAGGTTATTCTGTCTGGTTTCTGACATCCTAGTAAATATGGTTTCGTATTTCCATGTGAGCAGCAAGTAACTCTTTTCTGTAAGTTCCCTGTGTTCTGCATTACTTTTAGATATGCGCATGTGTCAGTGTTTCATACTAATGAATTGATCGCCATGTGAACATTCGGCATTGTAAATGAAATGCACTTTTTAGACATCAAAACTGTATAAAAACACGAAAACGCAAAACAGATCAAGTGAAAATTAAACTGCTGAAACTGCCTACATATAAACTACCTTTAACACAGTTTTTGTTTATTTTTTTATTTGACATATCTTTAAAGCCCTTTAAGGATCACATCACCAATATTACGTTTCAACCAGTTTGGGTTTAAGCTTCCCCACTGCACTTCTCCAGGCTTATTAATCCAAACACCAGTTTCATAGATTATGGAGCGACAGAGCTGGAAATGCTGGAAGTGGCAAATATCCCTCTCAAGGAGAGCGCTTGCCTAATATTCTCAAATAATCAAGGCAGGGTGAACACAATAGAAACCAAGGAACCACTGGGAACTAGCGACCATGACATGACAGCAACAAAACGCTGGTCTAAAACTTTCTATAATTTCCAGTGATAATGAGACACAGACCGGGACAAGACACTGGAAGGAGAATCCGTGGAAAGTGGATGGACAACATTTAGAAGCTTAAAACCTTTTCATCCCAAAGACTTAGAAATTCAACTAAAACATCCCCAAAATGGTTTCCATCAGGACAATCTTGCATTAAATAACCACCTTTATCATAGCACGAAATTTTACAGATTTCCAAAAACTCTGAACCCAAACAATGGCTGAAGAAAAATAAGTAAAGTAAAAATAGTTGGAGCACAGCCTGCCTAAAAAACCAACAATAAAATAACAGGCCAGGGCAAAAAAAAAGAAAAAGCACGAACATAATATAATTATACATATTACTAACAGTTGCTAAAAATTGGTCTGTGGTGTTTATCCTGGTGAACAAAAAGCAAGTTGTCAAAAAACTAAAATATATGTAAATACAGTTGTCCCAAGATTATACTGCCCCCTTTATAACGCCACCTCGCATACCACCAGCTATTCTCTGAACAAATGTCACCAATAGAAAAGCAGTGCTATTTGTACCCGTTATATCGCCACCCCGCTGTCCGCCACCCGCCAACTTCCCAAGCCAAGCAAACATAAATATAAGCATTGTAGTTTCCCTCATTGTAGTGCCAGCGAAATAATCATGGCCAATTAAAACAACAAAGTTATGCAGTTAATCTTTGACTCGCTTTCCTAATTCGTTGTTAACTGAATGTTCATACCAATGTCATCAACACTCCCGCTCCCAAAGCAAAACAAAAAGTACAACATGGCGAGTCGACCCTACATTTAACACCAGAGCAAAAAAACAAATCTGCATGTATGCATCTGAAAATAAGAAAGCAAGTCAGCAAGACATCGCAAATGTTTTCTCACCTTAGTGAGGCACATACTGTTAATCGAAGGACAATTAGAGACATTCTAATGGATAAAAACGAATGGTTTACCTTGATGGAACGGGTCGATTTGTTTAACCTGATAAAGACGTGACACAGTCTAAAATAAGTGACTTTTATAAACCACAGTAAATGGGAAAAAAAAAAAGTACGGTAAGAGGTTTGTTTACATGCAAGTTTTGCACAAATGATGGCTGACTTAAACAAAAGCATCCGTTTTGTAAACAGCAGAATAGTTTATTCATTTAAAAAAAGTGTTTGCCTGTACGTATTCAACGTTTTTCTTAACTGCTTAAAAAAGAATGTTCTTGATCTTAAATTGCTTTGTGAAATAAACAGATGGCACCGTTCAATGGGGGATAGTATTCAGCAGGGTTACAGTCGTGCCACAACCAGTAAAGTTCAAATAACAGTACAGTAAAAAAAAAAAAAAAGTTTGCTTTTTTGTTTTTATGGAATTGTTGTTTGGGTGATTTGACACTAAATGAGTGTTTATTTATTTATTTATTTATTTATTTATTTAAATGTAAACTGCTCCTCAAAAGTAACCATGTATGTTTCATACAGATGGGAAAAGATGATAAAACTAGTAGACCTACTGTTGTGTTAAGAACTAGTACTGTAGTTTAAAAAAAAGATGAATGTTTTATTAAAATGGCCTGGAGATACTGTTAACGTTTGAATGTATTGCAAACATATAAGGTTGTGTGTTTGTTTTTTTTTGTTTTTTTTTGACCCTCACTATAACGCCACCCTCGCTTATTGCCCATTTTTACCGATGGCCCTTACCTGGTGGTATAAAGATATATAATTATGGCCACCTACCCACCATATACCAAAATGAACAGAGTATACTTATACATATTACTAATAGGTGGCATCATATAGCAAAATGAACAGAGTATACTTATACATATTACTAATAGGTGGCATCATATAGCAAAATGAAGAGAGTATACTTATACACATTACTAATAGGTGGCATCATATAGCAAAATGAAGAGAGTATACTTATACACATTACTAATAGGTGGCATCATATAGCAAAATGCATTTTCTTTTACATTTTCTTTTTTATATATGACAAAGGGGCGGCACGGTGGCGTAGTGGTTAGTGCTGCTGCCTCACAGCGCCAGGGTCCTGGGTTCAAATCTGGCCTAGGGTACTGTCTGTGTGGAGTTTGCATGTTCTCCCCGTGTTCACGTGGGTTTTCTCCAGGTACTCCAGTTTCCTCCCACAGTCCAAAGACATGCTGTCCAGGTTGATTGGTCACTCTAAATTGCCCTCTGTGTGTGTGGTGCCCTGCGATAGACTGGTGTCCCGTCCAGGGTGTAGTCTTACCTTGCTCCCTGTGTATGCCAGGTTATGCTCCAGCTCACCGTGACCCTGTAAAGGAGTAAGCGGTGAATGATAATGGATGGATGGATATATGACAAAGGGTATGGTAGGGTTGGATCCTGGAGTAAAGCCTTCATTAGGATGCAGGTTCCAGGTGTTGTTAGGCAACAGGAATGACTTTGATATTGCTCCTTATGTAAATCTCATAACCATCTGAAGTCTTTTTGATGACATGCCCAGGAATGTTTGCTGAACAGCTGTGCTTGCAGCTCCAATGCTGAAGGAATGGCCCGAATAGTTTGAAGAAGAAAGGCCCCCTTTTTGGAGAAGATCTTGGAGTCTTGCAGAAACCAGGATCTCGAGACTGGCGGTGTCTTGAGAAACAGCGGGTCCGGAGGCTCCTGTACTGTAGGGGTCAGGATCTCAGAGTCACTGTGCTGTGGTTGCTGTTCCACCTGCAGGGGTCAGGATCTCAGAGTCACTGTGCTGTGGTTGCTGTTTCAGCTGCAGGGGTCAGGATCTCAGAGTTACTGTGCTGTGGTTGCTGTTTCAGCTGCAGGGGTCAGGATCTCAGAGTCACTGTGCTGTGGTTGCTGTTCCAGCTGCAGGGATCAGGATCTCAGAGTCACTGTGCTGTGGTTGCTGTTCCAGCTGCAGGGGTCAGGATCTCAGAGTCACTGTGCTGTGGTTGCTGTTTCAGCTGCAGGGATCAGGATCTCAGAGTCACTGTGCTGTGGTTGCTGTTCCAGCTGCAGGGGTCAGGATCTCAGAGTCACTGTGCTGTGGTTGCTGTTTCAGCTGCAGGGGTCAGGATCTCAGAGTCACTGTGCTGTGGTTGCTGTTTCAGCTGCAGGGATCAGGATCTCAGAGTCACTGTGCTGTGGTTGCTGTTCCAGCTGCAGGGGTCAGGATCTCAGAGTCACTGTGCTGTGGTTGCTGTTTCAGCTGCAGGGGTCAGGATCTCAGAGTCACTGTGCTGTGTTTGCTGTTCCAGCTGCAGGGGTCAGGATCTCAGAGTCACTGTGCTGTGGTTGCTGTTTCAGCTGCAGGGGTCAGGATCTCAGAGTCACTGTGCTGTGGTTGCTGTTTCAGCTGCAGGGGTCAGGATCTCAGAGTTACTGTGCTGTGGTTGCTGTTCCACCTGCAGGGGTCAGGATCTCAGAGTCACTGTGCTGTGGTTGCTGTTCCAGCTGCAGGGGTCAGGATCTCAGAGTCACTGTGCTGTGGTTGCTGTTTCAGCTGCAGGGATCAGGATCTCAGAGTCACTGTGCTGTGGTTGCTGTTCCAGCTGCAGGGGTCAGGATCTCAGAGTCACTGTGCTGTGGTTGCTGTTTCAGCTGCAGGGGTCAGGATCTCAGAGTCACTGTGCTGTGGTTGCTGTTCCAACTACACCCAAATCATTGTCACCCTGCAATATCTTTTAGCTTGAAGCCTGTTAGTTGCTATTTTGTGCCGTTAGTCTACCGCGCATAACTGATATCAAACCAAACTCTTCCCTGGCATCTGTTTATATTAATAATCACATTTTCAATTTTGGATTTGTTTGATACATTTGTGGCAAATATTAAAAAGTACACCCTCCTTAAATAGTTCTGAACTGTGTATTCTTTATGGAGAAGTCATAAACATAAACTCGCTACAAAAGCACTGACACATGATCATTTTTTAAAAATGTACCAGAATGCACATGAACAGATTTGTTTTTCAAGTCAGTGTTATTTAATGTATCGCGTACAAACTACCGCTGTAGTTCAATAGCTGATTTCTGTACAATCAACACTGGTCTGCTGTTTATGCAATTTCCTGATCAAACAAGCTTATATACTGTACTGTACAAACAGCATTATTGTAGGTGCGCTTTTTGTTCTATTATTTTTTTATTTTTGGATATGAATTCAAAGTGTATTTTTTATATCTTATAATCTAGCAAATATGCAGTTAATATTCCACCTCCCTTTTTATATGACACCCCTCCAAAGAAAAGAAGAATATATAAGAACAACCTCCACTCTATTGTACACAGATACAGAAGCGCTGTCAATCATAATTTCATTACTTCTGTATTTTCACAATTGAGAGGTTTAATGTGCTAGTGGCTAGTCGATAGCTTGTACTTAACAAATCCACTAATAATAATAATAATAATAATAATAATAATAATAATAATAATAATAATAATGCAATTGAACTTTCGGGTATCTATCTAAATGAATTCATCTCAATTTGTGGTTATTTAATTACAAATTCAGTGTAGATTAAAATATCTAATAAAATATACAGCTAATCTATGGGACGAGAAACTGGGGACTGTCTAATTGGTTAGTTTACTTTCAAATTCTGTTACTAAAGCTCCGCAGTCATTCATTCAACGTTTCGGCAGCCCCACACCCCCGTGCAGTTAGGTCATGTCTCAGCTGCTGCTGTATTCCTTGCAAATTATTTCGTGCCATACAGGACTCTGATAAAAAGCCTGCATGCTGTCCAGATTTAAAATCTCAGTGTTTTTCCCTGACCATTATGATAACATCAGAAGGGGCAAGATTAGCATTCTAAACATGTCATATTGCTTGTATTGATCTCCTTTTACCTTGGTGAAGACATGGCATTAGAATAAACCTTGATGACGCTGGGAATTCTCAGAGACCTTTTGCAGGGTATTTCTTTATTTAACATAAGAACAATTAACTTCTAAGAAAGTCTGAAATAAAGTGAGAAATGTTTCAGATTACATAGATTTTCCGGCATGTTTGAATGATCAGGGCTCCGTTTACAAGGCTGCTAATGCAGAAATGAGACCTTTTTCATACAAGACAAAAGGTAACAAGTCACACCCTTTACCTTGTGTTAATGAAAGTAACCGTAGATGTTTTTCCGTGCCTGACTTCCGTCACACAGGTGCTCCCCTTCTCGGTTTAAGGAGTTGCAAAGGTATAAAACCCCTTGGTCTTAATCCAGTAAAGCATTAAGGACTAAAGGTTTGCTGTATATTGTCCAGCTTTGGTTGCTGAAATTCCGAACAAAAATGCTATCCCGGTAAGTGAATACAAAGTGGTTTGTTTTGTTGTGTGTGACTGTGATGCTTATTAAAAGCTGCATGTGCTTCCTCCTGATGAAACGGTGTGTGTGTCAATTGAGATTGGATAACAAACCCAGCAAAATAACAGTCAAGAAATGAAACAGCTTAGGCAGTTTCTTTCTTTCTTTCTTTCTTTCTTTCTTTCTTTCTTTCTTTCTTTCTTTCTTTCTTAAAAAAATATAATTTATTTATTAAGTGGTTATTTTTACACCAAATTTAACTAGCTCTAAAAAATGTAGATGATTAATTAGATGAAAGGTGTCCAGTTTCATTTGTGATAATTGTACAGTGGCTTTTAGAGATTTTGAAATGTAGGGGGAGGCAAATGTTATTTCCTGATACCAATTTGAATATGAAAATAAATTAAGAGAAAAACACAACTGTAGAGGTGGGTGCAGGCAATGCTCAGTGCTTCATGTGTAGGGTCTCTCTTTGTGCATGTCATCTCATGCAATTTGGGTGAGAGGATGGGAATTGTGGCCAATACTTCACTGTGATTGGTTGATTTGTGAGATGTGATTTATAATTATTATTTTTCTTTTAATTTATTTTTGACTGTCCTGGTCTTTAATGTAATGTCTAACTTGTGTTACCTTGGACCCTATTCACAGAGTGTTTAACTCAAGTACTAGTTAAAGACTGGTTTTATTTATTTAAAAACAGTTTGTTATTGATGAAACTTTTCTAAACCAAAAGAAATACATAGAATGCTTAATTCTGTTTAAAACCATGTGAAGGAGGTATTGTTTTGTCATTATCAGTCAATTCAGTCCTTGCCGATTGTACCAGTACAACAGTGGTAACCTCCTCTTACTTGTGAGTGAATCAAAGTCTTTTCTCTCAATTGGAGTGACAGAGGCCCACAGAACAAGGAGCAGCCTGTCCTGTCTTCAGCATGTTCAGTCCCCTCTGTCACAGTAAAGAGACGCCTGACCTGTCTTCAACATGTTCGGTCCCCTCCGTCACAGTAAAGAGCAGCCTGTCCTGTCTTCAGCATGTTCGGTCCCCTCCGTCACAGTAAAGAGACGCCTGTCCTGTCTTCAGCATGTTCGGTCCCCTCCGTCACAGTAAAGAGACGCCTGTCCTGTCTTCAACATGTTCGGTCCCCTCCGTCACAGTAAAGAGCAGCCTGTCCTGTCTTCAGCATGTTCGGTCCTCTCTGTCACAGTAAAGAGCAGCCTGTCCTGTCTTCAGCATGTTCGGTCCCCTCTGTCACAGTAAAGAGCAGCCTGTCCTGTCTTCAGCATGTTCGGTCCCCTCTGTCACAGTAAAGAGACGCCTGTCCTGTCTTCAACATGTTCGGTCCTCTCTGTCACAGTAAAGAGACGCCTGACCTGTCTTCAGCATGTTCGGTCCCCTCCGTCACAGTAAAGAGACGCCTGTCCTGTCTTCAACATGTTCGGTCCCCTCTGTCACAGTAAAGAGACGCCTGTCCTGTCTTCAGCATGTTCGGTCCCCTCCGTCACAGTAAAGAGCAGCCTGTCCTGTCTTCAACATGTTCGGTCCCCTCCGTCACAGTAAAGAGACGCCTGTCCTGTCTTCAACATATTCGGTCTCCTCTGTCACAGTAAAGAGCAGCCTGTCCTGTCTTCAGCATGTTCAGTCCCCTCTGTCACAGTAAAGAGCAGCCTGTCCTGTCTTCAGCATGTTCAGTCCCCTCTGTCACAGTAAAGAGACGCCTGACCTGTCTTCAGCATGTTCGGTCCCCTCTGTCACCGGTAAATTCAGGGTTTACTGTACCTGTAACAATGGATACCTGCCATAGGTATAACGCACAGACAGACCAAGCTCTGGGATTAACCCTACCTGCTTGTCGGGAACATGACTCTTAATTCTTTGTACAGTAAAGCCTCCTGTAGCTCTTCAATTCAATGACCTTTACATATAAAGACTTTAAGGACAGTTTTCTTTGCTCCAGTATAATGTGTAAGGCAACACTGCTATAATGCACTAATCTGTTCAATACGGAGATATGTCAGATGGTCAGGGCTTCAGACTCCAATGTAGTGCTGGAGACTCTACACATTGTGTGAAACAGAATTAGACAGCAGTGCAGACACGAGGTCTGGTTTTTCAAGGCAAACAGAAAGAACACGTTCAACTGGCAGAGTCTTCTATTTTTAAATAAGATGTTCATTTTGATCCCACACACAGTGCTGTTATCAAACAACCACTGTCACAGCAGCTTCTATCTGAGTCCACAGCCACTGTCACAGCAGCTTCTATCTGAGTCCACAGCCACTGTCACAGCAGCTTCTAGCTGAGTCCACAGCCACTGTCACAGTACAGCTTCTATCTGAGTCCACAGCCACTGTCACAGTACAGCTTCTATCTGAGTCCACAGCCACTGTCATAGCAGTTTCTATCTGAGTCCACAGCCCATGTCACAGCAGCTTCTATCTGAGTCCACAGCCACTGTCACAGTACAGCTTCTATCTGAGTCCACAGCCACTGTCACAGTACAGCTTCTAGCTGAGTCCACAGCCACTGTCACAGCAGCTTCTATCTGAGTCCACAGCCACTGTCACAGCAGTTTCTATCTGAATCCACAGCCACTGTCACAGTACTGCTTCTATCTGAGTCCACAGCCACTGTCACAGCAGCGTCTATCTGAGTCCACAGCCACTGTCACAGCAGCTTCTAGCTGAGTCCACAGCCACTGTCACAGTACAGCTTCTATCTGAGTCCACAGCCACTGTCACAGTACAGCTTCTATCGGAGTCCACAGCCACTGTCATAGCAGTTTCTATCTGAGTCCACAGCCCATGTCACAGCAGCTTCTATCTGAGTCCACAGCCACTGTCACAGTACAGCTTCTATCTGAGTCCAAAGCCACTGCCACAGTACAGCTTCTATCTGAGTCCACAGCCACTGTCACAGTACAGCTTCTAGCTGAGTCCACAGCCACTGTCACAGCAGCTTCTATCTGAGTCCACAGCCACTGTCACAGTACAGCTTCTATCTGAGTCCACAGCCACTGTCACAGTACAGCTTCTATCTGAGTCCACAGCCACTGTCACAGCAGCTTCTATCTGAGTCCACAGCCACTGTCACAGCAGCTTCTATCTGAGTCCACAGCCACTGTCACAGTACAGCTTCTATCTGAGTCCACAGCCACTGTCACAGTACAGCTTCTATCTGAGTCCACAGCCACTGTCACAGTACAGCTTCTATCTGAGTCCACAGCCACTGTCACAGCAGCTTCTATCTGAGTCCACAGCCACTGTCACAGAACAGCTTCTATCTGAGTCCACAGCCACTGTCACAGTACAGCTTCTATCTGAGTCCACAGCCACTGTCACAGTACAGCTTCTATCTGAGTCCACAGCCACTGTCACAGTACAGCTTCTATCTGAGTCCACAGCCACTGTCACAGTACAGCTTCTATCTGAGTCCACAGCCACTGTCACAGCAGCTTCTATCTGAGTCCACAGCCACTGTCACAGTACAGCTTCTATCTGAGTCCACAGCCACTGTCACAGTACAGCTTCTAGCTGAGTCCACAGCCACTGTCACAGCAGCTTCTATCTGAGTCCACAGCCACTGTCACAGTACAGCTTCTATCTGAGTCCACAGCCACTGTCACAGTACAGCTTCTATCTGAGTCCACAGCCACTGTCACAGTACAGCTTCTATCTGAGTCCACAGCCACTGTCACAGTACAGCTTCTATCTGAGTCCACAGCCACTGTCACAGACAGCTTCTATCTGAGTCCACAGCCACTGTCACAGTACAGCTTCTATCTGAGTCCACAGCCACTGTCACAGTACAGCTTCTATCTGAGTCCACAGCCACTGTCACAGTACAGCTTCTATCTGAGTCCACAGCCACTGTCACAGCAGCTTCTATCTGAGTCCACAGCCACTGTCACAGTACAGCTTCTATCTGAGTCCACAGCCACTGTCACAGTACAGCTTCTATCTGAGTCCACAGCCACTGTCACAGTACAGCTTCTATCTGAGTCCACAGCCACTGTCACAGCAGCTTCTATCTGAGTCCACAGCCACTGTCACAGTACAGCTTCTATCTGAGTCCACAGCCACTGTCACAGTACAGCTTCTATCTGAGTCCACAGCCACTGTCACAGTACAGCTTCTATCTGAGTCCACAGCCACTGTCACAGCAGCTTCTATCTGAGTCCACAGCCACTGTCACAGTACAGCTTCTATCTGAGTCCACAGCCACTGTCACAGTACAGCTTCTATCTGAGTCCACAGCCACTGTCACAGTACAGCTTCTATCTGAGTCCACAGCCACTGTCACAGTACAGCTTCTATCTGAGTCCACAGCCACTGTCACAGTACAGCTTCTATCTGAGTCCACAGCCACTGTCACAGTACAGCTTCTATCTGAGTCCACAGCCACTGTCACAGTACAGCTTCTATCTGAGTCCACAGCCACTGTCACAGTACAGCTTCTATCTGAGTCCACAGCCACTGTCACAGCAGCTTCTATCTGAGTCCACAGCCACTGTCACAGCAGCTTCTATCTGAGTCCACAGCCACTGTCACAGTACAGCTTCTATCTGAGTCCACAGCCACTGTCACAGTACAGCTTCTATCTGAGTCCACAGCCACTGTCACAGCAGCTTCTAGCTGAGTCCACAGCCACTGTCACAGTACAGCTTCTATCTGAGTCCACAGCCACTGTCACAGTACAGCTTCTATCTGAGTCCACAGCCACTGTCACAGCAGCTTCTATCTGAGTCCACAGCCACTGTCACAGCAGCTTCTATCTGAGTCCACAGCCACTGTCACAGTACAGCTTCTATCTGAGTCCACAGCCACTGTCACAGTACAGCTTCTATCTGAGTCCACAGCCACTGTCACAGTACAGCTTCTAGCTGAGTCCACAGCCACTGTCACAGCAGCTTCTATCTGAGTCCACAGCCACTGTCACAGTACAGCTTCTATCTGAGTCCACAGCCACTGTCACAGTACAGCTTCTAGCTGAGTCCACAGCCACTGTCACAGCAGCTTCTATCTGAGTCCACAGCCACTGTCACAGCAGCTTCTATCTGAGTCCACAGCCACTGTCACAGTACAGCTTCTATCTGAGTCCACAGCCACTGTCACAGTACAGCTTCTAGCTGAGTCCACAGCCACTGTCACAGCAGCTTCTATCTGAGTCCACAGCCACTGTCACAGTACAGCTTCTATCTGGGCCCAGTGCTTTGATTATTGAGTTACTCTGGTTCAGTCACATTACTCTTTTCTGTGATTTCAGAACTCTGTTGCTTGTTTCTGCTTTGGCATTGGTGGTCGTAGTTTTTGCTGCACTAATAGACGGTAAGCTTGTATTTTTTATGACTCTTAAAATTAATTTGTGGTAAGTTAGTTTTTTGTATTATGGTTTATTTATTTATTTATTTATTTATTTATTTATTTATTATTATTATTATTATTATTATTATTATTATTATTATTATTATTATTATTATTATTATTATTCCACAGATGTATCAGATAAAGATGGTAAGAAAAGTAGAAATTTAACAGAAAACATTTAAAAGAGGTAGAGCTATCAATACAGTGTTGTGCATTGCATTCATTATTTGCTATCAATACAGTGTTGTGCATTGCATTCATTATTTGCTATCAATACAGTGTTGTGCATTGCATTCATTATTTGCTATCAATACAGTGTTGTGCATTGCATTCATTATTTGCTATCAATACAGTGTTGTGCATTGCATTCATTATTTGCTTTCAATACAGTGTTGTGCATTGCATTCATTATTTGCTATCAATACAGTGTTGTGCATTGCATTCATTATTTGCTATCAATAGTGTTGTGCATTGCATTCATTATTTGTTTATGTATTTACATACATACAGTATATACCATCACATGGATATCTGTGGGGTCCTTTAACAGCAGTAGGCTACTTAAGCAGTCTGACCCATACTGTATGTTAATATATTCATGACGTAAAGTAGTGTTGGGCATGCTCAAGAAACAATATTATTCTCCCAGCATCTTCTGCTAACTGTTTAGTGAACAGCGTCTTTGACACAGAGGTTCTTGCATTGCAGAAAAATAAAAGTACTAAGTGCTTAATCCTGCTTCTTTGGGTCCTTTGTTGATGGTCTGAACGATGGTGGATATTCAATAAATACCCTAAAGTGGTGATATATCACAGGCCCTTTTCCAACAAATGGCTAGAGCTTCGGTTTCGTGGGTGAAGCTCACCGTGTACCGGGGCAAATGATGGGGAGCTGCAAGAATGCTGTGGAAATAACATTGTGCAATGACAAACAGGCCTGACACCATGACCCCATTCAAACCACAGGGTGACACGATGTACAGCCATCCAATTCACAATGAAAGGGTGTGTTTATTTTACAATTCACAATGAAAGGGTGTGTTTATTTTACAATTCACAATGAAAGGGTGTGTTTATTTTACAATTCACAATGAAAGGGTTTGTTTATTTTAAAATTCACTCTTTATTTTACAATTCACAATGAAAGGGTTTGTTTATTTTAAAATTCACTCTTTATTTTACAGTTCACAATGAAAGGGTGTGTTTATTTTACAATTCACAATGAAAGGGTGTGTTTATTTTACAATTCACAATGAAAGGGTTTGTTTATTTTAAAATTCACTCTTTATTTTACAGTTCACAATGCAAGGCTTTATAAAATCAGTTCCCCTTTAAAATAAAAACCTTTTCATTGTGGATTGTAAAATAAACAAACATATTCAGATGTTCATTCCTCACTCTGCTGTTCTGTTATATGTGGTTTATTAATGAATCCATGATTTTAGCATCAGTTACAGTAAGACAGCTGCTGAAGGAGAACCATGCTCTTACTTCAATTGGCAATAGCAGCATTATCACTGGCCCCACACGTTGATATATCTATTTTTGAATGATTGCTTTTTGCCTGGATTTTACTCTGTTTGGGGATATGCAGATTTTTTTAAGAGCCTCTTTTAAGCTTTATAAACTTGGACGGCTCTTCCTGGTACACGTTTACTTCCTGTGTCAGATTCAGTCACATGATCTGCCATAGTGAGGTCCTTTGTCCACACCATGTGAATTGAAAAAGAAGTAGACTTCAAAAATGAAACCCATTGACTGTATTGCTAATACGATGATTTGAAAGCCTGGCTATTGCTTCTTGAACAATAGGCATTGCATACATAGTGATTCTTTGCTAAAAAAAAAAGGCTACGACAATGATACGTTTTCCTTTAAATGACATTAATGTATAACAGTGATACCTTTTCCTTTAGATGACTCTGGCATCAGAACAGGTACAGTACCAATTTCTCTTTCCACAAAATCATTAGCTGTGTTTCATTATTTCCAATTAAAGCAATGAAAAGACTTTTGGTTTTGAGGTCCTTCTATAAATAAATAAATAAGTACAGTACTAGATTGTATTGTACATGTTCTAACACCTAACCCTAACCCTAACCCTAACCCTAACCCTTTCACAAAGAGGAAAAGGGAAAAGGGTTGTATAAAAGGCACGGGTCTCAAGATCAGTGCCTTTTTATTTAATAATCAACAACTATTTTTTTTTTGGTTTAGATAATAAAAATAGACTGCATGATATAAAAGACATTAACAAAAAAGTGTTTGAAAAGCGTGCCTAATAATAAAAATACATGTTAGATATAGGAGAATGTGAATACATAATAATAATAATAATAATAATAATAATAATAATAATAATAATAATAATAATAATACATGTTAGATATAGGAGAATGAAGTTCCACCTGTTTTGTCTTTTAGATGAATCTGATGTTGACGTCTCAATTGACACCACAAACGCAACAGGCAAGTGTAAAAGTTGCTTGAGACTCCTATCTGATGTATGAATTCTTTGCAATCGACACATTAACCTTTAATTCCCAAGGTAATCAGACTGAATGTGGTTCAGAGCAAATCTAACAGGAAACATGTGCTCATGTAGTGTGGTGGTGACAAATCCAACAAGAAACATGTGGTCATGCAGTGTGGTAGTGACAAATCCAACAGGAAACATGTGGTCATGCAGTGTGGTAGTGACAAATCCAACAGGAAACATGTGGTCATGCAGTGTGGTAGTGACAAATCCAACAGGAAGCATGTGGTCATGCAGTGTGGTAGTGACAAATCCAACAGGAAGCATGTGGTCATGCAGTGTGGTAGTGACAAATCCAACAGGAAGCATGTGGTCATGTAGTGTGGTAGTGACAAATCCAACAGGAAACATGTGCTCATGTAGTGTGGTAGTGACAAATCCAACAGGAAACATGTGCTCATGCAGTGTGGTAGTGACAAATTCAGCAGGAAACATGTGGTCATGCAGTCTGGTAGTGACAAATCCAACAGGAAACATGTGGTCATGCAGTCTGGTAGTGACAAATCCAAAAGGAAACATGTGCTCATGTAGTGTGGTAGTGACAAATTCAGCAGGAAACATGTGGTCATGCAGTCTGGTAGTGACAAATCCAACAGGAAACATGTGGTCATGCAGTCTGGTAGTGACAAATCCAACAGGAAACATGTGCTCATGTAGTGTGGTAGTGACAAATTCAACAGGAGATACCGTGGGTTAATATTAAGCTATATGTCAATGCAAGTTAGGTGCTGGCCTTGTGTACTAGTGATCTAGGCAAACAGCAGCTTGTTTAGGAGGAGGCTATGTGGTCCAGTGGTTAAAGAAAAGCGCTTATAACCACGAGGTCCCCAGTTCAAATCCCACCTCAGCCACTGACTCATTGTGTGACCCTGAGCAAGTCACTTAACCTCCTTGTGCTCTGTCTTTCGGGTGAGACGTAATTGTAAGTGACTCTGCAACTGATGCACAGTTCACACACCCTAGTCTGTGTAAGTCGCCTTGGATCAAGGCGTCTGCTAAATAAACAAATAATAATAAAATGAGTTTACAGACTCATTTTTTTCAGACGGCTTTGACGCTTCTTCCACTGACTCTGCAGATAAGCAGTGGGAGGGATTTGTTGTTCTGCGATATATCTGCTTCCCATGCACAAGGATGGACTTACTGTAGCTAGGCTACACTGACCCGCCATCATAAACGCACGGTGCTGTCTATATGATGCTCTCTTTCCACTTGAACGCTGAGTGATCTGGTGAAGGAAAGATAACTCAAATATCATTTGAAATCCGTCAACAACAACATGAACTGTTCTTTTTTTATTTTTTAGATTCTGACACCGACAGTCACAGCAGCTCAGAGAGTAGGTCCACAGGTAGGAGAGCCATTCCATCTCAGGTTCTAGGTTATATCATGCCAGAGCAGCCATGCAGAACCATACCGAGAGCTCATTGTCTTCAGCTTTTGTTTTATGAGTGATGAGGATACAATTTACTGTATAAAGTCTCCATCTTAAGAGGAAAGCAAGGGTGAGCTGAAACAAAGTACCACACACCTTATATTAGGTTTGATTCTTTTTCTAGAACGTAGGTTTATGATCTGTTGATTTATAGCTCAGAATATTGACAAGATGCAAGTTGTCTTTCCCATGGAGTCGCTCCAATGGTTTCTAATCCACTGTAAAGGGCCGGTGAGTTTCTCAGACAAGATAATTAAGCAACCAAAATGTTAACACTTTAAAATAATGGCAGCAAATTCATAATGAATTCTGGCGGAATCCCACAGGAATAACACCTGCATGTCTTCTGCACTTCCTCTGAGTTCTGAAGTCATTCATTTTGAATGCAGCCCTGTTTATTCATGTGGATTTAATTACCAGTATTCATTCCATGTTCATTTGTAAGAAATTATGTTTATAACCTGTATAAGGCAAGCATTCGTGGATGAATGAACAATCCCCTGGTGGGCGAGTGAGAAGGTATGAATTAGGGAATAATAAACAGTGAATTCATGAGGAACGGATGGAGGGGAAAGAGGAACTGAAAAGTTTTTAAGTCATGTTGAATTAACGGCTGAATTCAAAGTGAATGAATCATAGGAAGTGCAGAAGACATACAGGCGTTATTTTAGAGTATTACTACAAAAACTCTACCAGCCAGTTATCACTAAAGATTTTTACTTTCCAGCATGGTCAGCTGGCAGACAGTAATCCCCTCTAATCAGGAGTCTTCATACAGTTGTTGAGAGTCCATGTCTTTTATGCCTCTGTGTGTTTTTATAAATGGTTGGGTTTTCATGTCACTATGATGAACAGCTGCGCTCATCACAAGATTGTATCTTGTGTCTGTAGCTTCAGAAGATAAGATGTCTTCAGAGTCAGACTCAAAATCGCAGGGTAAGTGCATTTTACAGACAAGATCATTGAGCAAATTAAACCAGGGGTCACAAATGGAGATTTGATAAAGGGGCATTCAGAACAGAAAATAGGAGGCACTTTTTTACACAGAGAATTGTGGGAGTCTGGAACCAACTCTGCAGTATTTTTTTTTGAAGCTGACACCCTGGGATCCTTCAAGAAGTTGCTTGATGAGATTTTGTGATCAATAAGCTACTAACAACCAACCAAAAGGCCTCATTGGTAACCTTTCTTATAATTTGCAATTAATGGTAGGCATAGTAAATCATAGTAAAAGTATACTGACGCTCACAGTAAAAGTTGGTTGGTAAATAATGATAGAAGCACAGTTTAAGCATGGCAAAAAAATGGTAAACTGCAAAATGACCTTTCAGATGTATTATCTTGAGAATAGTATATAATTTTATATGACTGTATCCTTAACAAAGGCTCACCATGAATAGATCTTGTTTGTTTCTTTAGATGTTGATGAGGAAGGAAAAGACTCCTCTTCTGAGAGTGATTCCAAAGGTAAGAAGAATGGATCCATGCACTCTGCATCACTGATACACTGCAGATCCATGCACTCTGAATCACTGATAGATTGCAGATCCATTTACTCTGAATCACTGATACACTGGGGATCCATGCACTCTTAGTCACGGATACACTGTGGACAGATTCATGAGTGCATAATTAACAATGTTGTTTTCTTTTCTTTTTTAGATGCTGAGAAAGACACTGATTCTAAGAGTCATTCTGCAGGTACAGGGAAGGGAAGGGATTCAAACTCAGCAAATCACTGATGAAAGAGAAGGCCAGGTTTATGAATGTCCAATCACTGTTGAGAGAGGGCCAGGGTTATGAATATCCAATCACTGATGAGAGAGGGCCAGGGTTATGAATGTCTAATCCATTAACAATTTGGGTTTTGATTTTGCTTGTAGACACCGATGAGGATGAAAAAGACTCTACTGAGGGTGATTCTAAAGGTAAGCTGAACAGGGCATTCAAATACAATAAGTCATCATCACTTTATAAATATAGAATTTAAACATACAGTAGAATATAGAATAATTATAGAATATGTCCAGATGCACCAAATTATGCATGGGGAGGGGCCAAGATTAAAACCACTGTAGATCATTTTTTACATTAGAAAGCTCAGAACTTTCATCCACCAAGCAGGAAGCTGCATTGCAGGGCACTACGACGCAACAAATGCAATAATACAACCCCTTGTATCAATTCAATCTATACGCACTGCCTGGGAATGACGGATTCAGAGTCTGATTCCAAGGGTCAGTGTTCTCCTCTCACCTCAGGAGGTCTGTGTTTAATCTGGCGTTGCTCCTTCATGAATTTGCTACTCTCAGTGGGTCAGTGTTCTCCTCTCACCTCAGGAGGTCTGTGTTTAATCTGGTGTTGCTCCTTTATGAATTTGCTGCTCTCAGTGGGTCAGTGTTCTCCTCTCACCTCAGGAGGTCTGTGTTTAATCTGGTGTTGCTCCTTCATGAATTTGCTGCTCTCAGTGGGTCAGTGTTCTCCTCTCACCTCAGGAGGTCTGTGTTTAATCTGGTGTTGCTCCTTCATGAATTTGCTGCTCTCAGTGGGTCAGTGTTCTCCTCTCACCTCAGTAGGTCTGTGTTTAATCTGGTGCTGCTCTCAATTTGCTGCTCTCTGAGGGTATGTGAATATAATTCTGAGGGTATGTTAAGAGTTCAGTTGTGATTCTGAGGGTACGTTATGAGTTCAGTTGTGATTCTGAGGGTATGTTACGAGTTCAGTTGTGATTCTGAGGGTATGTTAAGAGTTCAGTTGTGATTCTGAGGGTATGTTAAGAGTTCAGTTGTGATTCTGAGGGTACGTTAAGAGTTCAGTTGTGATTCTGAGGGTATGTTATGAGTTCAGTTGTGATTCTGAGGGTATGTTAAGAGTTCAGTTGTGATTCTGATGGTAAGATGATTCTGAGGGTATGTTATGAGTTCAGTCGTGATTCTGAGGGTATGTTAAGAGTTCAGTTGTGATTCTGAGGGTATGTTAAGAGTTCAGTTGTGATTCTGAGGGTATGTTAAGATGATTCTGAGGGTATGTTAAGAGTTCAGTTGTGATTCTGAGGGTATGTTAAGATGATTCTGAGGGTATGTTATGAGTTCAGTCGTGATTCTGAGGGTATGTTATGAGTTCAGTTGTGATTCTGAGGGTATGTTACGAGTTCAGTTGTGATTCTGAGGGTATGTTGAGTTCAGTTGTGATTCTGATGGTAAGATGATTCTGAGGGTACGTTACGAGTTCAGTTGCGATTCTGATGGTAAGATGATTCTGAGGGTACGTTACGAGTTCAGTTGTGATTCTGAGGGTATGTTATGAGTTCAGTTGTGATTCTGAGGGTATGTTAAGAGTTCAGTTGTGATTCTGAGGGTACGTTAAGAGTTCAGTTGTGATTCTGAGGGTATGTTATGAGTTCAGTTGTGATTCTGAGGGTATGTTAAGATGATTCTGAGGGTATGTTATGAATTCAGTTGTGATTCTGAGGGTATGTTACGAGTTCAGTTGTGATTCTGAGGGTATGTTGAGTTCAGTTGTGATTCTGAGGGTATGTTAAGAGTTTAGTTGTGATTCTGAGGGTATGCTATGAGTTCAGTTGTGATTCTGAGGGTATGTTATGAGTTCAGTTGTGATTCTGAGGGTATGTTGAGTTCAGTTGTGATTCTGAGGGTATGCTACGAGTTCAGTTGTGATTCTGAGGGTATGTTATGAATTCAGTTGTGATTCTGAGGGTATGTTACGAGTTCAGTTGTGATTCTGAGGGTATGTTGAGTTCAGTTGTGATTCTGAGGGTATGCTACGAGTTCAGTTGTGATTCTGAGGGTATGCTATGAGTTCAGTTGTGATTCTGAGGGTATGTTGAGTTCAGTTGTGATTCTGAGGGTATGCTACGAGTTCAGTTGTGATTCTGAGGGTATGCTACGAGTTCAGTTGTGATTCTGATGGTAAGATGATTCTGAGGGTACGTTACGAGTTCAGTTGCGATTCTGATGGTAAGATGATTCTGAGGGTACGTTACGAGTTCAGTTGTGATTCTGAGGGTATGTTATGAGTTCAGTTGTGATTCTGAGGGTATGTTACGAGTTCAGTTGTGATTCTGAGGGTATGTTACAAGTTCAGTTGTGATTTTGAGCGTATGTTAAGAGTTCAGTTGTGATTCTGAGGGTATGTTAAGAGTTCAGTTGTGATTCTGAGGGTACGTTAAGAGTTCAGTTGTGATTCTGAGGGTATGTTATGAGTTCAGTTGTGATTCTGAGGGTATGTTAAGATGATTCTGAGGGTATGTTATGAATTCAGTTGTGATTCTGAGGGTATGTTACGAGTTCAGTTGTGATTCTGAGGGTATGTTGAGTTCAGTTGTGATTCTGAGGGTATGTTAAGAGTTTAGTTGTGATTCTGAGGGTATGCTATGAGTTCAGTTGTGATTCTGAGGGTATGTTATGAGTTCAGTTGTGATTCTGAGGGTATGTTACGAGTTCAGTTGTGATTCTGAGGGTATGTTGAGTTCAGTTGTGATTCTGAGGGTATGCTACGAGTTCAGTTGTGATTCTGAGGGTATGTTATGAATTCAGTTGTGATTCTGAGGGTATGTTACGAGTTCAGTTGTGATTCTGAGGGTATGTTGAGTTCAGTTGTGATTCTGAGGGTATGCTACGAGTTCAGTTGTGATTCTGAGGGTATGCTATGAGTTCAGTTGTGATTCTGAGGGTATGAGTTCAGCTGTGATTCTGAGGGTATGCTACGAGTTCAGTTGTGATTCTGAGGGTATGTTGAGTTCAGCTGTGATTCTGAGGGTATGTTAAGAGTTCAGTTGTGATTCTGAGGGTATGTTATGAATTCAGTTGTGATTCTGAGGGTATGTTACGAGTTCAGTTGTGATTCTGAGGGTATGTTGAGTTCAGTTGTGATTCTGAGGGTATGCTACGAGTTCAGTTGTGATTCTGAGGGTATGTTAAGAGTTTAGTTGTGATTCTGAGGGTATGCTATGAGTTCAGTTGTGATTCTGAGGGTATGTTATGAGTTCAGCTGTGATTCTGAGGGTATGTTAAGAGTTCAGTTGTGATTCTGAGGGTATGTTAAGAGTTTAGTTGTGATTCTGAGGGTATGTTAAGAGTTCAGTTGTGATTCTGAGGGTATGTTATGAGTTCAGTTGTGATTCTGAGGGTATGCTATGAGTTCAGTTGTGATTCTGAGGGTATGTTATGAGTTCAGTTGTGATTCTGAGGGTATGTTAAGAGTTTAGTTGTGATTCTGAGGGTATGCTATGAGTTCAGTTGTGATTCTGAGGGTATGTTATGAGTTCAGTTGTGATTCTGAGGGTATGTTAAGAGTTCAGCTGTGATTCTGAGGGTATGTTAAGAGTTCAGTTGTGATTCTGAGGGTATGTTATGAGTTCAGTTGTGATTCTGAGGGTATGTTAAGAGTTCAGCTGTGATTCTGAGGGTATGTTAAGAGTTCAGTTGTGATTCTGAGGGTATGTTAAGAGTTTAGTTGTGATTCTGAGGGTATGTTAAGAGTTCAGTTGTGATTCTGAGGGTATGTTATGAGTTCAGTTGTGATTCTGAGGGTATGTTAAGAGTTCAGTTGTGATTCTGAGGGTATGTTAAGAGTTTAGTTGTGATTCTGAGGGTATGCTATGAGTTCAGTTGTGATTCTGAGGGTATGTTATGAGTTCAGTTGTGATTCTGAGGGTATGTTAAGAGTTCAGCTGTGATTTTGAGGGTATGTTAAGAGTTCAGTTGTGATTCTGAGGGTATGTTAAGATGATTTTGAGGGTATGTTAAGAGTTCAGTTGTGATTCTGAGGGTATGTTAAGATGATTTTGAGGGTATGTTAAGAGTTCAGTTGTGATTCTGAGGGTATGTTACGAGTTCAGTTCTCATTCTGAGGGCCATTCAACTGATCTACACCATGGCAGATCTCAATAGCACATTTGTATAAAACAGTGGTGTCCAATCACAGTATTGGAGTCCTGGATAATGAATTACTTCAGGGTCTGGATGGAGATTTTAACTGGTTCAATTAGAACAAGGCTGGAACAATGACCAGGACTGGAAGGACCAGCTTTGGTCACCCCTGGTTTAAATTGTAAAGATAGCACTGAGCTTGGATTACCTTGCCCAGTTTAACATTAGTTTGTCCAACAGTAACGTTTATTGGGGTCTGTGAAGCCTGCCCAAGGGGGAGGCCCTATATTAAGGAATGAAGTCTACTATCTAGGAACACATTCTTGACGCTAGATACAACACTGACACCAGGTGGCAAGGTAGTGACGTTATTTATATTAACAGGTGCTGGTGGAGACGATGCCACTGATCAGGACCAAAACACAGAGGCTGACTCGCATGGTAAGATGAAGTGAAGGAACGGCTTTGGTCTTTGAGAAAAATAGTACAGCATTACACACACCCTTTAAAAGTGTACCATAGTAAAAGCATAGCAAGGTCAATTGAAACAAAGTGTATTAAACATAGTGAAAGCATAGCAAAGTCAATTAAAACATAGTGAAAGCATCGCAAAGTGTATTAAACATAGTGAAAGCATAGCAAAGTCAATTATAACATAGTGAAAGCATCGCAAAGTGTATTAAAACATAATGAAAGCATAGCAAAGTATATTACACAGTGAAAGCATAGCAAAGTGTATTAAACATAGTGAAAGCTTCGCAAAGTGTATTAAACATAGTGAAAGCATAGCAAAATGTATTAAAACATAATGAAAGCATAGCAAAGTGTATTACACATAGTAAAAGCATAGCAAAGTGTATTAAACAGTGAAAGCATAGCAAAGTGTATTAAAACATAATGAAAGCATAGCAAAGTGTATTAAACATAGTGAAAGCATAGCAAAGTGTATTACACATAGCAAAATCATAGCAAAGTGTATTAAAACATAATGAAAGCATAGCAAAGTGTATTAAACATAGTGAAAGCATAGTAAAGTGTATTACACACAGTGAAAGCATAGCAAAGTGTATTAAACATAGCGAAAGCATAGCAAAGTGTATTAAACATAGTGAAAGCATCGCAAAGTCAATTATAACATAGTGAAAGCATGGCAAAGTGTATTAAACATAGTGAAAGCATAGCAAAGTCAATTACAACATAGTGAAACCGTAGCAAAGTCAATTAAACATAGTGAAAGCATCGCAAAGTGTATTAAACATAGTGAAAGCATAGCAGTCAATTAAACCATAGTGAAAGGATAGCAAAGTGTATTACACATAGTGAAAGCATCGCAAAGTCAATTAAAACATAGTGAAAGCATAGCAAAGTGTATTACACATAGTGAAAGCATAGCAAAGTCAATTAAAACATAGTGAAAGCATAGCAAAGTGTATTTAACATCGTGAAAGCATAGCAAAGTGTATTAAACATAGTGAAAGCATAGCAAAGTGTATTAAACATAGTGAAACCATAGCAAAGTCAATTAAAACATAGTGAAAGCATAGCAAAGTGTATTAAACATAGTGAAAGCATCGCAAAGTCAATTATAACATAGTGAAAGCATGGCAAAGTGTATTAAACATAGTGAAAGCATAGCAAAGTCAATTATAACATAGTGAAAGCATAGCAAAGTCAATTATAACAGTGAAACCGTAGCAAAGTCAATTAAACATAGTGAAAGCATCGCAAAGTGTATTAAACATAGTGAAAGCATAGCAGTCAATTAAACCATAGTGAAAGGATAGCAAAGTGTATTACACATAGTGAAAGCATCGCAAAGTCAATTAAAACATAGTGAAAGCATAGCAAAGTGTATTACACATAGTGAAAGCATAGCAAAGTCAATTAAAACATAGTGAAAGCATAGCAAAGTGTATTTAACATAGTGAAAGCATAGCAAAGTCAATTAAAACATAGTGAAACCATAGCAAAGTGTATTAAACATAGTGAAAGCATAGCAAAGTGTATTACACATAGTGAAAGCATAGCAAAGTGTATTAAACATAGTGAAACCATAGCAAAGTCAATTAAAACATAGTGAAAGCATAGCAAAGTGTATTACGCATAGTGAAACCATAGCAAAGTCCATTAAAACATAGTGAAAGCGTTGCAAAGTCAATTAAAACATAGTGAAAGCATCGCAAAGTGTATTAAACATAGTGAAAGCATAGCAAAGTGTATTAATCATAGTGAAACCATAGCAAAGTCAATTATAACATAGTGAAAGCGTAGCAAAGTCAATTAAAACATAGTGAAAGCATCGCAAAGTGTATTAAACATAGTGAAAGCATAGCAAAGTGTATTAAACATAGTGAAAGCATAGCAAAGTCAATTATAACATAGTGAAACCGTAGCAAAGTCAATTAAACATAGTGAAAGCATCGCAAAGTGTATTAAACATAGTGAAAGCATCACAAAGTGTATTAAACATAGCGAAAGCATAGCAGTCAATTAAACCTTAGTGAAAGGATAGCAAAGTGTATTACACATAGTGAAAGCATCGCAAAGTCAATTAAAACATAGTGAAAGCATAGCAAAGTGTATTACACATAGTGAAAGCATGCCAAAACACTATGGTATGGTAAAGCAAACATGGCAAACTATTCTAAACTGTAGTTGTAGCAACAACTATTTGTAAACCCTGGTGGCCACGATTAGGTACTTCAAATTGACAAGTTTCATTTATTTCATTTATAGCACAGTTCTTATGATAGAGACCCCCCCCCCCCCGAATTACCATGAAATGACACCCACCGGGGCGAAAGTTCTTTTGTGAAAATATAGAAAACAGGGTCAAGTGGGGTTACTTCACTGCTGTCATTTCATACGTGCAAGCCACATGATTGTTGTAACCATAGGCTTTGGGAGTTACAGAATGTATTATTTTTAGTTAAATGTTATTAAACTAAGTTTTCAGCATCCAGTTACTTTGCCGCTATAGGCACGAATCATGGTGTAAATACAACAGAGTAGCCTGTGTATCTATCGAGTGCACTGATCATGCTGTAAATACAACAGAATAGCCTGTGTATCTATCAAGTGCACTGATCATGCTGTAAATACAACAGAGTAGCTTGTGTATCTATTGAGTGCACTGATCATGCTGTAAATACAACAGAGTAGCTTGTGTATCTATTGAGTGCACTGATCATGCTGTAAATACAACAGAATAGCCTGTGTATCTATCGAGTGTACTGATCATGCTGTAAATACAACAGAATAGCCTGTGTATCTATCGAGTGCACTGATCATGCTGTAAATACAACAGAGTAGCCTGTGTATCTATCGAGTGCACTGATCATGCTGTAAATACAACAGAGTAGCCCTTGTATCTATCGAGTGCACTGATCATGCTGTAAATACAACAGAGTAGCTTGTGTATCTATCGAGTGCACTGATCATGCTGTAAATACAACAGAGTAGCTTGTGTAGCTATAGAGTGCACTGATCATGCTGTAAATACAACAGAGTAGCCCTTGTATCTATCGAGTGCACTGATCATGCTGTAAATACAACAGAGTAGCCTGTGTATCTATCGAGTGCACTGATCATGCTGTAAATACAACAGAGTAGCCCTTGTATCTATCGAGTGCACTGATCATGCTGTAAATACAACAGAGTAGCTTGCGTATCTATCGAGTGCACTGATCATGCTGTAAATACAACAGAGTAGCTTGTGTAGCTATAGAGTGCACTGATCATGCTGTAAATACAACAGAGTAGCCTGTGTATCTATCGAGTGCACTGATCATGCTGTAAATACAACAGAGTAGCCTGTGTATCTATCGAGTGCACTGATCATGCTGTAAATACAACAGAATAGCCTGTGTATCTATCGAGTGCACTGATCATGCTGTAAATACAACAGAATAGCCTGTGTATCTATCGAGTGCACTGATCATGCTGTAAATACAACAGAATAGCCTGTGTATCTATCGAGTGCACTGATCATGCTGTAAATACAACAGAATAGCCTGTGTATCTATCGAAAGTGCACTGATCATGCTGTAAATACAACAGAATAGCCTGTGTATCTATCGAGTGCACTGATCATGCTGTAAATACAACAGAATAGCCTGTGTATCTATCGAGTGCACTGATCATGCTGTAAATACAACAGAATAGCCTGTGTATCTATCGAGTGCACTGATCATGCTGTAAATACAACAGAATAGCCTGTGTATCTATCGAGTGCACTGATCATGCTGTAAATACAACAGAATAGCCTGTGTATCTATCGAGTGTACTGATCATGCTCTTTTTCAGATGATGACCACGATAGCACTACGCCTAATCAAGAATCATACTGGTTCAGGTATTTTTGATTGGATTCCGAATGATTTAGAGGTTAAACAGTTTTTTTCTTCCTGCTTCCTAATCTGCAGATATATTAGCAATTTACTTTGCCTGCTAGTTAGCAAAAAATCAATAATAATAATCAAATAGACAAATATTTTAATTATTTTGCATTGTAACATGTATGTTTTAACATTAAAGATTAACTTTTTCTCTCAGAATTTATGATTGAGTGTTTCAAGTAACAGTTTAAAGTTTTATACCAGGGGTTAGTATACATCATTACCAATCATTTGTAACTTTTACGAATATTTATTTATTCATTTAATTGCAATGATAGTTGCAAGAGGGCCATTGGGCCTAAACCTCTGTTTTGATCATTAAAATACGTGTCTGTTCCCACACGGCCCAATGTACTGTATATACGACATCAGAGTGGATGTCATTTGGTATCCGCTCGTTCACTATTCTTCAGAGTGGATGTCATTTGTTATGTCAATGATAAAATGTGTTGTGTTTGTTGTTGTTTTAACTCAATGATAAAATGTGTTGTGGTTGTTGTTGTTTTAACTCACTGAGGAAATGTGTTGTTGTTTTAAGTCAATGATGAAATGTGTTGTTGTTTTAACTCAGTGATGAAATGTGTTGTTGTTTTAACTCAATGATGAAATGTGTTGTCGTTCTAATTGATGCAAGATACAGAATACAACAGATATTTTTGTAAAATGTTTTTTGTTATGAACTAGCACACACATACAAACATTCACATTGTATACACTACATTTTTATGGCCATTAAAAAAATACATTTATGCTAGCTTTCTACAGAAAGTTATTTTTAATAAAGTTAAAGCGGATGGCAGGTAGAGCATATCATTGAAATGTAATTGTTGACCTAACTTTAAAAATACATAAATGAATGTAATTTAAAAAGTAAAATACATTTAATATGACAGTTTATTTAATTTTTAACAGCCTGTATGTTAACAACTTCAAAATATGCTGAATAAAGTATCAGTTCTCAGATTCTGTGTGTATTTGTCTATAAGGGAAGGCATGTCGGGGTCCTCAGTGTAATACTGGTATAATACACACGTATGATTGGAGATCAGGGTCCTCAGTGTAATACTGGTATAATACACACGCGTGATTGGAGATCAGGGTCCTCAGTGTAATACTGGTATAATACACACATGTGTGATTGGAGATCAGGGTCCTCAGTGTAATACTGGTATAATACACACGTGTGATTGGAGATCAGGGTCCTCAGTGTAATACTGGTATAATACACACATGTGTGATTGGAGATCAGGGTCCTCAGTGTAATACTGGTATAATACACACATGTGTGATTGGAGATCAGGGTCCTCAGTGTAATACTGGTATAATACACACGTGTGATTGGAGATCAGGGTCCTCAGTGTAATACTGGTATAATACACACATGTGTGATTGGAGATCAGGGTCCTCAGTGTAATACTGGTATAATACACACGTGTGATTGGAGATCAGGGTCCTCAGTGTAATACTGGTATAATACACACATGTGTGATTGGAGATCAGGGTCCTCAGTGTAATACTGGTATAATACACACATGTGTGATTGGAGATCAGGGTCCTCAGTGTAATACTGGTATAATACACACATGTGTGATTGGAGATCAGGGTCCTCAGTGTAATACTGGTATAATAAACACACGTGTGATTGGAGATCAGGGTCCTCAGTGTAATACTGGTATAATACACACGCGTGATTGGAGATCAGGGTCCTCAGTGTAATACTGGTATAATACACACACGTGTGATTGGAGATCAGGGTCCTCAGTGTAATACTGGTATAATACACACACGTGTGATTGGAGATCAGGGTCCTCAGTGTAATACTGGTATAATACACACACGTGTGATTGGAGATCAGGGTCCTCAGTGTAATACTGGTATAATACACACACGTGTGATTGGAGATCAGGGTCCTCAGTGTAATACTGGTATAATACACACACGTGTGATTGGAGATCAGGGTCCTCAGTGTAATACTGGTATAATAAACACATGTGTGATTGGAGATCAGGGTCCTCAGTGTAATACTGGTATAATACACACATGTGTGATTGGAGATCAGGGTCCTCAGTGTAATACTGGTATAATACACACATGTGTGATTGGAGATCAGGGTCCTCAGTGTAATACTGGTATAATACACACGTGTGATTGGAGATCAGGGTCCTCAGTGTAATACTGGTATAATACACACACGTATGATTGGAGATCAGGGTCCTCAGTGTAATACTGGTATAATACACACATGTGTGATTGGAGATCAGGGTCCTCAGTGTAATACTGGTATAATACACACATGTGTGATTGGAGATCAGGGTCCTCAGTGTAATACTGGTATAATACACACATGTGTGATTGGAGATCAGGGTCCTCAGTGTAATACTGGTATAATACACACATGTGTGATTGGAGATCAGGGTCCTCAGTGTAATACTGGTATAATACACACATGTGTGATTGGAGATCAGGGTCCTCAGTGTAATACTGGTATAATACACACATGTGTGATTGGAGATCAGGGTCCTCAGTGTAATACTGGTATAATACACACATGTGTGATTGGAGATCAGGGTCCTCAGTGTAATACTGGTATAATACACACGTGTGATTGGAGATCAGGGTCCTCAGTGTAATACTGGTGTACTAGAGGCACAAAACAATTACATCCCAAAGGTAGACAATGTCTCAATGGTCACAGGCAAAGGAAAAAGCCACTCTTAGGAAAACGTCACAAGGACAATCGCTTAAAGTTTGCAAAACGGCATCGAATGATGGATATTACTTCTGGTCAAAGGTTTTGTGGAGTGACGAAACAAAACAAAAACACAAAACAAAAACAAGAGGTATTTGGTCACGCTGATAGTTGTTATGTTTGGAGAAAGTCTGGTGAGGCGTACAAAAAAAAAGAACACCATACCTACTGTCAAGCACGGGGATGGTAATATCCTTCTATGGGGCTGTTTTTCCTCTAATGACACAGGAAATTTAGTTCCAATACATGGTAAAATGGATTCCATAGCATACCAAAACATATTCACCAATCACCTGAAACCCTCCACTACAAAACCTGGTTTAAAGCACAGCTGGACGTTCCAACACAACAACGATCCAAAACACAGAGAATAAGATGAAGAAGGCTGTGCACAAGAGAAGTCCTCGGAATGTGAATGAACTGGAACAATTTTGCGTTGAAGAATGGTCAGTCCTGCCAAAAGCTCACTGACAAAAATCCTAATCGCTTAAAAGAGGTTATTATTGCTAGAAGGTGCCTCAACTAGCTATTAATTTACTTTTCCTTGTCAGGGCATGAATACTTTTGAATTAGCATTTTTGGAGTTGCTGAAATAAATAATTGAAATAAATAAATAAATAAATTGCAGACAGCTATTTCTTGTAACTGTTTCCTCATCCACAAAAGCAAAACTTTTGCTACAAAACATTTTTCCTATAATTATTTGTTTAAGAAATTTCTAGAAATTATAAATTTCCATTGGGTTATGTAAACTTTTGACTACAACTCTCTCTCTCTCTCTCTCTATATATAAAAAAAATTAAAAGCTGTTTTTTGACAAGCCTCTGGCAGGAAAGTAGTTGTTAAAACAGGAAGGGTTTAACAGCTTAGAGGAAGAAATTAAAGGTAAAATGCATCAATTGGGAAATAATATGGCTAACTTCTGAACATCAGCAGGTATTATAGTTTAACAGGGCTTTGCAATGTCTAAATATAAAGAAGGCAAGTCGTGATTAAAAAAACAAACAAAAAAAAACAGTAATTTACATGAAACACATTTATGTGAAATAAACAACAGAATACTCAAAGATAATGCCTTACATTTTAGTGCTCTTGGTTTAGGTTCCTTTATACTTTGGCTTTTGCAGTGGGATGCAATCAGTATCACGTTTCTTTCTATATGGTGACATGCTGGATCTGTAAAAGCACAGACTACAGCCAAAGTTTCATTTAGAGACCGTGCTGAAGTGCAGTCAATGTCTACTGAAGAAACACGGATCAATGCTGCGTTCGTTCTGTCTTTGTATCGTAAGTTACTAAAAAAAGCACTCAGACTAAATAAATGCATGTTTTATTGGGCTCTTTTTATTAAACTATAAACAGTTGCTTAGTGTAAGGTCTGAAAATCAATGCCAATGCCACTATACTGGAATAAACTCTCACTGGAATCTCTTAACATCTGTTAATGATTTGCTAAATTAGTGTGTTCCATGTAGCAAGAACTCGCGGCATCTACCGAACACCACCTCTGCATTGCCAGCAATACAAAATGAAACTACGTGTTCCCTCAATGTAATCTACTTAGTGTTTAGAGCTGCATTCCTGTTATGAAGTTCAGATATATGCATCTTGTAAACTGCATCCGGTGACCACATTTCAAGATAAATATATCTTCATGCTTAATCCTTTGCTGCCCAATATATTACTTGGCAGTAAAGGGTTAATAATATGGCCACACATACCATTGTGCTACCTATAGAATCTTCTTTATACTTTCACCTCACAGCCAGAAAACAAGATATCCTCCTGGCTGAACGGTTTCATTTAGATGCATCTCCCACCCATGTCAACCCCAAAGGAATAATGGACGGGATTCAGCCTATTTGGCGACCAGGTTGAGCCTTTTTTTGAGGTTATTTATTTCAAAACAAGCAATGTTTCTTTTTACTCTTCTTTCTCAAGTTCTGAACACAGAACCAGTAACTAAGTTCAAACACATATTACAAAAATAAAACTTTCAACCACAGAAAGCCAAGTATATTGAGTGGAATCTTATGTAAAAATCAAAAATACATTTTCACTATTAACAATTTAAAGTGTAAATATACAAATAACAGCACAATAGCATAAGTCACTCACAAATGCAGTCCATTTTCTTTCCCTGTTATTATAATGATATATATCTTTTTTACTTTAGATTTCCCTCCTGTATTAAAGACTGCAACATTATCAGAGCTGCCTGCTGTTCACATGCATGCAGAGATTCTATACGAGAGAAATATATAAACTTGCTTTATGCTTGCTGTCACCTTACCCCTAAAACTACCTTTGTAAAGTGTTTAACATTTAAAAAGCACTGTCACTCTTTAAATGTGTGTGTGTGTGTGTGTGTGTGTGTGTGTGTGTGTGTGTGTGTGTGTCTGTGTGTGTGTGACCATGGCTACCTGTGGACAGAACCAACCAAACAAAGGGAAACCTGGCTGTCTGTTCTCTCATACTTCAGGTTTCTTACGCAGTATGGTTTGCATTTTCATTTCTCTTTAAATGTGGTTGTTAAGCTATCTATGCAACTGTAAGTTTAAATGATGTTTTTAAGCACAAAGTGCCTTCCTCTCTGATAAGTGTTATAAATGCTTGTGGCTGTAGTGTAACACACTGGCTTGCTTTTGAGTGGCAAAACAAGCTGGCAGTCTTAAAAAAAATAAAAAGAAATAAATAAAAAAGACTTGCCGGTGTTCAAAAACAGGTTTCACTTATATAGCCAGAGATTTACTAAAGGACCAGGCTTGCAGAAAATGTTATATATACACAGGTAGCCTAGTGGATAATGTGCAGCTTTCAATACAAGCAGTATTTAAAAATGACTCATGGTCTTTTATTAAAGACTAGAGCCAGGAAAAGCATGTCTGAATTGCACTGGGCACACAGAGTATGGTTTTACTTTTCCTCTCAGCCAGTCAGAAGAGAATACACCAACAGTCTTGTCTACTTCCATTGCCCCCCTGGCCCACCAAAGAGAAAACACACACAGAAATGCACACAGCAGCCCATGCTGTACAATCGCACACATACACCCTGTCATTTGTCACTTAGAAGTAGGATTTAACAGGTTTCGTTCTACTGTCAAAATGTTTTGTTTTTCCATAACCAACATATCTTTCTGTAGGTTAATATTAGTTTATTATCAACTACAAAACATTGGTGCTGTATCAGAAGAAACTATTCCAGTAAGAAATACTCCTGAATAATCGAATGTTTCAGCTGCGATATACAAAGTTCTCAGCGCTACATTAGATTAACCAGCAGAACCTGCATTGTGTCTGGAATCCTTGTTATTTTCAGACAGGACCGGTGGACTCCTGGCATGTCTCTGGGACATATCCTTGAGTTCAAGGCGATCCAGAGAATCAGATCACACGAGAAAATCTTAAATATAAACCCACAAATGTACTAGACTTGTCATTTTACACTGAAAAATGAAGCAGAGTTGCAGAAGTGGCAAGCTTTCAGGCTAAGGGTCCTTGGTTTTCGACTGGTAGGTGGTGTTTGAAAGCAGAGAGATGGTGGGATCCTCAGAGTCGTCTCCAGCTCCGAAGTAAGAGTTGTCATCGTCCAATTCAAACAGGTTAGGCAGGTCTGCGCTTCCATCATCGGCACTGCTGGGGTCCAGCAGGAACAAGGGCTGGGCTGTATACTGAACCAGCTGTTTCCCTGCATTTACAAACACACCACAGGGATTCAGTAGTTTAGCTGAGGGAGTTATGGCAGTCTTATCTTAAAGGGTTCACACACCACAGGGATTCAGTAGTTTAGCTGAGGGAGTTATGGCAGTCTTATCTTAAAGAGTTCATAAGGACATTTTTATTTTATTGTGTTACATGTTCCCTTGTGTTGCTACAACTGTTTATGTAATTTGTGTGTATTGCTTTCATTTTTTTTTTTACATTTTGACCACTTTAAACTTTTAAATTGCATCCCCTGCCTCAAGATGGCTTTCCATGTAACCGCATGGACCTCTCAGATTTAAAAAAAGTGGTCAAAATGTAAAAAAAGAAATAATAATAATAAATTTAAATGGGACCATGTAAAACAATAAAATAAAAACGTCCTTATGAACTCTTTAATGTATATATTTGCAAAGAAACAAAGACCAGGGGTCACAAATGGAGATTAGATAAAGGGGTATTCAGAACAGGAAATAGGAGGCACTTTTTTTACACAGAGAATTGTGAGGGTCTGGAATCAACTCCCCAGTAATGTTGAAGCTGACACCCTGGGATCCTTCAAGAAGCTGCTTGATGAGATTCTGGGATCAATAAGCTACTAACAACCAAACGAGCAAGATGGGCCGCATGTCCTCCTCTCGGTTGTAAACTTTCTTATGTTCTTAAGGGTGGAGAATAACTATGAAGGAATGGGACGCTTTTTCTTCTTCAAACAGCCTGCTAACTCGGACTCTCGTGCTCAGTTACGGTGGTTAACTATTCAGCTAATACTGCACCAGCATTGTTTGGTCTTTGACTAAATCAAAAGTACAGAAAAATCAAAGACCAAAGGAAGCTGGTGAATTCTTCACACTACCAGGTATGGGCTCACATAGCTGTGCCACTGACTAGCTGAGACAGGTCTCTGCAAAGCATCTGCTTGTGCTGCATTACTTTTATCACAAGAGGGCGCAAGAGGTCCACTGATATTATTATTATTATTATTTATTTCTTAGCAGACGCCCTTATCCAGGGCGACTTACAATCGTAAGCAAATACATTTCAAGTATCACAGTACAAGTAATAATACAATTAAGAGCAAGATAAATACAATGACTTTGGTTCAAGCAAGTACAAGTGTGACAAAATGAGATTCAATAATACAGCAGATAACAGTGTCATTGATAGTTACATCAGGATATGATACCCTAACCTTGCTGTAATGCCCGTGCAAAAACTGTGTTTGTGTGATCCAAGATCAACTCAGGAGTTTGGCTTGGTTCGTGGTTTTACTACATGATAGAATACACAATGTATATGAGAGACATGCACAGACTATGTATTATTTTACAAACATGCCCATAACCTACCAGTGTCAGAGGAGTTTGCAGCTGTATCTGTGAACTTCTGATCCGGTGTCAGCAATTCCTGGATCTTTAGGATAAAACGAAACACATGCAAGGATTCAAACAGA
This sequence comes from Acipenser oxyrinchus oxyrinchus, assembly GCA_030684275.1. Taxonomy (NCBI): domain Eukaryota; kingdom Metazoa; phylum Chordata; class Actinopteri; order Acipenseriformes; family Acipenseridae; genus Acipenser; species Acipenser oxyrinchus. Next base: position 103,718,066 of record CM060250.1, on the reverse strand, counting down.
TTGGCCCGGCTTACTTACTATAATGTTTGAGCAGCAACTATTACTACGATGCAAGTCTTTACATTTTCTTTTCAACAACGTAAGGATACCAAAAAAATAAAAGTCTGAGAATTAAGGGCCGATCCTCATGCATACAAAAACAGTAAAAAAAAATAAATAAATAATAACTTTTCAAAACTTGCAGACTGTGCCAGCAAATAAAAAGCTGAAATCCCAGCGCTTATATAAAGAGCTAAATAGAAGACTAAACATAACTTACACTTGCAAGGCTGGTGTCCAGATCTGGCAGGTTAAAATCAGTAGATGAGAGGGATGAGGCAAAGAGCTGAAAAAAAACATCAGGCGTGTATTATTCTACAAACTTACCAACCCCTAGCAATGATATAAACAGGTATCAGAAGAGTGCCACAGGAAAGTAGGCAGGTCACCATATCCGACGTCCACAACATGTCAGACCAAATGCCCAAGTATATCAAACAAGTGGTTCCCAAGACTCGGCCTTCAATAGCAACACAAAATCAGCAGGTCAGTGTGACACTGTACAGCCACTGCATGCAACATGATAGACATGAATACACCTCCACTGTATTACCAGAGAGATACAATGAATACACCTCCACTGTATTACCAGAGAGGTACAATGAATACACCTCCACTGTATTACCAGAGAGGTACCATGAACACACTGCCACTGTATTACCAGAGAGAGAGAGAGACCATGAACACACTGCCACTGTATTACCAGGGAGATACAATGAACACACTGCCACTGTATTACCAGGGAGATACAATGAACACACTGCCACTGTATTACCGGAGAGAGACCATGAACACACTGCCACTGTATTACCAGAGAGAGACCATGAACACACTGCCACTGTATTACCAGAGAGAGACCATGAACAAACTGCCACTGTATTACCAGAGAGAGACCATGAACACACTGCCACTGTATTACCAGGAGAGACCATGAACAAACTGCCACTGTATTACCAGAGAGAGACCATGAACACACTGCCACTGTATTACCAGAGAGAGACCATGAACACACTGCCACTGTATTACCAGAGAGAGACCATGAACACACTGCCACTGTATTACCGGAGAGAGACCATGAACACACTGCCACTGTATTACCAGAGAGAGACCATGAACACACTGCCACTGTATTACCAGAGAGAGACCATGAACACACTGCCACTGTATTACCAGAGAGAGACAATGAATACACCTCCACTGTATTACCAGAGAGGTACAATGAATACACCTCCACTGTATTATCAGAGAGAGAGAGACCATGAACACACTGCCACTGTATTACCAGAGAGAGAGAGACCATGAACACACTACCACTGTATTACCAGGGAGATACAATGAACACACTGCCACTGTATTACCGGAGAGAGACCATGAACACACTGCCACTGTATTACCAGAGAGACCATGAACAAACTGCCACTGTATTACCAGAGAGAGACCATGAACACACTGCCACTGTATTACCAGAGAGACCATGAACACACTGCCACTGTATTACCAGGGAGATACAATGAACACACTGCCACTGTATTACCAGAGAGAGACCATGAACACACTGCCACTGTATTACCAGAGAGACCATGAACAAACTGCCACTGTATTACCAGAGAGAGACCATGAACAAACTGCCACTGTATTACCAGGGAGATACAATGAACACACTGCCACTGTATTACCAGGGAGATACAATGAACACACTGCCACTGTATTACCAGAGAGACCATGAACACACTGCCACTGTATTACCAGAGAGACCATGAACACACTGCCACTGTATTACCGGAGAGACCATGAACACACTGCCACTGTATTACCAGGGAGATACAATGAACACACTGCCACTGTATTACCAGAGAGACCATGAACACACTGCCACTGTATTACCAGAGAGAGACCATGAACACACTGCCACTGTATTACCAGAGAGAGACCATGAACACACTGCCACTGTATTACCAGAGAGATACAATGAACACACTGCCACTGTATTACCAGAGAGATACAATGAACACACTGCCACTGTATTACCGGAGAGAGACCATGAACACACTGCCACTGTATTACCGGAGAGAGACCATGAACACACTGCCACTGTATTACCGGAGAGAGACCATGAACACACTGCCACTGTATTACCAGGGAGATACAATGAACACACTGCCACTGTATTACCAGAGAGACCATGAACAAACTGCCACTGTATTACCGGAGAGAGACCATGAACACACTGCCACTGTATTACCAGGGAGATACAATGAACACACTGCCACTGTATTACCAGAGAGACCATGAACAAACTGCCACTGTATTACCGGAGAGAGACCATGAACACACTGCCACTGTATTACCAGAGAGACCATGAACACACTGCCACTGTATTACCAGGGAGATACAATGAACACACTGCCACTGTATTACCAGGGAGATACAATGAACACACTGCCACTGTATTACCGGAGAGAGACCATGAACAAACTGCCACTGTATTACCGGAGAGAGACCATGAACACACTGCCACTGTATTACCAGAGAGACCATGAACACACTGCCACTGTATTACCAGAGAGACCATGAACACACTGCCACTGTATTACCAGGGAGATACAATGAACACACTGCCACTGTATTACCAGGGAGATACAATGAATACACCTCCACTGTATTGCCAGACAGATGCATTCCCTTCAGGTGATAATGATCCAGACTAAACACTCGTGGAGGAAGCAGCTGGAGCACTTGAAGCAAGACATCTACACAATACACACCAGTTGTTTTTCATACTCACATCAAAAAGAGGAGAGGAATCAAAGCTGATGGACTGCCCAGTCAAGATTGTCTGCAGGTTTTCCAAACTGGAATCGATGGTTTCTAAATGTGTAGAAAGGTCATTCCTGGAATTGAAAAGAGGAGAGGAATTAAAGCTGATGGACTGCCCCCTCAAACAAGTCTGCAGGTTTTCCAAACTGGAATCAATGGTTTCTTAATGTGCAGAAAGGTCATTCCTGGAATTGAAAAGGGCAGTAGTATGTAAGAGACAATCACAATGTCCTGTATGTCCCAGTGATCTACTCTCACAATGAGCGGAATAACTTCACTACAAAGTTTCAAGTTTCAGATTTGGAACAGTGGGTCTGATGAGGTGGCCTGCCCAAGCCAAGGCAGAAGCAGTTTGTCATGGCTATTCGTATATCTTGTGTGGAGGTGTATCCATTCTTAATATATACCTATGATCCAGGATCATCAATATCTCTGTAGCATTATAAGCAAAAAACATAACCTGCAACTTAATAAGGTGAAGGATGTGTGTGTGTGTGAGGCTGTGTGTGTCTATTTGTGTGTTTTAAACTGAATTACATAGACATTAAATGCGACAGTTGTATTATTTGGGTGAATATATTATTATTATTTATTTCTTAGCTGACGCCCTTATCCAGGGCCACTTACAATTGTTACAAGATATCACATTATTTTTACATACAATTACCCATTTATACAGCTGGGTTTTTACTGGAGCAATCTAGGTAAAGTACCTTGCTCAAGGGTACAGCAGCCGTGTCAAGAGTCCAGAGCCCTAACCACTACTCTACATATGTTAGCAGTGTTGTGGTTTTCTTTTTTTATTAAATGTATTTCATGCATCATGAGAAGTATGCTTAACTCTGATATAGCACAGTCAAGTTTTAAAAGGGTATGGTGGAACTGCTGAACTCAAATAACTGGAATGGGGTGTTTTGTGAACAAAAACAAAGCATCCCCAGGGGTACTAGCATTTCTGATGGAATGACTGGAAACAGAAAGTACAAGGAGTACTGGTTGCAAAGTGTAAGTATATATTAAGAATGTATCTGAGATACAGGCAGAGGTTAAAACAATGCAGCAATGAAACACTTCATTTTTACTGCACTGCATCTGTAATGGAACCTGAACACAGCTAAATAACAGCATGAAAAAAACAAGTCAAAGTTAACTGTATATACAGCTTGCAGTGTTGCTCTAACCCTGCAGATGTGAATCTCTACCTCAAATGGTCTCCATGCAGTGTTCTAACCCTGCAGATATGAATCTCTACCTCAAATGGTCTCCATGCAGTGTTCTAACCCTGCAGATATGAATCTCTACCTCAAATGGTCTCCATGCAGTGTTCTAACCCTGCAGATGTGAATCTCTACCTCAAATGGTCTCCATGCAGTGTTCTAACCCTGCAGATGTGAATCTCTACCTCAAATGGTCTCCATGCAGTGTTCTAACCCTGCAGATATGAATCTCTACCTCAAATGGTCTCCATGCAGTGTTCTAACCCTGCAGATATGAATCTCTACCTCAAATGGTCTCCATGCAGTGTTCTAACCCTGCAGATATGAATCTCCACCTCAAATGGTCTCCATGCAGTGTTCTAACATTGCAGATATGAATCTCTACCTCAAATGGTCTCCATGCAGTGTTCTAACCCTGCAGATATGAATCTCTACCTCAAATGGTCTCCATGCAGTGTTCTAACCCTGCAGATGTGAATCTCTACCTCAAATGGTCTCCATGCAGTGTTCTAACCCTGCAGATGTGAATCTCTACCTCAAATGGTCTCCATGCAGTGTTCTAACCCTGCAGATGTGAATCTCTACCTCAAATGGTCTCCATGCAGTGTTCTAACCCTGCAGATGTGAATCTCTACCTCAAATGGTCTCCATGCAGTGTTCTAACCTTGCAGATATGAATCTCTACCTCAAATGGTCTCCATGCAGTGTTCTAACCCTGCAGATATGAATCTCTACCTCAAATGGTCTCCATGCAGTGTTCTAACCCTGCAGATATGAATCTCCACCTCAAATGGTCTCCATGCAGTGTTCTAACATTGCAGATATGAATCTCTACCTCAAATGGTCTCCATGCAGTGTTCTAACCCTGCAGATATGAATCTCCGCCTCAAATGGTCTCGGAGATATGTGCAATGTGGCAGCGGCAAGATGGGGATCATTTTTCTTGCCTGATTCCCATGATCAAAGTAGAGCATTGCAGAATACAAAATGCACAGAGAGTATGAAGGCACTATCAAGGACTATCTATATAGGTGGGACAGACTGCACTTAAATAAAAAGGGAACCAATCTACTTAGAGAAAGGATCCTCGAGGAGGTTCAGAAGCATTTAAACTAGAAAAGGGGTGGGAAATCAACAAAAAAACAGAGGGGACACTACATCAAAACAAGGGCAACAACTAAGGTAAGACAGCCATAAGATGTATTTATCTAAATGCTAGAAATCTCAGAAACAAAATATTAGAACTTGAAGCTACTGCACTAACGATGTGATAGTGTTACAGAAACTTGGTTATCCGAGAGTGATGGAGACAAATATTATATTAGTGAGTATACGCTGTATAGGAAAGAAAGACAGAAGAGACAGAGGGGTAGCGCTATAGGTGTTAAATCTGGAAGAAAAAAACATTGCACAAACAATATGGGTCAGAATAATGGACACAAATGCATAATAATAGGAGCATGCTATAGACTGCCAAAATAATCTGTTATACAATGACATTAGAAATGCGTGTAGAAAAGGAGAAGCCATACTAATGGGGGATTTCAACTTCCCCCATATAAAATGGGAAAACCCAGTGGGGAGCACGACGGACCAAATTGAAATGGTGGAAATGACAAATGACTGCAAAGGACTGCGTCCTAACGCAATTTGTCAAGGCACCGACTAGACATGCCTTGATTTAGTCTTTTCAAATAACGAAGACAGAATAACTAAAACAGAGGTCAGAGAACCATTGGCAAACTCAGACCACAACATGGTCTCATTTGAAGTGCTTTTTAAAACCCCCCAAAAGCAATGACTAAAGCTAAGGTTTACAATTTTAGAAAAGCAAACTATGAACGTTTGAAAAATAGACTAACAGAAGTAGATTTGAGTAAAATAGAGAACACATCCACAGAAAGCAGATGGCTGTTTTTTTAAAAATGTAGTACTAGATGAAAGGGAGATCGTAATAAGATCCAAAATGGAAAATTACCTATATGGTAACAGTATCCTGGGAGGCAGTCAGCATGGTTCTAGGAAAGGGAGATCATGTCTAACTAACCTGCTTGATTTTTTTGAGGATGCAACATCAACAATGGATAATTGCAAAGCATATGACATGGTTTATTTAGATTTCCAGAAAGCTTTTGACAAAGTCCCGCAGAACAGATTAATCCTCAAACTCAACGCAGTAGGGATTCAAGGAAATGCTTGCACATGGATTAGGGAGTGGTTAACATGTAGAAAACAGAGAGTACTGATTAGAGGAGAAACCTCAAAATGGAGCGAGGTAACCAATGGAGTACCACAGGGATCAGTATTAGGTCCTCTGCTATTCCTTTAGATTCTGGTATAGTAAGCAAACTTGTTAAATTTGCAGATGACACAAAAATAGGAGGAGTGGCAAACACTGTTGCAGCAGCAAAGGTCATTCAAAATGATCTAGACAGCATTCAGAACTGGGCAGGCACATGGCAAATGACATTTAATAGAGAAAAGTGTAAAGTATTGCACGCAGGCAATAAAAATGTGCATTATAAATATCATATGGGAGATACTGAAATTGAAGAAGGACTCTTTGAAAAATACCTAGGAGTTTATGTTGACTCAGAAATGTCTTCATCTAGACAATGTGGTGAGGCTATAAAAAAGGCCAGCAAGATGCTCGGTTATATTGTGAGGAGTGTTGAATTTAAATCAAGGGAAGAAATGATAATAAATTACAATGCATTAGTAAGACCTCATCTAGAATATTGTGTTTAGTTCTGGTCACCTTGTTACAAAAAGGATATTGCTGCTCTAGAAAGAGTGCAAAGAAGATTGAACACAATTATCCCGGGTTTAAAAGGCATGTCGTATGCAGACAGGCTAAAATAATTGAATCTATTCAGTCTTGAACAAAGAAGAGTGCGAGTGAGTCAGGGTCTTGCCTGTATAGTTAGCGCTCCGAAACGGAGCTGGGTATTTATTTTGTTTGTGTTTTGGTGATGTATTAAAATAGCAAAACGCCGCTTTTAAACTCCATTTCCTGTGTCCTGGGTCTGCTTAAAAGGGGCAAACGAACGACTGTGAGTGCCGGCCGGGTTACAATATATATAAAATTTTGTTTTGACACTCAAATTGCAATATAAAAAAAATACTGTTTTAAAAGTATGGTAAATGATTATCATTATTCTATGTGTGGGGAATAGCTGTTTTAGCAGGGAGTTGTCTCAGTCTCCCAGCACTGTGCTAGGTGCTCTGAGGACAGCTCGCATGAGAAATGCTAACTCTTGTTTTGTGGACACCTTGTATGAGAAATGCTAACCCTTGCTGTGTGGACAGCTCGTATGAGAAATGCTAACCCTTGTTTTGGGGACAGCTCGTATGAGAAATGCTAACCCTTGTTTTGGGGACAGCTCGTATGAGAAATGCTAACCCTTGTTTTGGGGACAGCTCGTATTAGAAATGCTAACCCTTGCTTTGGGGACAGCTCGTATGAGAAATGCTAACCCTTGCTTTGGGGACAGCTCGTATGAGAAATGCTAACCCTTGTTTTGGGGACAGCTCATATGAGAAATGCTAACCCTTGTTTTGTGGACAGCTTGTATCAGAAATGCTAACCCTTGTTTTGGGGACAGCTCGTATGAGAAATGCTAACCCTTGTTCTGGTCTGAGATGAAGAGAGGAAGAGGGACTGGGGAAAACGCAAGTGACCTCTGACATCTGCGGAGATCGACTCAAACTGAAAGATACAAACAGAATAAGGAACTAGGAGGAGCCCAATACTGCTGATACTCGCACAGCTCACACATTACTAGCATTACAAATGGATTCTCCAGTTTGACAAAGACGCACAAGACTTTTACAGCCTGATTTCAAAGCTCAGATTTGATTGGGCAGGGTGAAGTTTGGGCTTTAATGAAACAAGATTAATATTTATGAACCACTGCAGAACTGGAACAGGATATGAGTAGTACGATTAAGCATGTAAAAAGGAATAGGTCATCAATTAGGAAAAACAAGTAACATTTTGAACTGTTCTTTATAAACTTACAATTTGATGAACAAGGCCATTGGCTCTACTTACCTTACACAGGTTTTAATTTCTCTTTTGCTAGCAGTGTAATGCAAGGTAATTACAACACTATTGTATATCAAGGAGCCGAACACCTGTAATTGTTAGCAATACTCACTTGTCCACACAGGCCAGGCTTAGACACCTCTCCCCGTCCTGTGCCTGAGCTGAGCTTGAGCCAGCACTGGCACCACTGACCTCACTGTCCTCGAGAAGAGAGTCAATAAAGGTGGAAGGAGAGACTGGAGTCTCCACATCCTCGTCCACAGCGATGACCTCCACGTCAGGGCTCAGGGGCTCCTCCTTTATGTGGACTGCAGGGCTGGTGCTGCTAATGTAGTCAAACAGGCATCTTAAAGCACTGGAGATACTGTCTCATTCTAGTGCTGGCAGGAACGTTGTTTTATCATGTTTCAATAATGTACCATATTACAGTAACATGCCTCAGGAGTAGAATAAACCCAGTATCTCATCAAACTACTTATTTTAGACATAATGTATGCAGTGTTTCTTCTTTGTATGATGTATTCCCTGTTGGTTCATTTCATGTAGTGCTTGTTCTCATTCAATTTAACATAGAACATCATTTAAACACTCGTCAAGTGGGAGTTACTACAAAAGGCTGGCAACTGGCTGAATATACCAGCCTCAAAATGTACTGGTAGGTTCTATGCTGTGTTTCCGGTACTCACTCTTCCTCTGTCTGGCCATTCGGGGAAGCAGAGAGACTGAGCTGTGGAAGATCTGTGACATCCGAGATTATAGGACCACAGTTAACTGATGAATCTGAGGAGAACAGGTTTGCTCCCGTGTAGGACTGGCATGTAGGCTGCAAAAAAATAATAAATTTGTGCTGGGACAAATATCCAAACAAATATTTTTTGACATGTATTTGGATACTAAAATACCTTGCATTTATTTACCGCCTCACCAGAATTTATGTGACAGTTTAAAAAATGTCAAATTAAAAAGAGCTTCCTGTGGTATGTGAGATTAATATATAAAAAAAACAAAAACAAAACACAGGATCAACACAGCAGCTTGAAACTCTATTTAAAAGTTTTAGACAGCAAAAAGTAAACAAACCAGGATTATGCTTGCTCACACAGTGATCTCTATGGAAGGCCATCTGGGACAAAAATGTGTTGTGCTGTTTTAGAGCGATTCACAATCTCATGGGACAGAAAAAAGGCAAGCACGTCATTCTGAAATGCCTCGCTTATACAGTGCCCAACTTGCTGGAAATGTTGTGTAGTGATTTTTATATAGATTTTATATATTATATATTTTTTGTTGTGACTTTCTGTTATGTGGAATGTAATAAAACGACAACCAAAACGCAGAGTTATTTTCCCATTCATTTTACAACGCCATTTCCACGTTTGCTTTATTTTAAATGTTTAAAGTTACATTTCAGTTTTCGTTTGCTTGTTCAGCTACAAAAAGGCAAAAGTAAACCTCATGTTATTACTTTATGAAAACGTGTCGATGGCCACTGTTTACTGTGAAGAAACGGCAATTGCAAGAAATTAATTTAAAAAAAATAAAATGCAATGTCAACTTTATGTACTATTTATTTCGAGAATTAACAAAACAACGTTTAACTTGAGCTGCTATTTGACATCCTTTGTTTTGTAGTTAATTCACTGGGTACAGTAAGGCCTACACAACATATTCTTTACTCCTGGGATATTTTTCTATTTTAATGTGTTGCATATTGTAAAGTCTTGCTGTAAAATAAAGGCACACACAGGGAGCACACACAGGAGGCACACACAGGGTGCACCCCCCATCCCATGCTGTCTCTGCCTGCGTTCTCTGCAATATAATATTATATACAGTCAACCTCAGTTAACTCGCCTGGTGGATAACTCGACAGACTCATCCACAATTATTTATTTCAGCAATTGTTTTGCAAAACTCCAAAAATGCTAATTCAAAAGTATTCATATCCGGACAAGGAAAATGAAATTAATAGCTAGTTGAAGCACCTTCAGCAATAATAACCTATTTTAAATGATTAGGATATTTGTCAATGAGCTTTTGGCATTATTCTATAGTGATTCTTGACCAGTCTTCAACGCAAAATTGTTCCAGTTCATTCAAACTCTTGAGCACAGCCTTCTTCAACTCATACCAAAGATTCTCAATTGGATTTAGATTGGGTCTTTGACTAGGCCATTCCAGAACCTTGATTTTATTCTTTAACCATTCTGAAGTAGATTTTGATGTGTGCTTTGGATCTTTGTTGTGTTGGAACATCCAGTTGCGCTTTAAACCAAGTTTTGTAGTGGAGGGTTTCAGGTGATTGGCGAATATCTTTTGGTATGCTATGGAATCAATTTTACCATGTATTGGAACAAAACTTCCTGTGCCATCAGAGGAAAAACAGCCCCACAGAAGGACATTGCCACCTCCATGCTTGACAGTAGGTATGGTGTTCTTTTCTTTGTAGGCCTCACCAGACTCTCCATCATTCAAATGCTGTTTTGCAAACTTTAAGCAATTGTGGCTTTTTCCTTTGCCTGTGACTATTGAGACCTTCACCATGCAATACTCGACCTAATGTTGAAATGGAAATTCAGTCCCACTTGCAGCCAATTCACTTTGAATATCTTTGACAGTCAGTCTTGGATTGTTATTAGCCTTCCTCAGAATTCTTCTACTTGTTCTTGGTGAAAGAAACTGCTTTCTTCTAGACCGACGGAGCTGCTAGACAGTACCAGGAGTCTTGTACTTCTTGGTAATAGAAACAATAGGTTAAATTGGGATACTCAAATGCTTGGAAATCTTCTTGTATCCTTCTCCAGCTTCATGACAAAAAGAATGTTCACCTACAATCCAGCATTTTCTAGACTTTTCTAGAATTAGGTTCTGCATTATCATATTGAAACTTCTAGCACCTTGTAGATAATACTATCATTGCATCATATTATATATATATATATATATATATATATATATATATATATATATATATATATATATATATATATATATATATATATATATATATATATATATACACACACACACACACACACAGTGCTCCCTCGCTATAACACGGTCTCGGGGACACACAATATGAGCTTATATAACTGAAGAGCGTTATAAACGGGGGAGGGGGTGGGGGGCGCCACGGGACACAACACACATCTTACAAATACAAAATAACTCCCTCTCCATAATGCACATATAGTGAAGCAAAAATATAACCTTCCATGAATTAAGCATGCATAAAGCACAACTTTACAATGCATTAGTAAGACCTCATCTAGAATATTGTGTTCAGTTCTAGTCACCTTGTTACAAAAAGGATATTGTTGCTCGTTTGGTTGTTAGTAGCTTATTTATCCCAGAATCTCATCAAGCAGCTTCTTGAAGGATCCCAGGGTGTCGGCTTCAACAACATTACTGGGGAGTTGGTTCCAGACCCTCACAATTCTCTGTGTAAAAAAAGTGCTTCCTATTTTCTGATCTGAATGCCCCTTTATCTAATCTCCATTTGTGATCCCTGGTCCTTGTTTCTTTTTTCAGGTCAAAAAAGTCCCTTGGGTCGACATTGTCAATACCTTTTGGAATTTTGAATGTTTGAATCAGATCACCGCGTAGTCTTCTTTGTTCAAGATTGAATAGATTCAATTCTTTTAGCCTGTCTGCATACAACAGCCTTTTAAACCTGGGATAATCCTGGTCGCTCTTCTTTGCAGTCTTTCTAGAGAAGCAATATCCTTTTTGGATATTAATGCATGCATTTTTTTGGAGATTCATGTTTGTTAACGCACATTAAATCGCACTCCTCTGTGTTGACCGTCCAGCATATCGTAATTCATTTCCTGAGGTGCCATTTTAAATATATACCCGAGCGCATGCAGCGATTGAACGCGTGTAGTCATGCAGTGATTGAACGCGTCTAGTCATGCAGTGATTGAACGCGTCTAGTCATGCAGTGATTGAACGCGTCTAGTCATGCAGTGATTGAACGCGTCTAGTCATGCAGTGATTGAACGCGTGCAGTCATGCAGTGATTGAACGCGTCTAGTCATGCAGTGATTCAACGCGTCTAGTCATGCAGTGATTCAACGCGTCTAGTCATGCAGTGATTCAACGCTGCCTAGTCATGCAGTGATTGAACGCTGCCTAGTCATGCAGTGATTGAACGCGTCTAGTCATGCAGTGATTGAACGCGTCTAGTCATGCAGTGATTGAACGCGTCTAGTCATGCAGTGATTGAACGCGTCTAGTCATGCAGTGATTGAACGCGTCTAGTCATGCAGTGATTCAACGCGTCTAGTCAAGAAATAAAAACTACTTGTCCGACGGGCGAAGTATAACAGCAAAACTTGTCCCAGGATGTCGGGCGATACGAATGGCACACCCCTGCTTTTGCATCAACAGTAAAGCATACCAAAGAGAGGCATTATACTGAAATATGTGTCAAGCTTTTCTTGGATGTTCTTGGATACGAGCAAGCCCCTTGGGGAGAGATGTATGTTGAGCCCCTTGGGGAGAGATGTATGTTGAGCCCCTTGGGGAGAGATGTATGTTGAGCCCCGCAGGTGTGCGAGCGAGCCCCTTGGGGAGAGATGTACATTTCCTGCTCCGTGCATTTATCTGTATTGTGCCATTTATTTCATTTCATGGCTGTCTCAGATAATGACCCACCGTATGTTGTTCGGCTTAAGAACTCCTTCACTGCAGACTTAACTAAACACAAAGAAAGCACCAATCTCACATGGTAAAAGATAGCGACAGCGCTGGACCCAAGGGTTAAGAATGAAGTGCTTTCCAAAATCCGAGAGGGTGCGGGAGTCCACTCAGCAGCCTGGTGTGAAAACTAAAGAAGCTGAACCACCAAAAAAGAAAATGAACCTTAGTGGAATCTGATACGAATACGAAGGAATAACGTCAACCGACACCTCTTTGGATCACGATAAAGCAGAACCAGTTATCAGCATGGAAGATTGTCCTCTGGAATGGTCGAGGCATGTTGATGCCTATGAAAGTTTAGCAAAGCTGGCACTTAAATACATAGTGACAACGGTGCCATGCGAACGACTTTTCTCATTTTCGGGTCAGAAGAGCAGCATTGCAAAAATGAGGTATTTTCTTTCTTTGGCTGATGCTGAGAAACTAATTCATGCTTTCGCTTCAGTAAGACTTGATTATTGCAATGCTTTATTTGCTGGACTTCCACATCATGTTTTATCATGTTTACAGCTTGTTCAAAATGCAGCAGCAAGGGTTCTGACTAAAACGAAGAAAATGTCTCGTTTTCAATGACTCGACAACACCCACAGTACAGAAATGTTCATTATTGATCAACAAAATGAGAATACGTTTAAAAAAAAAAAAAAAAAATGTAAATTCATCTCAGAGAAACTAAACGGATAACGACATAAAACGTCTGTACAGCACCGAAAAACACTATTTAAAAAAAAAAAGAACTGTACTGCTGAACCTCGTCTTCTTTAATATTAGCATCACAAGGGTAACCATATGTTATAAAAAAAATAAGAGGGGCCTCTTCAGTGAGCTAGTTTATAAATTCAGACACACAAACACAAGTCACAGAAACCCTAGATGAAATTACTTTCCTGTAACTCACTGAAGCCCATCTATATATATATATATATATATATATATATATATATATATATATATATATGTGTGTGTGTGTGTGCGCGCGTGTGTATATTAGCTCAAAGAGCCAGCTGCCCAATGTTTCGATATGTTGTACATCTCTTTCTCAAGGCAGCATGTGTTTGAATCAAAACATTGGAGGTATTTATAGGTTTTTGACAGCATGACAGCGACGTGTTATTGTTTATATTCAAACACATGATTTATTCTTACATGATGTAATGGTGTTCTATATAGTGTGACATCATTTTTACCTCCATCTTTAAATCTGTATTAATTATAATTAACACTATTTTATATAAACTTATATTTATATAATCATGCAATGCTGGCTCCGAGGATCAGTCTTGATTTGGCCTCCCCAGTGCATCAGCATGCACAACTTTGGAATGAATTTAGTTTATTTATTTATATGTTATACATTTATTGGAGTTAATTAGTTAATTATTTTCTGTTGAGTCCCGCTGGCATAATCGTGTTCAGTCTATTTATCCATTTACTTTCTTTTATTCTTCTATATGCCGCATTGCCTAATTTTAGCTGTTCTAATACTACAAACTTTACATCATTTATGTCATGTCCTTGACTGGTGAAGTGATGTACTATTGATTCACTAATTTTCTTATTTCTAATTAATGAAAGGTGGTTCTGAATTATTTAATATAAAAGTTGTTCCAGTCTCTCCAACATATTTTATTTCAACACATTTTTCACAGGCTATTCCATAAACATTGCTATTTTTACAGTAGGTATTAGTTTGTAGTGGATATGTGTTGTTCTTATGTTTAATTATAGTTTTACTTTTGTCCATGTATTTACACACTTTACATGTACTATTGCAAGTATTTGCAGAACCTATTCGGTCAATTATTATGTTTAATGTGAACTAAAATATCATCTAAATTAGCTTCTCTTTTGAATGCTACAACTGGGGCCTTAAGATATTAATTCAGAAAATTTGAAAAACGTAGAATCCGCAAGTGTTTCCAAACTATCTTAGAAATATTAGGCAAAAGCCTAGAGTAAGTCATAACTAAAAGAGTCTTTTAAATACTCTATGACCCGATTGGTCAATACAGGTCACATGAGGGTGTTGCTATTACAGCATATCACCATGGGTCGGCACTTCTTTTCAAAAAGGGGCAAATCACTGGTTGATATCCATACGCCATTTAAAGAGAAAAAAAAATAATAATAATTATTGCAATAAAAATAATTACCCAGATTTATATAAATGTTCACCTTTTTGGGAAACCAAAGTGTACGTGAGATTTTGAATGAGTCTGAATTGGACACCATTGACTCAAATGCAAGCAGTGAAAAAAAGCAAAGTAAGCACACAGTAAATGTGTCTTATTTATTTCAGGTCACATTTATGCACTGGTTACCCCTGTATGGTATCCTTTTGATACAGTTATTTCTAAATTCTGTTTTGGCACTATATTATATAGTCACTAAATCATAATACTATTGCCACAGGACCACATAGGAGACCAGAGTGACTGTGGAAATAAAGCAGTACTGCAGTATTCTTTCATCTACCAGGG
Source organism: Acipenser oxyrinchus oxyrinchus (assembly GCA_030684275.1). NCBI lineage: Eukaryota > Metazoa > Chordata > Actinopteri > Acipenseriformes > Acipenseridae > Acipenser > Acipenser oxyrinchus. The sequence continues at coordinate 103,702,761 of CM060250.1, read as the reverse complement.
CATTTGATCAGATCGTTTTCAACAGAAACATCTGGACAGTATAAAAGGTAGACTTAACAATTCAGTGCAGCCCACCTATGGTGTTCACGAGCAGTGGCCTTAGGCTGGCACTACGATTGCTCATCGTATCTACTATACTCTCCCAATAACAGGGCCATTGCAAAACACACACTTCTGCAAGTTCAAATAACAGCGATTAAAACACAAGAAAATCCTATCTGTAAAAATCTGCAGGTGTTTTGTGGTGAATGCAGAACCTCGATAAACACAGATTTAGGTAGGTATTGCTCAAATAAATATGCCACAAACTGCTGTGAAAATTAATGTTAAATCTCTCAAGAATGCGCCTTTGGCTGCATTGCTACCGGGGCAAACCTAAACAGGCAAGAATCAGCACCATGTTCCAAACGCTGCTGGGTACCCTTACTGAGAACGCAGGCGAGCCCTGCAGGGGTTCCAGTGAATACTGCCGACTGTACTTGGGCAAGGAATGTGCTGAGCTGCTGTCGTTCAACATCAAAGGCCTGCAAAGAAACAAGCAAGAAAACAAGTCAAGAGACAGGGCCACATAAACAAAGCGGTTTTTCATGAGAACTGAAGGACAGCATGCAGTTATTAAGATACAGTTATTGATCAATCTTGTGAAAGCTCTTGGCATTTCATTGAGCATGTTTGTTTTAGTCATGTGTTCCCTTGGATTTCTCCCCCACAGCAGTCTTCAAGATGCAGTGGTATCTCTCACAGATAGAAAACACATTTCCTTCATTCTGGGCATTGTTAACAGCTGCTGCCTTCTACTTTTGAGATCATCTTGAGGCTCTGGAGGGTTCTGTTTTTAGAATGCGATTCGTTTATGAGGTTTGATGAAAGATTTGTGAGTTGTTAATTTTTATCATAGAACAAACACTTAAATTCTCAACAAAATATCTATTTTTTGGGGGTTGGACTATTGCAAGAGGCAGCTACATTCTGAATAGTGGGAGATTAGTTATAAACTGAAAAAACAAACAAACAGCCATCACAAAAAAATACTTACATTTTCCTTTTCATCCCCAAAACCCTGTTAGACTGCACCAGTGAGATAAGGAACTGAATAAGCTGTTGGGGAGGGGAATTATATATATATTATTTTACAAAAAGAAAAAGAAAAAAACAAAACGTGATTTGTCAAAACAATCAACTACTGTAAATCCAGAAATATTTGCGGCAAAAATATTTGTCAAATCACACCCAGAAGACGAATTTCGCTCCAGAAATGTTGGCGACCTGTTGCCCTGAAAGTTGTACACTACTTCATAATACTGCATGTACAACATGAAGACCTGATGATGGTTAATAATACTGTATGAGCCTTCAAAAAATAAAAATAAATAAAATGAAACATTTTTAGTGCATTTATACAGTGTATTTACAAATAGGCTAATGTAATACAGTTTATTTTATTATTATTTTATTATTTATTTCTTAGCAGACACCCTTATCCAGGGCGACTTACAATTGTTACAACATATCACATTATTTTTACATACAATGACTATTTTTTGCACTTTTTTTTTTTTTTAATACAATTACCCATTTATACAGTTGGGTTTTTACTGGAGCAATCTAGGTAAAGTACCTTGCTCAAGGGTACAGCAGCAGTGTCCCCCACCTGGGATTGAACCCACGACCCTCCGGTCAAGAGTCCACAGCCCCTAACCACTACTCCACAGGGTTTGAAAGAAAGAAAAAAAGACACACAACACTGCATACAAAATATAATTTACTGACAGGAAAATTAATCGCCCAAAACTGTTTCTAATGCAAGAACGACAACTTCAGAGACATTTCAATTGCTGTATGCAGTGTATAGGCCTACTAGTAGTGCAATATTAACTCCAAAACAGAACTGAATGCAAATCCTGATATCATAGTAAATCAACAGAAATACTACTAGAAAGTATTTACCAAAGTTAAGAGTTGATTTTTTTTTTTTTAGCATCTTCAAACTAAACTTAATTTACAACAAAGGGTCACAGAAAAGCTATGTGGAATGTTCTAAAGAAATAGCCACCCACACAGTTAGAACATGGATTATACAGAATTATACTATACCATAGCAAAACGTGAACATGAACACATTTACAAGAGCTTTTATTTATTATTTAGAAGATAATCTAAATTGTACCAAATACAAAGATAAAAAAAAAAATTCAAATCCAGTTCTCTTTTTTTTTTTTTTTTTTTAAACACAGGAATTTCACTTGTGCTGGTAGTGCGGCTCTCCTTAACTGCATTCAAATCCAGTTCTCTTTTTTTTTTTTTTTTTTTAAACACAGGAATATCACTTGTGCTGGTAGTGCGGCTCTCCTTAACTGCATTCAAATCCAGTTCTCTTTTTTTTTTTTTTTAAACACAGGAATATCACTTGTGCTGGTAGTGCGCTCTCTTAACTGCATTCAAATCCAGTTCTCTTTTTTTTTTTTAAACACAGGAATATCACTTGTGCTGGTAGTGCGGCTCTCCTTAACTGCATTCAAATCCAGTTCTCTTTTTTTTTTTTTTTAAACACAGGAATATCACTTGTGCTGGTAGTGCGGCTCTCCTTAACTGCATTCAAATCCAGTTCTCTTTTTTTTTTTTTTTTTAAACACAGGAATATCACTTGTGCTGGTAGTGCGGCTCTCTTAACTGCATTCAAATCCAGTTCTCTTTTATTTATTTATTTTTTAAACACAGGAATATCACTTGTGCTGGTAGTGCGGCTCTCTTAACTGCATTCAAATCCAGTTCTCTTTTTTTTTTTTTTTTAAACACAGGAATATCACTTGTGCTGGTAGTGCGGCTCTCTAACTGCATTCAAATCCAGTTCTCTTTTTTTTTTTTTTTTTAAACACAGGAATATCACTTGTGCTGGTAGTGCGGCTCTCTAACTGCATTCAAATCCAGTTCTCTTTTTTTTTTTTTTTAAACACAGGAATATCACTTGTGCTGGTAGTGCGGCTCTCCTAACTGCATTCAAATCCAGTTCTCTTTTTTTTTTTTTTTTTAAACACAGGAATATCACTTGTGCTGGTAGTGCGCTCTCCTTAACTGCATTCAAATCCAGTTCTCTTTTTTTTTTTTTTTTAAACACAGGAATATCACTTGTGCTGGTAGAGGCTCTCTTAACTGCATTCAAATCCAGTTCTCTTTTTTTTTTTTTTTTTAAACACAGGAATATCACTTGTGCTGGTAGTGCGGCTCTCCTTAACTGCATTCAAATCCAGTTCTCTTTTTTTTTTTTTTTTTAAACACAGGAATATCACTTGTGCTGGTAGTGCGGCTCTCCTTAACTGCATTCAAATCCAGTTCTCTTTTTTTTTTTTTTTTTAAACACAGGAATATCACTTGTGCTGGTAGTGCGGCTCTCCTTAACTGCATTCAAATCCAGTTCTCTTTTTTTTTTTTTTTTTAAACACAGGAATATCACTTGTGCTGGTAGTGCGGCTCTCCTTAACTGCATTCAAATCCAGTTCTCTTTTTTTTTTTTTTTTAAACACAGGAATATCACTTGTGCTGGTAGTGGCTCTCCTTAACTGCATTCAAATCCAGTTCTCTTTTTTTTTTTTTTTTTAAACACAGGAATATCACTTGTGCTGGTAGTGCGGCTCTCCTTAACTGCATTCAAATCCAGTTCTCTTTTTTTTTTTTTTTTTTAAACACAGGAATATCACTTGTGCTGGTAGTGGGCTCTCTAACTGCATTCAAATCCAGTTCTCTTTTTTTTTTTTTAAACACAGGAATATCACTTGTGCTGGTAGTGCGGCTCTCTAACTGCATTCAAATCCAGTTCTCTTTTTTTTTTTTTTTTAAACACAGGAATATCACTTGTGCTGGTAGTGCTGCTCCTTAACTGCATTCAAATCCAGTTCTCTTTTTTTTTTTTTTAAACACAGGAATATCACTTGTGCTGGTAGTGCTCTCCTTAACTGCATTCAAATCCAGTTCTCTTTTTTTTTTTTTTTTAAACACAGGAATATCACTTGTGCTGGTAGTGCGGCTCTCCTTAACTGCATTCAAATCCAGTTCTCTTTTTTTTTTTTTTTTAAACACAGGAATATCACTTGTGCTGGTAGTGCGGCTCTCCTTAACTGCATTCAAATCCAGTTCTCTTTTTTTTTTTTTTTTTTTAAACACAGGAATATCACTTGTGCTGGTAGTGCGGCTCTCTTAACTGCATTCAAATCCAGTTCTCTTTTTTTTTTTTTTTTTTTAAACACAGGAATATCACTTGTGCTGGTAGTGCGGCTCTCCTTAACTGCATTCAAATCCAGTTCTCTTTTTTTTTTTTTTTTTTAAACACAGGAATATCACTTGTGCTGGTAGTGCGGCTCTCTAACTGCATTCAAATCCAGTTCTCTTTTTTTTTTTTTTTTTTAAACACAGGAATATCACTTGTGCTGGTAGTGCGGCTCTCTTAACTGCATTCAAATCCAGTTCTCTTTTTTTTTTTTTAAACACAGGAATATCACTTGTGCTGGTAGTGCGGCTCTCTTAACTGCATTCAAATCCAGTTCTCTTTTTTTTTTTTTTAAACACAGGAATATCACTTGTGCTGGTAGTGCGCTCTCTAACTGCATTCAAATCCAGTTCTCTTTTTTTTTTTTTTTAAACACAGGAATATCACTTGTGCTGGTAGTGCGGCTCTCCTTAACTGCATTCAAATCCAGTTCTCTTTTTTTTTTTTTTTTTTTTAAACACAGGAATATCACTTGTGCTGGTAGTGCGGCTCTCTAACTGCATTCAAATCCAGTTCTCTTTTTTTTTTTTTTTTAAACACAGGAATATCACTTGTGCTGGTAGTGCAGCTCTCTAACTGCATTCAAATCCAGTTCTCTTTTTTTTTTTTTTTTTTTAAACACAGGAATATCACTTGTGCTGGTAGTGCGGCTCTCTAACTGCATTCAAATCCAGTTCTCTTTTTTTTTTTTTTTTAAACACAGGAATATCACTTGTGCTGGTAGTGCGGCTCTCCTTAACTGCATTCAAATCCAGTTCTCTTTTTTTTTTTTTTTAAACACAGGAATATCACTTGTGCTGGCAGTGCGGCTCTCTAACTGCATTCAAATCCAGTTCTCTTTTTTTTTTTTTTTTTAAACACAGGAATATCACTTGTGCTGGTAGTGCGGCTCTCTAACTGCATTCAATATCCAGTTCTCTTTTTTTTTTTTTTTTTTTAAACACAGGAATATCACTTGTGCTGGTAGTGCGGCTCTCCTTAACTGCATTCAAATCCAGTTCTCTTTTTTTTTTTTTTTTTTAAACACAGGAATATCACTTGTGCTGGTAGTGCGGCTCTCTAACTGCATTCAATATCCTCGAAAGAGACCAGTCTGAAATGATCACTTCTTTTTTTTTTCCTAGTTCGTGGAGAGCAGCCAGTTTGCAAGCTTTGGCTTTATTGTGGATGTTTTCGGGTCCACATCAATATCAGTAATATCAGCCACTTAGGCCCTCTAGCGGTCAGATGAATTTCGTAAGAGTCAACCATTAGAAGCATTTATATATTGGAAGCATTTATATATTGGAAGCATTTATATATGCAGCAAAAATGTTGGCGATTTTTTTTGATACATGAAAATCGCATAATAAACGGCTCGCAAATACTTCTGGATTTACAGTATTTTATGGCTGTCTGGTGTTTAGAGAAGCAGCGCCCCTTATCACAACACCCTCAATGTATTTACCTTATTGACGACTTTCTGCTGCTGAGCGTGCTTCTGTCTCAGGCTGGCCACCTCTCTCCACAAAGCCTTGTTCTCACTGCAGAACACATTGAGAGGTTAAAGACAGACTCAGCAACACTGGGAACTGGGTGTGTTGTGCCAAGCACATCCAATGTCATGGTTTTCTGACAATTCATAGAAAATAAAAACACCAAAACATTTTGTTCTGATTTTCAACTTTTTTGGGGCCTGTTGCACTGAAGTTTACATCTACTTAAATACATCATCCAAATCAATATCATAGATAGACTTGCAGCAATAAGCTTCTGTCAAGGCTAGTGTGGCAATTTCTGTCAAGATTATTAACAGCCTTGTATGGCTAGCCCAGCATGGGACTCACAATTTACAACACTCACCAGAGCGCGTGGAATCCCAACAGAAAAGGTGTATTAACTTTTATTATACAGTACGATAGGAGAACTATTTATGTTTATTTTTTTTTTTTAAGTTAATGGTTAATAAAAGACCTTAGAAGCTTTTATTTACACTAACTTTACAACCATCCATAAACCCTTTCCTTCCACCTGTCCCTTCTAAAAGGAGCTCTCCAGGGGCCTGTTTAAATGTTATTTTCCATGTGTTTTTGTACAGCACTTCTTTAGAAACACTGCATGCATTCACAGAAAAGTTACACTTTCAACAGATATATTTGCAAAATATATTGTCATTTCAATTAGGTCAGTGTAACTATATATCAGCGTTTACAAGACAAAATCCTTCAGCAGGTACATTAAAACAAAAGGTTCAATTTGTAAATAGTGCTTCCAAACTGACGGGACTATCCAAGCATGCAGTATATTACTGCTTCACAGGGCCTTCACATTCACTGCTGAACAACATGACAGTCCTACTGGGTCAAACACACAGCCTCCAAGTTTCTGGTCAGGTGATCGCCTATATATTTAATGGTCTGCAGTTTCTAGCCAACATCACTCCAAGACAAAATCCTTCAGCAGGTACATTAAAACAAAAGGTTCAATTTGTAAATAGTGCTTCCAAACTGACGGGACTATCCAAGCATGCAGTATATTACTGCTTCACAGGGCCTTCACATTCACTGCTGAACAACATGACAGTCCTACTGGGTCAAACACACAGCCTCCAAGTTTCTGGTCAGGTGATCGCCTATATATTTAATGGTCTGCAGTTTCTAGCCAACATCACTCTAATATAGAAAATGATTTATTTACTCACAACCGTCTCTAAATATTTGATACTAATCTCTAAAACATTTCTGTTCAGTACTGCTGAAATGCTGAACGTAATGAATGCGTGCTTCCCGACAGCAGTTTCGCAGAATAATGAGGTAGGTCTAAATATTAAATCGGGTCATTCCATGCCAATTCAACCAGTGCCGTTGCCTGTCCGTCTTAGATTTTCCGAGAAAAATTCAGCTGGTTTTCAGACACGCAGAGTTCAGAAATGAGCCAGTATTTTTTTTTTTTTTTTTTTAAACATCCCCTTCGACCTGTGACCTTGCAAAGGTCAACCTAAAGTGACCATCATGTTTAGCATCTCGTTCTACTCGTATTGAACAGGGCTTTTCAGAAAAAAAAACACTAGGAGCACCCTACCCACTTCTGGCAAATTGCCAGACGAGGGGTAAGTGACGAGTTTTATTCAAACTTCAGCCTAACCCTTTACCCTGTAGAGGATGCGGGTCCTAAAATGTTAGTATTGCTGTAAGAGCCTTAGGAACCAGTCTTCCAAATTCTGTGAAATACTTTTGGTTTCAAGTCCCACCACTGGTCATTAAACCCCCTTGAAATTATAATTTTTGCTATTTGTACCAAGTTTAGGCCGTAATAACTTGCGTGGGGGATTGATCTGTTTGGATTGATGTTGATGAGATCTACAAGCATCAAGCAAAATATGTTGGTATCCGGGGATTTTGGATTTCTGAAGTTGCATTTGTCATGCATTCGAGCATTGCTTATGACCACATTGGTGAGGTTAAAGTACCACATAGTTCTATCCAAACTGGCTATTACTTCAATTCAATTCTCTGAGGATTGATCTAGAGGAAAAAGTAACAATGTGGGCTTCCAATGGCACTAGCTTGGAGCTGAGGGGTTATGAACTTGCATATGGGACTTGGGACTTCGTTGTTATGATGACACATTTGAAACTACCAAAACATTACTTAGTTAGATTTTAAAAACTTGAAACCAAAAGTATTTCACAGAATTTGGAAGACTGGTTCCTAAGGTTCTTACAGCAATACTTGCATTTTAGGACCCGCATCCCCTACAGGGTAAAGGGTTAGGCTGAAGTTTGAATACAACTCGTCACTTACCCCTCGTCTGGCAATTTGCCAGAAGTGAGTTGGGTGCTCCTAGTATTTTTTTCTGAAAAGCCCTGTTCAATCTGAGTAGAACGAGGTCCTACACATGATGGTAGCATCTAAATTGCACCCAGGGTGATTTTTCTGGTTAAGGTCCCTTTCTCACTTTAGGTTTTTAGGTTAACCTTTGCAAGTTCACAGGTTGACGGGGACATTTAAAAAAAATAATGGCTATCATTTCTGAACTGAGCATGTCAGAGTTGGAATGACCCTATTATAAAAGATAATAAATCCAAAGATATTTTTGAAACCTCACTGGCTCTGCATACTGTCAAAGTGTTCTCATGGATTATGTTTTAAATCTTTTTATCTGCCTGCTCTGCTGTCTTATAAATGGTGTATTCTCATAAAAGCAGTCTGCACAGGAAGCTGTGCTATCTGTCCTGTCTCACGCAATGCACTTGGGCTGAGTGCTCACTTCCCGCTGGGTAAAAGTGGTAGTTTATTGGGACAGGTGCGGATACCACAGAGGAGCAAGGAGGCTGCTGCTCTAGTCCCTCGTTCTCAAAGGTTGTTTGAACCACATTCAAAAATCAGTCATCCCAACAATAAACTGGACTGTAAAAAAGAAATAAAGTCACAAAAGTTATTTAATGCAAACTCATTAACAATGGAAAATGGAGAAAACAAACAGGAAGAATTGGTATTTAAGAAACACCATTGGCAAGATCAGTGACTCATTTTCCATATGAAAGGAGCTACACTTAGTACAGTGCTGTTTTAGGGATAAAAGCTTTAGGGAGATACAAAGGCGGTTGAAACATTGGGTAAGGTTTTGCTTATGTCTTTAGAAAGGAGGATTTCTAGATTGTGCACTTTTGGCACATTCCTAAATGGCAAATTGTTGTCTTCGAAGATTTACTTTTCTGGTTGAATGTGCAGCAACAGAAAGCAAAAAATACCAAAAGTAGAACCAGAGAAGGAGTAACGTAGAGACTCCTGTGAAACTCACTGCTTCATGGAGATCAGCTTGGAGTCCATGCCTTCCTGCTTCCCCCTCATGATGTGGACATCAGTCAATAACTTACTCACATCACCCTGGCGAATCTTGATGTCTTCATGTTTTATATTGGAAACCTACATGATCATGAGAAAACACAAAACAAACAAACTGAGCATGTGCCAGTGTTCAAGACATTCTCTCCCACCCAGCAAACCACCTGCTAGAAAGGGTTCTGGATACCAGCTAGTCTCATTAACAGCTCTGTTAAATGGTAGCTGTGCAGTCCAACTTCTTATAAAATGATTTAAACAGATTTACAAAATATCAGTCAATGTAACAGGAAGTCGTGATTTCAAACGGTCTCCGAGACCTTTGATACAGTGGTGTCGGCAGCTTTCCAACCCTATACAAAAGTACACAACAAATTTAAAAAACCTCATGACAGGAAAATAGGACATCAAGAACATGTTTCTCCAAATGCCCTGTGTGGAAGAAGCTGTGCTGTTTGAAGCAGCGTTGTACAAACAAGCCTTGTTTCTTTTAAAGAACTGTTATATACTTACATTGGTCACCTTCCTCTTAATATTCTCCAGAAGGAGCTCCTGACCTCGGATGAAATACGCATGCTGGAATTCCGTATCATCTTTTTCTGGCTTCACTAAGCCACCCTGCTCAATGTGAACGACCTTGCGAAACCCATCTGTTAAACAAACAATACGAGAGACAATTTCAGCCATGGAAAGCAGACAGACAGTCAGACAGCTGTGGGAGGAAGCGAAGGGTGAAGCACACTTACACATATTGAGCTGCCGCACGAAGCTGGCCATGTTGTTATGCTTGAAGTATTTGGGAAGCACCTCCTTTGCAAAGCGGCCCTGATCGAACACATGGAAGCTGTTACCACTCTGCCAAGGAAAAAATAAATGAAATGTTACGACATCAGAAGCAGGTATCATTACTAAGGCCCTGTGAAAAATCACGATTTCACGGGCTGCGCGGAAATCGTGAAATTGGCCCAATACTGCGATTTTTACAATATTCTTAAGAAATAAAAATAATTTAATAATTATTTGTATTTCATACTAAATAAATAAATCACATTAATGAAATTGTACAGCTCTGCTGTGTGCCTGCATGTAATATTCATCATGCACACAGTGCTGTGCAGTGATTATGTCATGTCACTATGCAATCAAAGTGGGAAATTAACATACTACACACTGTAAACAAGAAAATGGATGTCTCTGAAAAGGTTAAAAATGTGTCTGCAGCAGATCATGTAAAGCAGTATCCAGCAGGAGTTTTACACAGCGATGGAGGTAAACTCTTCTGTATGTCCTGCAACGTTACTGTAGATCACTACCGAAACTCGTCTGTTGACAGGCATTTGATTTAGATTCAAGTATTCACCGAAAGAGAAAGGCGGAAATCCAGAGCAGTACTGCGACTGCTTTACTTGCAAAGAAACAAAAAACGATGACTTCCATGTTCCAAAAGTCCACTTATTAAAATTTTCACCTGACAAAGGCGTTGTTTGCGCAAATATCCCTTTTGAAAAAATTGGACAACCAAAAGTTACAGAAATTCTTCTGACAGTGTAGCAAAAGGCGGAGCGATTCTTTCATCAGTCTAGCTGAGACGTGAATACTTACTGAAAGTTGCCGAGTATCACAAGCAGGAGATTATGGAATTGGTAAAACAGTCTGGTTGCTTGTCAGTGGTCACTGACGAGTCGACTGATGCCCAAGATCACTATGGGTTCACTATGGTGAACATGCATCTGACGTACTAGAATTGAAAGCTGTCCTTGCAGATACACTTTACCTACAGGCTGTTAATTACAACACTGTGTCACAAGCTATTGTAAAGTGCTTGAATAACTTTGATGTTAATTTTGATGTCAGTGCTTTTATAGGTATATTTGCTGTTTAAAAAAATAATCACATAATTTATAACATATTTCCGTGCACATTCCACAATATACGGAACTTTACTTGTGACACTGACGTGAATTTAAAAAAAAATGTTCACGATTTTCACAGGGCCTTAGTTATTACTTTTTGAAAACATGTCTGTGGCCACCAGCGTTCCCTCTAAGGCTGAAACGCACACATTCTTCACAATAACTGGCAATAACCTTCGCACTCAGTTTACTAACTTTCGCAAGTTATTATCATAGATATCAACCTTAAACCTATCAGTTTGAGAGCATTCTTGCAAAGCATTAACATAAGCATATTTGCGTCTGTCTTGCAGCTGATTCTCTGATTTTCCATTGTAAAAATGCACGTCACATTAGTGCAGAGTTCGCTCGGGCTCCAGTGAATCTACTGGTACAGGCGGGGCGAAGCAGACGTCTAGCGATTCTGCCTCTATGGAGAGTGCTGCTCGGTGCTGCTCATGAACTTTCCAGTTTTTAACTCATCGTATAATTGAATACTAATCAGTGAAGCACAATCTTTCTGAATTATTTAGAAGATAAATACTCCCGTAAACATAAATAAAAACCACAATACTCGTTTTTTGTTTTAATTCCCTTTTTAAAAACGACCATTTCCAAAATATCATTATCTCAAGCGTTTTGAAACTGGTAAAAATGTAATCAAAATATTAAATTAGAGTTGAAAATGCACATTTAAGTGTATAATACAGTAATTGAAGAAGACATACCATGTGTATGTTTTTTTTGCAAGTTGAGTTTATTCATTATGTGACTTCACTCATGTGTCTTTGCTGAAACTCAACATGGCATCTACATCAATGAAGAAAAAAAAATGCAATGTTTCAGTAAAAGACAGAGCTGAAAAAAAAATCTGATTGTCTTTATAAGTTTTGCTGTCATTCCATTGATCATGCATGAGTCAATACTATTAAAAGATTATATTGCCAGTCGTAAACAAGAGAACAAGAAAGCAACTAAGACGGCAGCAAAGCACTGCATTCTTCTGTGCTGAAAAACGAAGGTACCGTACCGCGCTCAGGCGGGCCTTTCCTTAACTAAGCCACATTAATTCTGTGTTTAATCATTGTTTCGTTTATATAACAGAAGTAGATTGGAGTAAAATAGAGAAAACACCCCTGGAAAAGGGATGGCTGTTTTTTTTTTTTTTTTAAATGCAGTACTAGAGGCGCAAAACAATTACATCCCAAATCTAAATCTAGATTAGACAAATCTAAATCTAAAACAAAATGGCCAAAATGGTTTAATTGATCAATTAAAAAAACATATTCAGAGAAAAAAGGCACTTTACAGAATGTTTAAAAGGGACCAAGAACAAAGTACACAGCAAGAGTACTTGGAACTACAAACGCAAGTCAAAAAGGAAGTTAGAAAGGCCAAGAGAGAGATAGAAATGAACATTGCTAAGGGGGTTAAAACCAATTCCAAAAAGTTTTTCCAGTATTATAACAACAAGAGAACACTCAAAGAGGAGGTAAAATGTCTAAGAGATACAAATGGCAAAATAGCAAATATTAAATGATTACTTTTCACAGGTTTTTACAAAGGAGACAACATGCCCCACATGTCGACCTGTTCCTATCCAGTTTTAAATAACTTTAGCATAACAGAGGCAGAAGTGTTAAAGGGACTAGGAGCTCTTAAAATAAACAAATCCCCTGGGCCGGATGAGATCCTCCCAATAGTACTCAAAGAAATGAAAGAAGTTATTTAAAAAAAGCTAACCAAGATCATGCAACAGTCTCTTGACACAGGGGTTGTACCCACAGACTGGAGAATTGTGTAAACGTAATACTGATCCACAAAAAAGGAGACAAAACCGAACCAGGTAACTACAGACCATATGTAAACTTATGGAAAACGGCAAGTTTCTCAGTATCTAAAAAGCTTAGAGGGAATGCTGATGGCCAATGTTTACTGTGAAGAAAAGGCCATGGAAAGGAATGAGAAAAGTTAAATAAATCAATCAAATCTGTTGTTTTGTAGTTAATTCACTGGGTAAAGCAAGTCCTTCCAACGTATTCTTTACTCCTGCGATATTTTAAAATAACGGCACACACACAGGGGCCATGGCCACGCCCCCTACCGTTATGCTGTCTGCCTGTGCTCTGAGCAATAAAATGGTTTTTATTACTTTTTGAAAAACGAATGAATATTTATATCCGAACATGAAAATCCTGTGCTTGTCCCAGCACTAGAGCAAATGTTTCCACATCCCTGCTGCAATCTGGCTCATGCTGTGTCTCAATCAACAAAAATACAGCTAAAAAGAACAAACAGAAATGTTCCTTGCGTCGACTCAAGAACGACCGTCAAGCAATTTGTCTCACTCAGCTCGAGTCAAAGCGTGTCAACCCACATCCTGAGGGTTAACCAGGCGACCCAGGCACGTGGTTTCACGCTAGGTGGGATTGTGACCAGGGCAGGAATGCCAGTGTGAAAGGGGCTTTAGTCACATTGGATAAAAGGCATTTGCCAAATAAATAATAATAACAATAACAATAATAATAATAATAATAATAATAATAATAATAATAATAATAATAAAGTGTGTTTGAGGGAGGGTTGGTAGCATTCGAAAAACAAATGAATACCCAGCAGAAAGAAAAAAACAAAACAGATTACTTAAAACACCAACTGAATGCCTCCTGAAGTAACACAAAAATACGACTTACTACTTATAAAGGCATTTTATTATTATTATTATTATTATTATTATTATTATTATTATTATTATTATTTATTTATTTGCAGACGCTCTTATCCAGGGCAACTTACAATTGTTACAAGATATCACATTATTTTTTACATAGAACTACCCACTTATACAGTTGGGTTTTTACTGAAGCAATTTAGGTAAAGTACCTTGCTCAAGGGTACAGCAGGGATTCAACCCCAAACCTAACCCTTGGAACAATGAAAACATTTGAGAATGTGCTGCTGTAACCAAGACTAAAACCCTAAATGACAGCACAATAGAAAACTAACAACCAATGAAATCTGCTGAGTTTAAACTACAGTATAGAGCTGAGCGATAGGTATGTGGCTGTTAACATACTGCAAGCCAAATGTTAACAAACCCAGTTGAGCTCCATTCTGTCCCACCCTTTCCTAAGACTCAAACCTCTTCAGAATCCATCTATGCAGGTGCTTCTGGTCTACTTTTAATTCTTAGGACAGTAAGTTAGGACATTTGGACCTGAATGCATACAAGTAGGTCTAATAAGAATTAATTTAAATATCTCATCCAAAGCAGTACTATAAAAAAGAAATCGACTGCATTTACAAAAGCATTTCTGAAATGTGCGCAGAGTCATTGAAACCAGACTATTGGTTTCCAAGATACTGTATATCATTTCACAGCAGAGACAAATCGGATGCATCACTTCATGACCTATATTGACAGAATGTGGAAAAAGAGCAAAACTGGATCCCATTTTGAAAGTGGTTCTGAAGTTTAGGCACATTGTAATACGCGAGGTGTATTTGATAAGTTTACATTATATTTAGACTGGGAATGTGAACCTAATAATTGTATGTTTTTATTGGATTAGTTAAATGGGTTTTGTATTCAAATAATGTAGGAAACACCAAAAATAAATATACACATAAAAAAGAAAGACGACGGCTTCGTTGAGGGGTGCATGAAACAACAAACGGGAAACCATGTCTGCTTTCAAATGGAATGTGAATGCTATGACAACAGAGTATATGATATGCTAAAATGTACCAGTAAACAGATACCCAGCTCCTGAATTGTATTCTAACATAATTGAACTACCTTCAATTCCATCCTATGTTCCAGTTCTAGCAAATGGTTTCTTTTTTTGGAGATCCTGTGCCCTTTGTTTGTAGTTGTATGCATACGGTTAGCACAGTATGGGGGTTCCAAAAGATACAAGAACCCCAAAGGGGTGCATTTGGGTTAGCAATCATGTTTCAATGGTAAAGGGATATTTTAAGTGAAGAATGTCATACATGCCAACAGTCTCTATATTGTCGGGACAGTCCCGATTTCCAAGGAAATGTCATGTGTCCCGATGCATTGGAAGAAAGTCCCGATAGTTACACATAGAAAAAATATATATATATTCTGCACAGCAAGAACATACGAACATAAGAACGTTTACAAATGAGAGGAGTTAGTAGCTGGTTGTTAGTAGCTTATTTATCCCAGAATCTCACCAAGCAGCTTCTTGAAGGATCCCAGGGTGTCAGCTTCAACAACATTACTGGGGAGTTGGTTCCATACCCTCACAATTCTCTGTGTAAAAAAGTGCCTCCTATTTTCAGTTCAGATCACGAGTAGTCTTCTTTGTTCAAGACTGAATATATTTAATTATTTTAGTCTGTCTGCAATGCATACAACATGCCTTTAAACCCAGGATAATTCTGGTCGCTCTTCTTTGCACTCTTTCTAGAGCAACAATATCCTTTTTGTAATGAGGTGACCAGAACAAGCTAGTGAAAACCACACGCTGTACTCTGTGGGCTGACACATCTGCTGATCACTAACTTACCGGTATAAAAAGGTAAGAACGCTTCATTGTGTCTATGTTTACTGTCATGCTGGTCGTGTGGTGTTGAGTTGAGGGGATACGTCTATTATATGATGGAGTGTTTTGCCTAGGACCCCTCCCATGTGTATGATGCGTATAAGACCCCCCCCCCCGCCACCCCACCTGTCGCCGAGTTATTATTATACAGTACAGTAGCACTGCCTCATCTTGTGTTGCTACACACACGATTTTCTGTTTCAGGCTCTTCTTTGAATCCACAGCTATTCTTTGGCAAAAAGCACGTACAACGAAAGGGGTGGTCCTCTGCCCTGATACGTTTGCATAATAATAATAATAATAATAATAATAATAATAATAATAATAGCTTGTAAGAAACAGTATTTACTTAGTTTGGTTTTCAGGTACAGTGCAACTCACCGAGAACTCTCCAGGGCAATGAATGAAAATCTGATAAAAGAAAATAAGCTAGATGGCCTAACTAACTGTAATAACATTTTTTTTATGTTAACACTAACTAACGTATTGGTCATGCCCATATTAGTTACGAGTTGTATTTGCGCATGGAAAGTGAAACCAACTCACTAGGCCAGCCTCGCTTACCCTCCCCCTCCCCACTCACCGGACTCCAGCAGATCAGTGGATCGGTGTCTGGATCTTCCACCAAAGTCCAAAGCTTCGTTAGGAAGGCAGGGACATTGCTGCCACTGCCCAAAATCCCTCCGGAGACAGGCCCTGCACCGCCGCTCTGCAAATCCATTTCATTCAGATAAGAGTAATAATAATAATAATAATAATTAGTGATTTCCAATTCAAATCAGAACTCGGTAGATAACAACAGTAACAAATAAACAGAGATGAGGTTACGCAGCTGTCCCTGTCTTAATAAATCGATCTTCCCTTTTTATTTGTGTCTTTCACTAACGCTATTTCTTATCGGCGTCCACCCCGTACACGGATTAAAATTAAATCAGACATGTTTACTAACTGCGTAGAGACACAATATTACACAGGATCATGGTGGTCGCCATCTTGTGACATCACTGCGAACGTCTTAAAATAAAAATAAAACATATTTGCGAAAAAAAATCAAAACATTTATATTTCATTTGTTTCACGTTTAAAACACAATTTAAAACAACATGAGGTTTTCAGAGATGATTTTTTTTTAAAAACGTGTAAATTCTAACCTTTGACCCTTAACCCCGTTTAAAGCACGAGTACATTTTAATACATATACTATAAAAAGACATTTAGTTAATTAATTTTTGCAGTAGATATTTATTTAATTTTAAATAAAAATAAAAACGTTATGAAAAATCTTGTACGTTTCAAAGTTGACCTGTGAACTGTGACCAGCGCGAGTCCCACATGGTTTTTCAACAAGCATGTTGACGTCTAAAACAGAACGAAGCGGCAACATGCGTGGCAAAGCGAAAAGTGAAACAACCTACAAATTAAAAAGACCGGCTCCGAATGAAGAAGCCGTTCACGAAATTGAACAGGTTAGTGTTTTGTGAAAAATATTTTAGTAAAGTCTCGCATTTCTGTATATGTTGTTGCATGCAGGTCTGTGTACAGTAACGCTACCGGTGTCATGTTGATTTTGTTAAATACCAGCAACTAATAAATGCGATACATGAGCGCATTGCCGGTGATGCATTGTTTTAATTGTGTAAAACGATTATAATGTACGGGCAGTTTTGACATGACTGAATAATCTAGGGTCGCTAACTCTGAGGTACAACAAAACGGTACCACCGAACGGAAGGGGTTGTTGAAGCTCTTGATTCATCCAATAGGAAACATTGATACTATTACTGCTGTAGTATTGACAACCAGTACATATTGCGCCTCTGTTGCAGTAGTAGTCTGTCGTGATTTATCTAACTTCATTGCTCAATTTATGGTCCTGACATTTCGTTTCCTGGGAAGAGATGTTGAATCAAGGTGAAACAGGCACAGGTTGCAACCCTAACTGAATCATAAAGTCATCTGAAAGCAAGAGGTTCCAGCCACTTCGCGTTTAAACGTGTTGATTTGTGCATGGCTTTACTCGAGGCAGTAGCAGATCTCCTTGTTTAACGTGGTCTTCAGCTGCTGTGGCAGTGGCAGTGGCAGTGGCAGTGGTAGTATCGGACGTGTTATGTGAATTGAATTATTATTTATTATTTATTAGTTTATTTAGCAGACGCCTTTATCCAAGGCGACTTACAGAGACTAGGGTGTGTGAACAATGCATCAGCTGCAGAGTCACTTATAATTACGTCTCACCCGAAAGACAGAGCACAAGGAGGTTAAGTGACTTGCTCAGGGTCACACAGTGAGTCAGTGGCTGTGGTGGGATTTGAACCGGGGACCTCCTGGTTACAAGCCCTTTTCTTTAACCACTGGACCACACAGCCTCCTATTAGTGTTTCTCTAGGTGTGTGTGTGTGTAGGTGTCATCATATACTAACTGGCTGAAGGGGGTCTCCATGTTCCCACACAAGCCTTGGAATCTGGGAGTATATGATTAGAATGCATCTGTCCATATTCGCGGCCCTACTAATTACCCAAAAGTACCCCTATAACTACCCCAAAGTACCAGAAATGTCCCCTATAATTACCACAAAGTACTGCAAATTACCACAAACTGCACTCAGTTACAAAGTTACCAAAGTATCCCAATGTACCCAAAATCTAAATGACTGTGTTATAGACAGTACTGCACATTTCTAAAGGACTGTGTTACAGACAGTACTGCACATTTCTAAAGGACTGTGTTATAGACAGTACTGCACATTTCTAAAGGACTGTGTTACAGACAGTACTGCACATTTCTGAAGGACTGTGTTACAGACAGTACCGCACAGTTCTAAAGGACTGTGTTACAGACAGTACTGCACAGTTCTAAAGGACTGTTACAGTACTGCACATTTCTAAAGGACTGTGTTACAGTACTGCACATTTCTAAAGGACTGTGTTACAGTACCGCACATTTCTAAAGGACTGTGTTACAGACAGTACTGCACATTTCTAAAGGACTGTGTTACAGACAGTACTGCACATTTCTAAAGGACTGTGTTACAGACAGTACTGCACAGTTCTAAAGGACTGTGTTACAGACAGTACTGCACAGTTCTAAAGGACTGTGTTACAGACAGTACCGCACAGTTCTAAAGGACTGTGTTATAGACAGTACCGCACAGTTCTAAAGGACTGTGTTACAGACAGTACTGCACAGTTCTAAAGGACTGTGTTACAGACAGTACTGCACAGTTCTAAAGGACTGTGTTACAGACAGTACCGCACAGTTCTAAAGGACTGTGTTATAGACAGTACCGCACATTTCTAAAGGACTGTGTTACAGACAGTACTGCACAGTTCTAAAGGACTGTGTTACAGACAGTACCGCACAGTTCTAAAGGACTGTGTTACAGACAGTACCGCACAGTTCTAAAGGACTGTGTTACAGACAGTACCGCACAGTTCTAAAGGACTGTGCTACAGACAGTACTGCACAGTTCTAAAGGACTGTGTTACAGACAGTACCGCACAGTTCTAAAGGACTGTGTTACAGACAGTACCGCACAGTTCTAAAGGACTGTGTTACAGACAGTACCGCACAGTTCTAAAGGACTGTGCTACAGACAGTACTGCACAGTTCTAAAGGACTGTGTTACAGACAGTACCGCACAGTTCTAAAGGACTGTGTTACAGACAGTACCGCACAGTTCTAAAGGACTGTGTTACAGTACTGCACAGTTCTAAAGGACTGTGCTACAGACAGTACTGCACAGTTCTAAAGGACTGTGTTACAGACAGTACTGCACAGTTCTAAAGGACTGTGTTACAGTACTGCACAGTTCTAAAGGACTGTTACAGACAGTACTGCACAGTTCTAAAGGACTGTGTTACAGACAGTACTGCACAGTTCTAAAGGACTGTGTTACAGACAGTACTGCACAGTTCTAAAGGACTGTGTTACAGTACTGCACAGTTCTAAAGGACTGTTACAGACAGTACTGCACAGTTCTAAAGGACTGTGTTACAGACAGTACTGCACATTTCTAAAGGACTGTTTTAGACAGTAAAGCATGATCAATAACTGATGCTGGATAAAGGCCTTGGGTAACTATATTATTTTGCATAGCAAATAATATGTGAGAAGTATATTGTTATCATATAAAAAAATATATATAAAATAAAACAAATGGCTGAATATAAAATATATTTATCTCAGCATCCCCTTTTCTGACAAATATTGCTTTTTATAAATTTCTCAATAGGCTTATGCATGTGTGATACCCGGTATTTTCTGTCCTTGTACTCTCTCTCCATGTTTTTGTACCTATTGGTCTAAATTTAAAGTGGCCTCAAGTAAGACGACCTTACTTTTTGAAGAAGAGAAATTAAAAATATATTTGATGTACAGTAGACGAAAGGATTTCTAGGGGAAACTGTATTAAGCAGATAAGAAAATAAATTTAAAAAAAACAACTTTAGTGCGTGGTCTGTTTGTTTTTTTTTTTTTTTGGATCCATTAAAGTTGTTTGTAAAACTAATGTGATATCTTGTAATAATTGTAAGTCGCACTGGATAAGGGTGTCTGCTTAGAAATAAATAACTAAAAATAGATAAATGTTTGTTTTGTTATTGTAAAGTATTTTATTGTAAGTCAATAAAGTATATATTCAAATTATCTGCTTTGTGACTTATTTATTTAGCATGCATGATTTTCTAAGAGTAAAATGCATCTTTGTTTAGGTTACTTAAGGACTTTATGGTAACTATGGGGGTAATTTGTGGTAATTTGCTGTACTTTGTGGTAATTTGCGGTACGTTGTGGTAATTATAGGGGTACTTTGCGGTACTTTGTGGTAATTATAGGGGTACTTTGTGGTAATTATAGGGGTACTTTGCGGCAATTTGCGGTACTTTGTGGTAATTTGGGTAGAATTATTTAATGAGACAATCAGGTGGATTTTTTATATATAAAAAGAAAATAAATATTTGGGTAGAAATCAGGTTTTATTTAGAAAGACATAAACAAATGCTTAAGTACAAAGTGTTGACAACAGTTTCCATCACCAACGTATGTATATTTCCACACGTTGGGGTATGCAAACTTTTGACGACATAATCAAAGTTTACAAACGAGAGGAGGCCATTGCTTGTTTGGTTGTTAGTCGCTTATTGATCCCAGAATCTCATCAAGCAGCTTCTTGAAGGATCCCAGGGTGTCAACTTCAACAACATTACTGGGGAGTTGGTTACAGATTCCTACGATTCTCTGTGTAAAAAAATGCCTCCTATTTTCTGTTCTGAATGCACCTTTATCTAATTTCCATTTGTGACCCCTGGTCCTTGTTTTTTTTTTCAGGTTGAAAAAGTCCCTTGGGTTGACATTGTCAATACCTTTCAGGATTTGGAATATTTTAATTAGATCGCTGCGTAGTCTTCTTTGTTCAAGACTGAATAGATTCAATTCTTTAAGCCTGTCTGCATACGACATGCCTTTTAAACCCGGAATAATTCTGGTTGCTCTTCTTTGCACTCTTTCTAGAGCAGCAATATCCTTTTTGTAACGAGGTGACCAGAACTGAACACAATATTCTAGATGAGGTCCTACTAATGCATTGTAAAGGTGAACATTACTTCCCTTGATTTAAATTCAACAATTCTCTCTCTCTCTCTCTCTCTCACTGTATATGGAGGCATTTCTCCATTCCAATCAACTTTTATTTTGCAGTGGAGTTGCAAGTATAATTGCACACAGAACATACAGGAAAACCACTTTACTCCACGCTGTTCTAATAGGTAAATCAGCTTACCGTCATCGCGCCAGTTCTGCTCTGTTGCATTTCAATCACACAGCTGCGCATGCGTTTATTCATATACAGTATGTGCTTATTCGGGGAGTTTCAGGTGAAACTCCTCAATGGAGCCAGGGGGGCCCTAGTTATAGATCACTTGCTGCCCTACGTCACATAACAGCCGGTTAAACCTGCACGTGCATTCTTACTGGCAAAAAATAAAGTTTGTGTTTACATAGGCGTGCGTTGAGAACGATGACAGCAATACGAGTAAAATGTACAAGTCAGCTAAATATATTGATACACTGACAGCAGAAGACCGGCAACAGTATTTAAAAAAAGCTGACTTTATCAAACAGAGAGGTTTTACCCGATCCATAAGTGGTGTGAAGATGCGCTGGGATAATGACATCACACCTTTGCCAGCCGAAAGTTACCTGTTGGACGCTATGGTTAATGTGGGTATTCTAACACATATTCAGCACTGTTACTTTCCTGAAGTCGGATCTACGCAATTCTCTGTCTATGCACTTTAGAAACGTTGATGAGGATTCGCTTTACTCTACAGGCAGATGGGATATGCTGTGACTCCATTTTTTTTGTAGCACTTATTTATCAGTCTTCAATGTAAGTGCTGTTTTTTGGCTGGCTTAAAACAAACAAACAAAAAAACAAACAAACACAATCTGGCTACTTTTTGGCTGGTTAAATCCAAAATCTGGTGGGCGTTGCAGAAATAATGTGGCAGCCCTGTCAGTCGTCCATGGCTCACTCTCTTGTCATGCCTACTCAAATCATTTCATCTGGCGAGATTCAGTTGACATGGTACTATTGCCCAATTGTGCAGGTTTATATTCCGTCTTCCTGCTGTGTTAAGAAAACCAGGTTCATACGTCGGAAAGAAAACAACATTTATAACGGATGAAACAAAATACGTTGATGGCGTTGAAATGCAGTGTTTTCCTGGCTTGCATTGTAAAAAGATAGTTTGCGGCTTTATGCTTCTATTGCTGCAACCCAAGGCACAACAACTCTGGCATGTTACGTAAAAAACACACAGAAAATACATCTTTCAACAGTAAAACTAGACTTGGGACGGTATAGTAAATACATCTTTCAAGAGGAAAACTAGACCTGATGCCAATTTTGTTTGGCATAATTTACATACCACAGTTTTCTCGTCCAGTTCCTTAAAATACTTCCAAACATGGCTTCACCTTGTTCCTTTGTTTAGAGAGGCAATTTTATTAAAAAAATATATAACAAACTCAGAAAAAAACGCTTGTCCTTAACTTTCTTACCCCGTGGACTGGATACCATACCACGCCTTGTCAATCTTTCTGTTGCACTAATTAGAAAAACTACTTGGAGGCAATTGCCAAACCCTTTCCTTTTTATAATATCTGTCCTTACCGTGGCCCTGCTGCAGTCAGATACGCGACGGACTGGCTGCATATGATGATCAGTTACTAAAATGAATACACTAAAAAAATATGCATTTGGTGAAATCCGTCACGTGACCAGTTATACGTCTAGCATATTATTCAACGTGTAACCTTCTTTAGAGTTTATTCGTTTTTAAACGTTTCAAATTCCCATCCCTAATGTGTCTTTTTTGCTGTTTTATTTAATTTATTTAATGTGTGTTTTGACTATCAGAACAGGACTTTATATGCAGAATTATTATTATTTTGAAAGGGGAGGGTGACACCCACAGCCCTGTCTAATGATGCATTGCTCCTGTCTTTGACTACAGCTCCCTCTGTTTAATGACGAGGCTGGTCCTGATGGGAGTGATGAAGGTGACGAGGACCTGACAGATAGTGAGGAGAGCGTCTACTCTGGCCTGGAGGACTCTGGAAGTGACAGCGAGGATGACGATGAGGAGGAAGAGGCAGAAATGAACTCTAGTGCTGAAGTGAAGAGTGGTATTGAAACAGCACCACAGGGACAAGGTGCTATAGGGATGCCGAGCAAACAGCAATTGAAGGTAAGTTCCTTATTAACACAAACTACCATTGTCCACTTTAATCCCAGTGGAGCCAAGCGAGAACCAAACTGTGAAACAATGGCCTCAAAACACATGTGAATGTGGCTCTGATGAAACTCTGGCCTCAACACATGTGAATGTGGCTCTGATGAAACTCTGACCTCAACACATGTGAATGTGGCTCTGATGAAACTCTGACCTCAACACATGTGAATGTGGCTCTGATGAAACTCTGACCTCAACACATGTGAATGTGGCTCTGATGAAACTCTGGCCTCAACACATGTGAATGTGGCTCTGATGAAACTCTGGCCTCAACACATGTGAATGTGGCTCTGATGAAACTCTGGCCTCAACACATGTGAATGTGGCTCTGATGAAACTCTGGCCTCAACACATGTGAATGTGGCTCTGATGAAACTCTGACCTCAACACATGTGAATGTGGCTCTGATGAAACTCTGGCCTCAACACATGTGAATGTGGCTCTGATGAAACTCTGACCTCAACACATGTGAATGTGGCTCTGATGAAACTCTGGCCTCAACACATGTGAATGTGGCTCTGATGAAACTCTGGCCTCAACACATGTGAATGTGGCTCTGATGAAACTCTGACCTCAACACATGTGAATGTGGCTCTGATGAAACTCTGGCCTCAACACATGTGAATGTGGCTCTGATGAAACTCTGGCCTCGCAACACATGTGAATGTGGGTCTGAGCCGAGCAGGGCCAGGGATGGGGTTGGTGATTTTCACCATTGCGTTGCATCAGTCAGTACACCTTTTATACCATACGCCGTCTCAGGCTGAATATCAACACAACCATAACCTCTGGATCCACCATTCTCAAGTTAAGTCTGCAAGTTCTTGCATGCTCACTAAAGAGAGACAGTCCACTGCTTTCAGCTTGAGTGCCTTTAAGTAAGATGACACTGGCTGCAACTCTATTGTCGTTTTTATACACAAATAAGCATACTTGATTTGAAAAATGTCATGAACGATACAAGCAACTTCTTACACTACTTGGTTTGATTAAATGAGTAGCACACAACAAAATATGAAAGCTGGACATTAATTTCAACAAAGAACAATGACAACTTTATAATGGAAAAAAAAATATTGTAGCCTACTTCAATAGGAACATTAGCCTGCTATTTTAAACCAAAACAATAAAAATAACAGTGATCTGGTTCTCTTGCCTTTTTCAATGAATATAATTTAATGAATAGGGAGTAAAAACTTACTAAGTTAACAACTACCTAGCCTAAGTTTAATGAATCATTTTTGTAATCTAGCAGCAGCTTCTGTTGCAGACACATCGCTGACCAATGTTCGTGTTGGGGTGCTTTTTATTTTTTTTATTTTTTTTTTTTCCCAGATTGCACGAGAACAGTCTGTTGATTGACAGGTTTGAAAGTTGTACGATCTCTTTGGCTGTGTGAAAGGGTTATGACGGTATCACACCGGCATAGATTGCGTAATTTCATGCTGTGTGAAAGGGTATGAAGGGGTATTTTACACACTCGTTAAAGCGTTTCACAGACAGCACAGTAGAGGCATTTCTGTGTGAAAATGGTGACAGACTGACTGGTCTGAGCGCCCAATTGCAACGTACCAATTTCGACCACAAGACGTCAAAAGGCTTTTTCTACTTCAACTGACCAACAGTGGCTTCATTTAAACAGATTTTGTTCAGGTTTAACTGGGTTTTCTACACACAGCTACACACAGACTAAAACACCCCCAATGCAAAAAAAATGAAATCGGTGTATATCCAATAAACAGTTCACATGACTTCTTCACCCCTTTCCCAGTGCAGTGAGTTATGCAAGGTCCCTCCTTCCTGCCTTGTATCTCGCATTGATTCGTTGTGAATACTTTAAACTCGCCCCAACTACTGAGCCACTGCACATTCCTACATTGCAGACACAGAGGATTGTCCACGCTCGTGAGATTTAAACCCAGATAAGGCTTGTTGTTGCTCGCAGGATTTCGAGCTATGTTAGTGAGAGAGGGAGGATTTACATGCTTGAGAAGGTTTACTAATTCAGTGGTTTCTTCAATGAACTGCATTTCTGCTTAGAAAGACTGAAATGATCAGATTACATGGCTAGGTGCTGGCAGGTTATGACTGTGTTTCAATATTTCCTCATGGATCTAGGAGCTGTGGTAAACTAACAGTTACTGGACATCAAATGTAATTCGGTCCCATGAAGAATCAGGCACATAGCCTGTCAGTGAAATAGGAGTTCCAGATGGATTATCTAAAGCAGGGCTTCTCAAGCCCGGTCCTGGGGACCCCCTGCTGTGTCTACTGGTTTTCATTCCAACCAAGCTCTCAATTACTTAACTATACCCTTAACTGAACTAACCATTTGCTTAATTAGACCTTTTTACTTGTTTTTCAGCTCTTAAACAGTTGCAGTTCAAGTTACTTTATCAAATGAAATTCGGTCCCATGAAGAATTAGGCACAGGCTGTCAGGGGGCGTCTAGCTGACAAAGTTGAAAGTAGGTATCTATCCCAGTCACCAGGTGGCGCTATTCTACCTGGTTAAAACTTGGTTTGACCATTTCTAGCCTGAATATTGGGGTGATACGCTCTGTCTGGATTTATTTTAGCAGGGGAAGTAAGACTGCAGTCAAACCATTTCGTTGTATACATGTATTTTACCAAGTTATAGCGGAGAGCGGGTTTGCAATGTGGGTTGCAGGGAGCTGGCTAATTGTTCTGTATTTATTTAAATTCATAGTACACTTCGGTGTGTGTTTTGCACACAGCTGCCCTCTTGTGGGCTAAAACATTTGGAGCACCACTAATACCACCAAAATATATTTTGAAATGTTTCTATTTAAACCCTCTCTTCAGTCAAACAATGGTTGTAATTGAAGTTGTCAGTGGAGACAGAACTATACATATTCAGCACATTTTCAGATAGTGTAGTGTTTTTAGAATAGTTTCTTAAAGGTTCATTTAACAAAAGAAATAAAACGGGAACCTGATCAAGCGCTTCAGCAGCATCACCCACTACAGCGCTGATGCAAAATGCCTACAGGAAAGCAAATGTGAGTTGTGCTTACAATTGAAAAAAAGTTGGAAATACTTTTACTTCTGGAAAAGGTAATTACCTGGGATAAAATAACAATATTTTGGAATTGGAAAGAGCACTGTGACTGATATTAAAGTTTGAGGTCTTTAATAGTAGGGGTAGGATTTTTTAGATCTATTGCTTGAGTACTTGTGGAGTCGTGGTCAGGGCTCTGGACTCAGTGTGGAGTCGTGGTCAGGGCTCTGGACTCAGTGTGGAGTCGTGGTCAGGGCTCTGGACTCAGTGTGGAGTCGTGGTCAGGGCTCTGGACTCAGTGTGGAGTCGTGGTCAGGGCTCTGGACTCAGTGTGGAGTCGTGGTTAGGGCTCTGGACTCAGTGTGGAGTAGTGGTTAGGGCTCTGGACTCAGTGTGGAGTCGTGATCAGGGCTCTGGACTCAGTGTGGAGTCGTGGTCAGGGCTCTGGACTCAGTGTGGAGTCGTGGTCAGGGCTCTGGACTCAGTGTGGAGTCGTGGTCAGGGCTCTGGACTCAGTGTGGAGTAGTGGTTAGGGCTCTGGACGCAGTGTGGAGTCGTGGTTCGGGCTCTGGACTCAGTGTGGAGTCGTGGTCAGGGCTCTGGACTCAGTGTGGAGTCGTGGTCAGGCTCTGGACTCAGTGTGGAGTCGTGGTCAGGGCTCTGGACTCAGTGTGGAGTCGTGGTCAGGGCTCTGGACTCAGTGTGGAGTCGTGGTCAGGGCTCTGGACTCAGTGTGGAGTAGTGGTCAGGGCTCTGGACTCAGTGTGGAGTAGTGGTCAGGGCTCTGGACTCAGTGTGGAGTAGTGGTCAGGGCTCTGGACTCAGTGTGGAGTAGTGGTCAGGGCTCTGGACTCAGTGTGGAGTAGTGGTCAGGGCTCTGGACTCAGTGTGGAGTCGTGGTCAGGGCTCTGGACTCAGTGTGGAGTCGTGGTCAGGGCTCTGGACTCAGTGTGGAGTCGTGGTCAGGGCTCTGGACTCAGTGTGGAGTCGTGGTCAGGGCTCTGGACTCAGTGTGGAGTCGTGGTCAGGGCTCTGGACTCAGTGTGGAGTAGTGGTCAGGGCTCTGGACTCAGTGTGGAGTAGTGGTCAGGGCTCTGGACTCAGTGTGGAGTAGTGGTCAGGGCTCTGGACTCAGTGTGGAGTCGTGGTCAGGGCTCTGGACTCAGTGTGGAGTCGTGGTCAGGGCTCTGGACTCAGTGTGGAGTCGTGGTCAGGGCTCTGGACTCAGTGTGGAGTCGTGGTCAGGGCTCTGGACTCAGTGTGGAGTCGTGGTCAGGGCTCTGGACTCAGTGTGGAGTCGTGGTCAGGGCTCTGGACTCAGTGTGGAGTCGTGGTCAGGGCTCTGGACTCAGTGTGGAGTAGTGGTCAGGGCTCTGGACTCAGTGTGGAGTCGTGGTCAGGGCTCTGGACTCAGTGTGGAGTCAGTGGTCAGGGCTCTGGACTCAGTGTGGAGTAGTGGTCAGGGCTCTGGACTCAGTGTGGAGTAGTGGTCAGGGCTCTGGACTCAGTGTGGAGTCGTGGTCAGGGCTCTGGACTCAGTGTGGAGTAGTGGTCAGGGCTCTGGACTCAGTGTGGAGTCGTGGTCAGGGCTCTGGACTCAGTGTGGAGTCGTGGTCAGGGCTCTGGACTCAGTGTGGAGTAGTGGTCAGGGCTCTGGACTCAGTGTGGAGTCGTGGTCAGGGCTCTGGACTCGGTGTGGAGTTATGGTTAGGGCTCTGGACTCAGTGTGGAGTAGTGGTCAGGGCTCTGGACTCAGTGTGGAGTCGTGGTCAGGGCTCTGGACTCAGTGTGGAGTAGTGGTCAGGGCTCTGGACTCAGTGTGGAGTCGTGGTCAGGGCTCTGGACTCAGTGTGGAGTCATGGTTAGGGCTCTGGACTCAGTGTGGAGTAGTGGTCAGGGCTCTGGACTCAGTGTGGAGTAGTGGTCAGGGCTCTGGACTCAGTGTGGAGTCGTGGTCAGGGCTCTGGACTCAGTGTGGAGTAGTGGTCAGGGCTCTGGACTCAGTGTGGAGTCGTGGTTAGGGCTCTGGACTCAGTGTGGAGTCGTGGTCAGGGCTCTGGACTCAGTGTGGAGTCGTGGTTAGGGCTCTGGACAGTGTGGAGTCGTGGTCAGGCTCTGGACTCAGTGTGGAGTAGTGGTTAGGGCTCTGGACAGTGTGGAGTCGTGGTCAGGCTCTGGACTCAGTGTGGAGTCGTGGTCAGGCTCTGGACTCAGTGTGGAGTCGTGGTCAGGGCTCTGGATTCAGTGTGGAGTAGTGGTTAGGGCTCTGGACAGTGTGGAGTCGTGGTCAGGCTCTGGACTCAGTGTGGAGTCGTGGTCAGGGCTCTGGACTCAGTGTGGAGTCGTGGTCAGGGCTCTGGACTCAGTGTGGAGTAGTGGTTAGGGCTCTGGACTCTTGACCAGAGGGTCATGGGTTCAATCCCAGGTGGAGGATGCTGCTGGTGTACCCTTGAGCAAGGTACTTTAAAAACCCAAACTGTATAAATGGATAATTGTATGTAAAAATAATGTGATATCTTGTAAGTCACTCTGGATAAGGGCATCTGCTAACAAATAAATAATAATAATAATAATAATAATAATAATAATAATAATAATAATAATAATAATAATTTCAATTTCCGAGTTGTCGAATCGAACGCCACTCTCCTCTACATACTATAGTGTACGTAACCTCCCAGACACTGCCACATACCCTATTTTTAAATGCCAATCTAACACACCATCAGTATATTAAGTAATGAACAGAATGTTTGCCTTCTAGTGCAGTTAATTGTATATCATGGTCAAGCATTTCTAAATAACGCAACGTATCTACACACGCTTTACATTAAATTGTAATGAGATGCCAGGCCTGCCTGTTTGAAGTGTGTCTCAGGGGTCCTTTACTTTAGTGCAGTAGTTCCAACATACAAATAAACACTGTACTAAACAAACGGCCGTTCGGTACAAAAGCTACAGAACACTTTCAAGTGAAAAAGCCTTCCACCTCTGGGAGGATTGGGGAATGAGGTGTCTGTGTTAATTGCAACTTTTTCTCCCTTTTGAAAGTTTTGTATGAACAGCTGCAGCCTGATTTTCTTTCAGTTTTTCCAGCCTCGCTGTTATTGTTTTATGGGTCGGCACAGTATTGGGATAATCTTACATCGATTTCAAAACTGCTGCTTTCATGATTCACACGCACTGTCCTCCTCGGGGATGACATGCGCACGTCCTGTTCGGCCCACTCTGTAGCAAATGTTGTTTGCTTTTTACTGCCATCAGTAACTCCATCCACAGTAATTTCTGAATGTTTTCATTTCAAATGGTGAAGCATTGTTTTTGTGGTACGCCAGTTTTTTTTGCATAGTTTTTACGTACCATGGTTCTCTCGTCCGGTTCCTTAAAATACTTCCAAACATGGCTTTGCCTCATTCCTTTGTTTAGGGAAGACATTTTATTAAATATTTAACAAGCCTCAGAAGAAACGCTGTTATTAACTTTCTAACCCTGTGGACTGGATACCCACGCCTACTACAGCATGAACACAGAGTGCACCGATGTAGTGCCAGATCGACCGACAATAAAATCCGCCCAAGTGTCAATTTTTCTGTTGCATCAATTAGAAAAACTACTTGGAGGCAATTTCCAGACCCCTTGTCACAGTGCGAATGTATCGTCCCAAAGGGAGCTGTGTGTTTCTCGGTTCTTCTCTTGTTGAATGTGCTGCTGCAGAGTGGGGAGAGCAGGGGGGCTCCGCTTTCCAGGAAGGTGCTCTTTCTTTTCCGTGAGCCCACGCAGGAAAGTGATCCTGCAGATCCTGCTCACCCCGCTCTCCTAGGCTCCTGTTCAAATCAAAGAGCACAGGACTGGCTCATCATTAAAAACACCCTGCTCTCCTAGGCTCCTGTTCAAATCAAAGAGCACAGGACAGGCTCATCATTAAAAACTCGCCCTGCTCTCCTAGGCTCCTGTTCAAATCAAAGAGCACAGAACAGGCTCATCATTAAAAACTCGCCCTGCTCTCCTAGGCTCCTGTTCAAATCAAAGAGCACAGGACAGGCTCATCATTAAAAACTCGCCCTGCTCTCCTAGGCTCCTGTTCAAATCAAAGAGCACAGGACTGGCTCATCATTAAAAACACCCCGCTCTCCTAGGCTCCTGTTCAAATCAAAGAGCACAGAACAGGCTCATCATTAAAAACTCGCCCTGCTCTCCTAGGCTCCTGTTCAAATCAAAGAGCACAGGACAGGCTCATCATTAAAAACTCGCCCTGCTCTCCTAGGCTCCTGTTCAAATCAAAGAGCACAGAACAGGCTCATCATTAAAAACACCCTGCTCTCCTAGGCTCCTGTTCAAATCAAAGAGCACAGAACAGGCTCATCATTAAAAACACCCTGCTCTCCTAGGCTCCTGTTCAAATCAAAGAGCACAGAACAGGCTCATCATTAAAAACACCCTGCTCTCCTAGGCTCCTGTTCAAATCAAAGAGCACAGAACAGGCTCATCATTAAAAACTCGCCCTGCTCTCCTAGGCTCCTGTTCAAATCAAAGAGCACAGAACAGGCTCATCATTAAAAACACCCTGCTCTCCTAGGCTCCTGTTCAAATCAAAGAGCACAGAACAGGCTCATCATTAAAAACTCGCCCTGCTCTCCTAGGCTCCTGTTCAAATCAAAGAGCACAGAACAGGCTCATCATTAAAATCACCTCTTCTGGCAATGGGCTAATTATACTTGCAAAAGGAGTGCTGTAATGGTCCATGATTTGATTGATTGATTTGAATTCAAATTCCTTTCCTTCCAAATAAAAAAAGAAATTGAGTGGAGGGGGGTGTATATGCTGTATTTTGAAAGGAATCTATCTGAGATATTGTGTATTCATCCAGAACTTTAAACACCTTGTCAAAACTGTTGAGGTACACGCATGTTTCTCGGATGATGCCTTAGTCAGGTTTGAAATGCGAATATGGCAAGCCGTTTTAACATTTAATCCCCAGTTTCTGATATCCATGATACTTCCTCTTACTGGTACCAGTAAGGTTTTCTTCATATTGGTTGTAACATTTTTTTAGATCAACAATTCTCAATATGTTTGTTTAAATAGAATAGTTTACTAGACTTGGTTAAGTTTCACCTTGGCAGATCCTCAGATCTATACATTCTAAATATAGTAGAACACATTTGTGTGTTTTCATTTGGGCTTTTTTCCTTCATTCTTCAAGTTAAAATGAAGAAGTTGAATTTACATTGAAGAAACAGGAATAGCATGTTTCAAATTAGTTGCAGTTTCTCGTATTTTAGAGCAAGCTGGAAATCATTAAAAGAAATGTAGATGTGGCTATACTGTTACACAAAGTGCATGTACAGTTGTTCCAAACTGACAAGGACCCGACACCCATGTCACCCTCCCCTGTGGTGACTTGTCGGCAGTGTGCCAGCCTCCCTGCTCTGTGGTGACATGTCGGCAGTGTGCCAGCCTCCCTGCTCTGTGGTGACATGTCGACAGTGTGCCAGACTCCCTGCTCTGTGGTGACATGTCAACAGTGTGCCAGACTCCCTGCTCTGTGGTGACATGTCGGCAGTGTGCCAGCCTCCCTGGTCTGATGACATGAAGGCAGTGTGCCAGCCTCCCTGCTCTGTGGTGACATGTCGGCAGTGTGTCAGCCTCCCTGCTCTGTGATGACATGTCGGCAGTGTGCCAGCCTCCCTGGTCTGATGACATGAAGGCAGTGTGCCAGCCTCCCTGCTCTGTGGTGACATGTCGGCAGTGTGCCAGCCTCCCTGCTCTGTGATGACATGTCGGCAGTGTGCCAGCCTCCCTGCTCTGTGGTGACATGTCGGCAGTGTGCCAGCCTTCTTGCTCTGTGGTGACATGTCGACAGTGTGCCAGCCTCCCTGCTCTGTGGTGACATGTCGGCAGTGTGCCAGCCTCCCTGGTCTGTGGTGACATGTCAGCAGTGTGCCAGCCTCCCTGGTCTGATGACATGAAGGCAGTGTGCCAGCCTCCCTGGTCTGTGGTGACATGTCGGCAGTGTGCCAGCCTCCCTGCTCTGTGATGACATGAAGGCAGTGTGCCAGCCTCCCTGCTCTGTGGTGGCATGTCGGCAGTGTGCCAGCCTCCCTGCTCTGTGGTGACATGTCGGCAGTGTGCCAGCCAAGTCTTCCAGTCCATTTGGACCTGTTTCAGAAGTGTACAGTGGAAGGATTCGGCTGTTAGCAAGCACATCATGTGGATAATGCATCTATAGTCCCTCCATGTTCAGTACTGCAATCAGACTTTCATATTATTATTATTATTATTATTATTATTATTATTATTATTATTATTATTATTATTATTATTATTTCTTTCGTAGCAGACAGCCTTATCCAGAGCGACTTACAGTCGAAACCAAAAATACATGTCAAGAATCACAGTACTTATACAATCATAGTATTTATACAATTAAGAGCAAGATCAAATACAATGAATTCACTTCTAGCAAGTACAAGTATGACAAAATACGATTCAGTAACGGAGCAGATAACAGTGTCAGTGATAGTTACATCAGGACATAATTAAATACAAAATACTACAGATTAAATAACACTTGACAGATTACAGTACTCTAAAGTATAGGATTAAATGCAGTAAAATAGGGAGCAGATAAGAGCAAGTAAAGTGCATTTAAGGAAGAGTGATGTGT
Organism: Acipenser oxyrinchus oxyrinchus; assembly: GCA_030684275.1. Lineage (NCBI taxonomy): Eukaryota > Metazoa > Chordata > Actinopteri > Acipenseriformes > Acipenseridae > Acipenser > Acipenser oxyrinchus. Next base: position 103,669,729 of record CM060250.1, on the reverse strand, counting down.
CCAGAGGGAAAAGAGGAGTAATACAGGTGCTTTCTGAAGAGGTGAGTCTTGAGGAGGCGTCGGAAGGTAGTCAGGGACTGGGCAGTCCTGACATCTGTAGGAAGGTCATTCCACCACTGCGGGGTGAGGGTGGAGAAGGAGTGGGCTCTGGAGGCAGGGGAGCGTAGAGGAGGTACAGCCAGTCTTCTAGTGCAGGAGGAGTGGGGAGGTTGAGTGGGGGTGTAGGGAGAGATGAGGGTCTGGAGGTAGCTGGGTGCAGTCTGGTCAAGGCATCTGTAGGCAAGTACAAGAGTCTTGAACTGGATGCGAGTGGTGATCGGGAGCCAGTGGAGTGAGCGGAGCAGTGGAGTTGCGTGGGAGGAGCGAGGCAGAGAGAACACCAGGCGAGCAGCGGAGTTCTGGATGAGCTGGAGCGGACGGGTGGTGGACACAGGGAGGCCAGCCAGGAGGGAGTTACAGTAGTCTAGGCGGGAGAGTACCAGGGCCTGGATAAGGAGCTGGGTGGCGTAGTTGGTGAGGAAGGGTCGGATTATTCGTATGTTGCTCAGGAAGAATCGGCAAGTGCATGCCAGAGTGGAGATGTGCTGGGAATAAGAGAGGCAGGGTTCCAGGGTGACTCCGAGGTTCTTAGCTGAGGAGGAGGGAGAGAGTGTGGTAGATTCCAGAGGAATTGAGATAGAGAGATCAGAGGAAGGGGAGGAGGAGCAGGGAAAGAAAAGGTCAGATTTAGAGAGGTTGAGTTTGAGGTGATGCAAGTGCATCCAGGAGGAGATAGCAGACAGACAGGTAGAGATATGGGAGGGGATGGTGGAGTAAGGTGGGGAAGGAGAGGAAAATCTGAGCATTATCAGCTTAGAAATGGTATGAGAAACCAGAGGATGCAATGAGGGTGCCCAGGGAGCGGGTGTAGAGAGAGAACAGGAGAGGACCCAAGACTGACCCTTGAGGGACTCCTTCTGAGAGAGGGCGAGGTGTGGAGGTTGCTCCACGCCAGGTTACCTGGTAAGTGCGGTTATAACGCAACTCCATTCTTCCATCGGAACCTCATTTGTTGTAGCTGGCATGTACAGCACAGTGCTGGTGAGTAAGTCAGCCATTTACTGAATATGCCTTTGACCAGCAATGCAACTCTTCTCACTGAACAGCAACTGTATCGGAAAATGATCATTGGTGAAGCACTGTTAGTAGCACGGTGTGTTCCTACATTTCAATTACTGCAACATGTACAGTGTGTGTAGCCTTACACTGTATATATACACATGCTGCAATTGTATGAACACCTTCGTTAAGCATTTCAATGTTTACTTTTTACCTACACCCAGTACGTTAAATAACCAATTGCTTAGGATTCAAGGTACACCTGCAGAACATGTTGGTGTTTGTTTCTTTTTCTTTTTGTTTCTTTTTTTTTTCTTTTTGGCTGAAATTTGTTTATTTGGTCTTTCTAGAGCAAGAAGTCCACCTCAAAGAAGGTGAATGCAGGAGGAGAGAATGGAGAGCTGGAGAAGCAGCCTGGCTGTCCTGCCCTGGGAGGGGAGTACGAGGAGGACTCTTCAGACGAGGAGGTAAGCAGACTTCACAGCCTCTGATAGCAGTCCAGGAGCCAGGAGCAGAATAGTGCACACAAAACATGTCTGTGAATGTCATTGCTTATCTTTAACAAGAGAGAGGCTTGTGTTAGGAGAACCTTTTACAAAGCCTGCTTGTCTCATTTGGAATTTAAACCTTTTCTGTGCATTGTTACTATCCTGTCCTGGTGGTGATTGGTTAAAACTTCATCATAGGAGGAAAAATCGATTTTAACTATTGCCCTCCCATCCTTACGCCACCAGTCAATAGTCTCCGTCTGTCATGTGATTGGTTCACATCACTGTGAGTTCCGTCCCTTTTTCAAAGGAACACCTTTCATCTTCACTCCTCACACAAAAATGCCGAAATATGAAAACTGCTCAATAGCGATTCTGTGACTTAACAGAAAATAAATTGCAAAACATACTACAAAAGAAAGATGCTCCAAATACTAAAATGGTGATTAAAACGTTACTGTCACTGTTTTCAGACTTTCTGTCATTCAAACAAATTCAACTCGACGAAAGCAAATATGGCGGGCGTGATATAAAGTGGATAATAGCCTTGCAAATACTGCTGCATTGAGGTACATGTTCGCACTGACAGTAAAGGAACATGCTGAAGAATAAGCGACACATTAAACTAAAACAAGAAAGTGAAGTGAGAAAAGCGATCCATGTGTGCAGCTTTTACACGCGCTTTAATAAAAAAGCACAGAATGACCGTGTTAATGAGTTTGTCAGAGCGCTGTGCTTTGCTGGACAGCCACTGTTTATTGCAGAGAGGTATTGGTGACTTTGTGTGACAGCGTTGTCTGTCGATCTGCTAAAACACTGCCTAACACCGACAATCTTAATCGTAAATATTTGACAGAAATGGTGACGCTTTAGCTGGTAAACTTATAGAACGCATTGATGGAAATGGCCAGCGTGATTTTTGTCTCCCGATGGTTCTGTCAATTTTCTTTTCTTTTTATGATTAAGGTGAATAAACCTGGCTTGTTTTGTGCTGATATCATGTTCATACCTTCAGTAGATACTATTTCTGTCAGCACAGTCTTCCCTCGGGTCAATCATTTTCCACTATAGCCCTCCTCTCCAGTCCATATTTACTATATATATGTGTGTGTGTGTGTGTGTGTGAGTGTGTGTGTGTGTGTGTGTGTGTGTGTGCTGGGATGAACACATGTTTGGATATTTGCTCATAATTTAAATATTCATTCAGATATTCATTCATTTTCAAAAAGTAACAAAAGCCATCCATGGACTCTGGACTCCTGACCGGTGGGTCGTGGGTTCAATCCCAGATGGGGGACACTGCTGCTGTACCCTTGAGCAAGGTACTTTACCTAGATTGCTCCAGTAACTGTATAAATGGGTAATTGTATGTAAAAAATAATGTGATATCTTGTAACAATTGTAAGTCGCCCTGGATAAGGGCGTTTGCTAAGAAATAAATAATAATAATCCATTCTATTGCTCAGAACGCAGCAGAGACCACATAGCAGCAGGGGCAGGGGGGCATGGTCTCTGTGTGTGTGTGCCTTTTATTTTACAGCAAGACGTTACACTGTGTAACACGTTAAAGTAGAAAAATATCCCAGGAGTAAAGAAAATATGTTGTGTAAGCCTTACTGTACCCAGTGAATTAACTACAAAACAAAGGATGCCAAATAGCAGCTCAAGTTAAACGTTGTTTTGTTAATTCTCGAAATAAATAGTACATAAAGTTGACATTGCATTTTATTTTTTTAAAATTAATTTCTTGCTATTGCCGTTTCTTCACAGTAAACAGTGGCCATCGGCACGTTTTCATAAAGTAATAACATGAGGTTTACTTTTGCCTTTTTGTAGCTGAACAAGCAAACGAAAACTGAAATGTAACTTTAAACACTTAAAATAAAACAAACGTGAAAATGGTGTTGTAAAATGAAGGGGGAAAAAAACTCATCATATTGGTTCTCATTTATTACATTCCACATAACAAAGTCGCAAGAAAAAATATATAATATATAAAATCTATATAAAAATCACTACACAACATTTCCAGCAAGATGGGCACTGTATAAGCAAGGCATTTCAGAATTACGTGCTTGCCTTTTACTGTCCCATGAGATTCTGACTCGCTTTAAAGCAGCACAGCGCTTTTTTGACCCAGATGGCCTTCCATAGAGATCACTATGCATACGTGCGCATAATCTGGTTTGTTTTACTTTTTGCTCGAGCTGCTGTGTTGATCCTGTGTTTTTTTTTTCCTATATTAATCTCACGTATCACACTGTTTATTTATATATATATATATACAGTACTGTGCAAAAGTTTTAGGCAGGTGTGAAAAAATGCTGTAAAGTAAGAATGCTTTCAAAAATAGACATGTTAATAGATTATATTTATCAATTAACTAAATGCAAAGTGAGTGAACAGAAGAAAAATCTAAATCAAATCCATATTTGGTGTGACCACCCTTTGCCTTCAAAACAGCATCAAGGATCAATTCTTCTAGGTACACTTGCACACAGTTTTTGAAGGAACTCGGCAGGTAGGTTGGCTCAAACATCTTGGAGAACTAACCACAGTTCTTCTGTGGATTTAGGCAGCCTCATTTGCTTCTCTCTCTTCATGTAATCCCAGACAGACTCGATAATGTTGAGATCAGGGCTCTGTGGGGCCATACCATCACTTCCAGGTCTCCTTGTTCTTCTTTACGCTGAAGATAGTTCTTAATGACTTTCACTGTATGTTTGGGGTCGTTGTCATGCTGCAGAATAAATTTGGGACCAATCAGATGCCTCCCTGATGGTATTGCATGATGGATAAGTATCTGCCTGTACTTCTCAGCATTGAGGAGACCATTAATTCTGACCAAATCCCCAACTCCATTTGCAGAAATGCAGCCCCAAACTTGCAAGGAACCTCCACCATGCTTCACTGTTGCCTGCAGACACTCATTTGTGTACTCTCTCCAGCCCTTCGCTTAACAAACTGCCTTCTGCTACAGCCAAATATTTCAAATTTTGATTCATCAGTCCAGAGCACCTGCTGCCATTTTTCTGCACCCCAGTTCCTGTGTTTTCGTGCATAGTTGAGTCGCTTGGCCTTGTTTCCACGCCGGAGGTATGGCTTTTTGGCCGCAAGTCTTCCATGAAGGCCACTTCTGACCAGACTTCTCCGACAGTAGATGGGTGTACCAGGGTCCCACTGTTTTCTGCCAGTTCTGAGCTGATGGCACTGCTGGACATCTTCCGACATGGAAGGGAAGTAAGCATGATGTGTCTTTCATCTGCTGCAGTAAGTTTCCTTGGCCGACCACCGCGTCTACGGTCCTCAACGTTGCCCGTTCTTTGTGCTTCTTCAAAGAGCTTGGACAGCACATCTGGAAACCTCTGTCTGCCTTGAAATTTCTGCCTCGGAGAGACCTTGCTGATGCAGTATAACTACCTTGTGTCTTGTTGCTGTGCTCAGTCTTGCCATGGTGTATGACTTTTGACAGTAAACTGTCTTCAGCAACCTCACCTTGTTAGCTGAGTTTGGCTGTTCCTCACCCAGTTTTATTCCTCCTACACAGCTGTTTCTGTTTCAGTTAATGATTGTGTTTCAACCTACATATTGAATTGATGATCATTAGCACCTGTTTGGTATAATTGTTTAATCATACACCTGACTATATGCCTACAAAATCCTGACTTTGTGCAAGTGTACCTAGAAGAATTGATGCTGTTTTGAAGGCAAAGGGTTGTCACACCAAATATGGATTTGATTTAGATTTTTCTTCTGTTCACTCACTTTGCATTTAGTTAATTGATAAATATAATCGATTAACATGTCTATTTTTGAAAGCATTCTTATTTTACAGCATTTTTTCACACCTGCCTAAAACTTTTGCACAGTACTGTATATATATATATACTGTATATATATATATATATATATATATATATATATATATATATATATATATATATATATACACACACTGTGTGTGTATGTATGTATATATATATATATATATATATATATATATATATATATATATATATATATATATATATATATATATATATATATGTTATGCTTTGCAGATGATAAAGGACCTTTCTTGGAGAGATTGGCTTCTTGTTCGCGACAGAGACCATGTTCTTTACATACTGCAGTGCGTGAACCCCGCCGCTTCTGTGAACCATCAACCCCGCTGCTCTGTGAACCACCGAACCCCGCTGCTCTGTGAACCACCGAACCCCGCTGCTCTGTGAACCACCGAACCCCGCTGCTCTGTGAACCACCGAACCCCGCTGCTCTGTGAACCACCGAACCCCGCTGCTCTGTGAACCACCGAACCCCGCTGCTCTGTGAACCACCGAACCCCGCTGCTCTGTGAACCACCGAACCCCGCTGCTCTGTGAACCACCGAACCCCGCCGCTCTGTGAAATACCGAACCCCGCTACTCTGTGAACCACCGAGGGCTTAAATTTGTATGTGTGGTTGATCTACTGTATAAACCAGTATACACTTACCATTGGAGATCTTGGGCCCTTTGGCTTGCATTAAGTAAGACTCCTGCTCATGCACAGCAGCTCAGGCTGCCCCTGTGCCTCAGACAGCCCCTAGCTGAAGTTGTCTACAACTAGAACTCCACAGAGTTTGAAAAGCTCTGTTTTTTTCCCTTTGCAATAAAGGGTCATTTCCTGCTCTCAGATTGAAAGGGAATATGTGAGACCGTAGTGTCTGTCAGGCTCGCTGGGAGGAAGAGGTTTTGCTCTGCAATTACTTTTCCATGTGGAGTGTGAAACTGAATGAAGACATATTGTGGAATAAAGAGGCCCTGACTTCTGTTCTAAATGAGCTTCCTGCTCTGCTCTGCTGCTGACCTGAAAGTGCACAGCGCAGGAGAAGTAAATTCAGTAGCAGCTTTAGAGGAAAAGCAGAATACAAAAATACACAGCAGGCAGCCAAGTTAGAGTAAACCTGGTCTCTCTCTCTCTCTCTCTCTCTCTCTCTCTCTGTAAAGGATTGGGGAGTAACCCTTAGCGGTCCATTTATTCAGCGCGTGTTAGGCACAATTTATTTTCACACGCGCAGTTTATTTTAGACGCGCTGTTTAAACGTATTTTTTTTTCACAGTAAAACAGGTTTAAAAGGCACTGCATATCAACAGGACACTTGGTATTGTATCTCAAGCCCCGCCCCACCCCTTGTTCGCTGTATTTTTTACATACCTCTACATAGTAGTGCATACCGATAAATCATCTCCTGATCACTCGTTTTATCACCAAACTCCTCAATAACACGATCCAAGTCGTTATTTTATTAGTATAACATCTAAAAAAGCTCTGGAAATGTCTGTGATATTCTTTGAGTGCTGGATGCAGAAGCAGCTATCTTGTTTGTTTATGTCCGTGTTATCTATGTGGTGTCGGGGATATCTGTATTCATGAGATACGCCTTTTTTTTTTTTTTTTCCCCGGTTTCTCTCGGCTCCTATCGGTCTCACTCGGCCATTGAATCGTTTTCTCAGCTTTTTTCCGGAGAAAAAACGACTAGAGACCTGTTTTTTTACGTCTTTTTGACGATGTCGGACAGGGTCCGACATTGGACCGGAAAGGGAAAATTGCAATGTCGGACCAGGCCCGACATAGGACCGCAAAGGGTTAATCGTTATCCTGGTCTTTATGACTGGCTACAGTCGTTGATGTCTTCAGGTATGCAGTGAACCAGAGCTAGAGCCGAGCCCCTTGGGTAGATGGCGATCAGTTAATTTGCTTAAAGGTCTGGGTTTTTTACAGTATGTATTGTCATACAAGACCAAACGCCCAGAGATCATTTTAGAGCACCAGACTGTTTTTGAATGAAGTGTGTTTTTTATAGTTTGGTATAGAACAGATACATAATCTCACTTAATGTGTCAACAATGGTGCCTCATTAAACAACCATTTGATCTTAGCCAATCAGGACAATCGCATGCATTGTGATGCATGTTGTATCACGACCTGACTATTGTGATGGGGAAGAGGGAGGCGGCAGATTTATAACGGGTAACAGTGCATCATTTAAAAAAAATCGGATTCTTGGTACCTATTTTGCTCACTGGAAATGGTTGTCCAATAGTGTAATTGTTGTAGTGTTGAACAAAAGGCTAATGAGCAAGAGAATGGATTCAAGCCTGGGTTATCATGTGTGCTTGCAATATGGCCAGTTCATTCTATTGCTTTCTGAAAGAGGCTGTGCCTAATAAGCAGGCAAATGAACTCATTCACAAACTACTTCATGTACCTCTTCTCAGCCCTGTCTGAGAAAAATACATATCATGTTGGTGTCCAAGTTCTACCCACCGCAAGCAACAATATTAAAAAGTTGATGAAAACTTTCCATTTAATTCAGTCCTTGTGTGTGTTTGAATTTACCAGAACTAGCATGCTCTAGGCTGCATAGCAGGAAGCTCCAGCAAGTGTAACGTTGACTCCAGTTGGTGGATCTCTGTGGTACTATGACAGGGACACCTCAGGGCTATGGCCACATTATATTTTCATGGAGTGACCCATGTGCAATAAAGATTAATAAGGCTGTCTGTCCATGACAGAACACCAAATGATTGTAATACATTGCTAATTACCTCTTGTGCTTCTAATCTTCGATGTCAGATTGTTCTAAGTTTCTCAGGTCCTGAAGTTCGTATGGAATTTGGAAAAACGCCACTCTGTTTTCTAGCAACACGGTTGAGAGTAAACTGAAACTTACTGTCTTGATTACTTTTAAAGGAGTTCAAACAAAAAAGTGACATCCCGTATCCACGACATTTGTTTTGGCCGGTGCTCCTAAATGGTTTCTTGCAATTTGATTGACTTGTTTGTATTGGTTGTATTGGTTGTGTTCATTTTGAATTTGTGTGGGGTTTTTTTGTATTGTATGCCACCTTCTTGAGCAGGTATTTTGAAAGAGATTTTAATCTCAATGAGACTTCCCTGGTTCATGGTCACTGAAGAAAATTGTGAGTGTTGCAGGTATACCACGTGACCTGAGAAGATCCTTTCATTAGGAGTGGCTGCACGTTCTTGAAAGATTATTGCTGCAGTTTGCCCTTTAACTTGGTTTAAGTTAAGCAACAAACAGTGGTGTGATTGGAGAGGGGAAATTCAATAGGGATTTGATACAATTTATATATTAAAAAAGGGTGCTTACAGCAAATGGGATAATTAAAACAATAGGCACACAAGTGCCCCACCCAATCATTTGTTTGCATAAATGCTTGTTTATTTGTAAAAGCTCCAGATAGTTGGATAATGCGGAACAGGTGGGATTTACAACGATCACAATTTATCAATGCTGGCCGTCCTGCAATAAAAGCAGGGATTTTTACAGTTCTGCAGACCCCCTAATGCTCCAGCTCTCTGAGGGTAATGAGAGTGGGTGAAACCGCAGCGCTGTGCTTTAAGGCTCAGATTGACAGCAGCGGATATTTTCCAGTATTCAAATCCAGACCTGGTTGAAGAGGTTCATGCTTTCAGGCAACAGGAACAGTTAGATGCATTTAAAAAAAAAAAATCATAATGCAAAAGATTTATACCTCTTGCTATTTCATCAGTTTAACAGTCAGAGTAGAGGCTGTGCATGAGGTATTTATATAAATGTAATGAAATACAATTCCAGTGCCCCTGATTGAATTAGTCATATCCTATAATCAAGCTAATCTGGAAAGCTAGAGTCACCCCATTATTAAAGCTTTAATATCTCCAGCAGGAAGGGAAGCACATGCCCCGGATGAGACTCAATTCAGTTTTAATGCTGTTTACAGATGATTCCCATCCTGACCCTTCACTACATTCCTGCTGGCCAGGTGGATCCCTGGGATTTGAGGGCCAGATGCTGTCTGCTATATGGAAATGTTTTATTAACATGGTCCACATGGATCACTTGTCCCTTTTCACATCTGTCAGTTTTGTCCATATAGAGCTACAGTAATACTGTAGCAGGAGGCACTGCTCGACTCTTCAGCTCTACAGTGCACTAGCATGAAGGCTCCCCAATTAATAGACTTAAGAACATAAGAACATAAAGTTTACAAACGAGAGGAGGCCATTGCTTGTTTGGTTGTTAATAGCTTATTGATCCCAGAATCTCATCAAGCAGCTTCTTGAAGGATGCCAGGGTGTCAGCTTCAACAACATTACTGGGGAGTTGGTTCCAGACCCTCACAATTCTCTGTGTAAAAAAGTGCCTCCTATTTTCTGTTCTGAATGCCCCTTTATCTAATCTTCATTTGTGACCCCTGGTCCTTGTTTCTTTTTTCAGGTCAAAAAAGTCCCCTGGGTCGACATTGTCAATACCTTTTAGAATTTTTAATGCTTGAATCAGATCACCGCGTCGTCTTCTTTGTTCAAGACTGAGTAGATTCAATTCTTTTGGCCTGTCTGCATACGACATGCCTTTTAAACCCGGGATAATTCTGGTCACTCTTCTTTGCACTCTTTCTAGAGCAGCAATATACTTTTTGTAACGAGGTGACCAGAACTGAACACAATATTCTAGATGAGGTCTTACTAATGCATTGTAAAGTTTTAACATTACTTCCCTTGATTTAAATTCAACACTTTTCACAATATATCCAAGCATCTTGTTGGCCTTTTTTATAGCTTCCCCACATTGTCTAGATGAAGACATTTCTGAGTCCACATAAACTCCTAGGTCTTTTTCATAGATTCCTTCTTCAATTTCAATATCTTCCAAACGATATTTATTATGCACATTTTTATTGCCTGCGTGCAGTACCTTACACTTGTGTCTGCCCAGTTCTGAATGCTGTCTAGATCATTTTGAATGACATTTGCTGCTGCAACAGTGTTTGGCACTCCTCCTATTTTTGTGTCGTCTGCATATTTAACAAGTTAGATTTGGAATAGCAGAGGACCTAATACTGATCCCTGTGGTACTCCACTGGTTACCTTGCTCTATTTTGAGGTTTCTCCTCTAATCAGTACTTTCTGTTTTCTACATGTTAACCACTCCCTAATCCATGTGCATGCATTTCCTTGAATCCCTACTGCGTTCAGTTTGAGAATTAATCTTTCATGCGGGACTTTGTCAAAAGCTTTCTGGAAATCTAAATTAACCATTCATGTGCTTTGCAATTATCCGTTGTCGATGTTGCATCCTCAAAAAAATCAAGCAGGTTAGTTAGACACGTTCTTCCTTTCCTAAAACCATGCTGACTGTCTCCCAGGATACTGATACCATAGAGGTAATTTTCCATTTTGGATCTTATTATAGTTTCCATAAATTTACTTATAATAGAAGTCAGGCTTATTGGTCTGTAGTTACCTGGTTCGGTTTTATCTCCCTTTTTGTGGATCTGTATCACATTTGCAATTCTCTGTTGCAGTTCACTTATTTTAAACAACTGCATGATTGTATCATTGTGTTCCAATTTTAAATGCTATGGTACCAGAAAAATTGAATTCATTTCCAAATGGTTGAAATAACTTTTGTAGTGTATCTGCTGTATGCTGCCGGATCGTTGAAGTGTAAAGCGAACATGCCCTGTCTGCAGTGTGTCAGCTGGCTCGGGGACTGTCCCTGATTTATGATGATGGGAATGGTAGCTGCTCTTATAAGCAGAAGCACTTGCCTGTTTTCTGAAGGAGAAAAAACACTGATCAGCTGGACTAGGACCTGCAGCTGCTCTTGTGCTTCTGCCAGCAGGTGTCACTGAGCAGTGATGTAGAATAAATTGAAGCAGAATCATTTTAGTAAATAGGAAAAAGGGAACGGTCTGAATTGAGATCATATGTGTATTAAATGTTTAAATCTGATGCATCAACACGTATCCTCCATGCCCAAACAAGTCATGTGTGTTTTTTACGAAATATTGATTTCCCTCAACTGTATTGCTGCTTGTTTTTTCTCCTGGCCCCATATTACCAAACCTGGTAGTTTTGTATGTACATATCTGGCCTGTCTGTGTGTGTCCTGCTTAGAAGGGATTTAGAACAGTGCGAGTCCTGGTTGGAAGCGATTTAGAACAGTGCGAGTCCTGGTTGGAAGCGATTTAGAACAGTGCGAGTCCTGGTTGGAAGCGATTTAGAACAGTGCGAGTCCTGGTTGGAAGGGATTTAGAACAGTGCGAGTCCTGGTTGGAAGGGATTTAGAACAGTGCGAGTCCTGGTTGGAAGCGATTTAGAACAGTGCGAGTCCTGGTTGGAAGGGATTTAGAACAGTGCGAGTCCTGGTTGGAAGGGATTTAGAACAGTGCGAGTCCTGGTTGGAAGGGATTTAGAACAGTGAGGGCCGATTTGCACCAACGTGGATTAACCACCAACCCAGAAAAAATCAGGGATTTGATTTTAATCCTGATGCACAAAATGTTAAACCAGGTTTTATATTGAATCCTTATTTAAAATTAATCCAATGTCAAACATTTCTTAATCCAGTATTAAACAGAGTCCCAGATAAACTAACTAATCCTAGTTTAGCACTAATCCAGGCTGGTGCAATCTGCTGGAAATGGTTTAGATCCGTTCAAACCATGAGCCCAGGTGCACTACTTGCTTGAAGCCTGTCCCTCTTTGACCCCTTGTCGTGATGGTAAATGTGATCCTAGGGGAGAGGAGAGGGGCACATTTTAGTTGTATGAAGTACATGCCATGAAAATAAAGGGGGGAATCCAACATGTTTAAGTGCGGTGCTGGCATTCCCATGCATTCTTGTGAAAGTAGCCATGGCAGAAGCAAATGAATCCTGAGTGGATCTGGAAACGACTTGAAAGTTTCCCCCTTTTTTTCTTCTATGTTCTGCCCAACACCTGCAATTTATTTGTAACCTTTGTATGTTTTTTCCTCTTCGCTTGGTTTTGGAATGTATATTCCGCCTGCAGAACTAAGTGATCTCATCCTCGCTTTCCTGTGTTCTTGTCTTTGCATCAAGCTCCCTCCGCAGGGTTGTAGTTGGGTACAGTGAGCCAGGTTCTGTATCTCTGTAATGGAGAAAAGGGACTTGCTACCAGCATTGACATCCCAACTGCCAGCCCTGAGCGGCCACTGAAAGTCTCTCTGTGGAAGGCAGAGTAGCTGGTAAGAGTTTAAGAAGCAGAGTGAGTTGCCCCTGTCCCAAAACCATTACTTTGAAATCTCTGCTTCTGATTTACGTTTTGCTTGACTTTTTTTTTTTGTTTTCATTGAAAAGCAGATTGGCTCACTATTTAAGATGCAGAACAGGCCCCGCTTTCTCAGTGTATATATATATTTTGTTTTATGATCTGTTTGCCCTTTTAAGACAGAGTGGTTTTGTTTCTTATTCTGTTGGATTAAACCCACACTGGTTTTAACAAATTAAAATAACTAAGAGAACATGAGCGGTGTTGAATTTCAAGTTGTAAAACTTTCCTTTTGAAAGTTCAGTGGAATCCACACTGTTCATATTCCTTTATGACTCGCCAACACGTTTAGCAGGGATCTGTCTGGGTTTACATTTTCAATTGAATGTCTGCTAAATTCATGTATTCTTGGTATAAATGTATGCCATAGCCACTATCCAAAGTCAATTAGGCTAGTTCTGTTGGTTTTAGCAGTTGCTTCAATACAGAATTCAATAAAACGCTCTATTGTAAGATGTGTAGAAATACTAAAAGAAACGTGGTGAAGACATTAATGTGGAAATAGTTTAAATGTTTGTCAAAGAATTTATTTGATACTACTTTAAAATCTTCGCTTAAACATGTTACCAGGACATGCTGTTGATATAATCTAAGGGAACACTATGGTAAGGTATAGATCCTGGAAAGGATATCAAAGATGGAATCACAGGAGAGGTTTGCTCTCCGTTGTCAGTTCCAGAAACAGCACTGTTTTTCAAGTATTTCATTTGTGATTTTATAATTTCATAATCACTACACTTGCTGTTTTTTTTATGATTTTTTTTTTTGTGATCACTGAAAATCTGTTCAGATGTTTAACTTGATTTGCTAAATCTTGCAAGATTTCCACTTCCTAACGATTTGAGAACAGAACTCCTCGTGGCCAGAAAGCTCTTGTGTGCTGGGGAGGGTTACAGCTTGACAAAGTAAAGATCGCTACATTATAAGCATCATTAACCCTACGGGTCTGATCAATCCGTGGCAGACTGAGATTAATCCAAGCTGATCTTAATCTAGCTGCAGCAGGCTGAGATGGATCAGTGTTTGGCTGTCCCCTACAGACACAGTACAAGCGTGATTATTGGCACACATCTTTTTAAATGAGACTGTATATATTTCTATAAATGGGGGGGGGAATAAAACAAAAAAAAAAGCAGTGAACCAGGATTAATAACACAATTGGCGATTCCAAACTAGGGTAAAAAAAAAAACTCAATTGGATTTTACTTTTTTTTTAATTGCAAAAAGAATACCTTGTTTGTGTCGGTTTAAATACAGTAATGATACACCTGATCTTAGATTGCATACAATAGAAGCATCAATAGAAGAGAAATTGCTGACGGATCAGTTATTCATAACCAGGGCTTGTCTCTCGTTGCTCAGCTAGAACCAGGACTGAAGGATCAGTTCTTCATAACCAGGGCTCGTCGCTCGTTGCTCAGCTCCTAGGACCAGGACTGAAGGATCAGTTCTTCATAACCAGGGCTCGTCGCTCGTTGCTCAGCTCCTAGGACCAGGACTGACGGATGAGTTCTTCATAACCAGGGCTCGTCTCTCGTTGCTCAGCTCCTAGAACCAGGACTGACGGATCAGTTATTCATAACCAGGGCTTGTCTCTCGTTGCTCAGCTAGAACCAGGACTGAAGGATCAGTTCTTCATAACCAGGGCTCGTCGCTCGTTGCTCAGCTCCTAGGACCAGGACTGAAGGATCAGTTCTTCATAACCAGGGCTCGTCGCTCGTTGCTCAGCTCCTAGGACTAGGACTGACGGATGAGTTCTTCATAACCAGGGCTCGTCTCTCGTTGCTCAGCTCCTAGAACCAGGACTGAAGGATCAGTTCTTCATAACCAGGGCTCGTCGCTCGTTGCTCAGCTCCTAGAACCAGGACTGACGGATGAGTTCTTCATAACCAGGGCTCGTCGCTTGTTGCTCAGCTCCTAGGACCAGGACTGAAGGATCAGTTCTTCATAACCAGGGCTCGTCTCTCGTTGCTCAGCTCCTAGGACCAGGACTGACGGATGAGTTCTTCATAACCAGGGCTCGTCTCTCGTTGCTCAGCTCCTAGGACCAGGACTGAAGGATCAGTTCTTCATAACCAGGGCTCGTCGCTCGTTGCTCAGCTCCTAGAACCAGGACTGAAGCTGAAGCTCTTTACATTTTTGTTTGGCTATCAGCTGAGAATAAACTGCAAGCATTTGCTAGTTTCGAGCTTCCATTGTCGAACACAAAGGTTTGCATTCAGTCCTGTTTAAAAGCACCCTGTGAGTGAAATCGATACGGTGATCGGTTGTAAAGGATTTGGAATGTTGGCCTTTCAGTGCTCCATCGGCAGGGAATCTCTTTTTAATAGCAGATTTACCAAAGCGGAATTGTGATTTTCTAGCTTGGGAATGTTGGGGGCAAGGCCTGGTAAGTGACTGGATGAATCGCGTGCTGCTTTCACTGTGCAGACACATCCTCGCTGTGAGGTCCGTGTCCCTTGCAGGGGTTTGTGTGTGTGTGTGTGTGTGTGTGTGTCGGGGGGGGCTGGGGAGCTGGAGCAGGGGGCTGTCGGACTAGCCATCTGTCGTTTTGGTGGACTTCCTTTCATCCGGTCTTCGCACTGCTCCTTGTCCACCCAGTGTGTGTCGCACCAGAATCCTGATTGATACCAACTGGACGTGAAGGTGGACAAGTGCACCACCACTCACAGGAGAGGCCCCTGAGAGGGGGAAAAGGCTCCCCCCTCTATTTACAAACACAACGATTCTCCATTCTTTATTCATGGATAAGATCACCCCTCCCTCCCTGTGCTATCCGGTGTCCCTCAGGGTCTGACACGCAGACAGGTACTGGGCTGCCACATCAGCCGTCTGCTTCTCCTCCTAGAAGGATTTGTCATTTCAGTGTCAAGAAGGGGTATAAAATTTGGCACTACACTCAAGAATTGTGTTAGATATTTTTCTCTTGTTTCTTTGTATTTAGAGCAGGACAACAGGCAAAGCATCTGTGGTTCTACCTCTCCTGATTCACGGTGGCAGCACAGCCTGTGTTCTCTTGCTGCCCACGACTTTTTGTGTTGGCTGGTTTCAATGGCCAGGCTGTGGTCACTGAGTCTGCATTTAGTTAACGTTTGTCTTTCCTTAGTGATTGATTGAACTTCTCTGTTTAGGGCCTGATCACATTCTAGTTTGTTTTGGGATATAATATTATTTGTCCAATTTTCAATGTATTTTTTTTAGAGATTTGTCAATTTGTTTAAAGGATGTGTTTTTGTATTCTCCACTATGTCATTGTTCTCGTTGCAGTGTGTTTTAGTTTTAGTACTAGCTGGCTTAGGGGGTCTGTCTCTGGAGAGAGCTGGTTGCTTAGCAGGCCTTTTTGGTGGTAGTTCTGTGTGTCGGCCTGGTTCTGATGGGCCCAGAATTTGGCTGCTCTCTTGTATTGGGATAATAAGGAGAAAAACACCCAGTTTGTCTATCTTCATTCATTCATATCTCCATCCATCCATCCATCCATCCATCCACACACATGCAGTAAGAAGTCAGAAGTCTTCAAACCTGTATCGAAAATGACAATCACGAGTATGTACTGAATTGATGTTTTCTACTTTGACTCTGGTTTATTACTAGTGTGTTAGTGCTGTCCGGTGGCAGAACGCTGTTCGTTGACGGAACGCTGCTGCACTCCGACTGTGTGGATTAGCAAAGCCTGAAGCTGCAATAGTTTTTCTCTTCTGTTAAAATCTAGTGTTCTGTCTGTGAAAGCTTCAGGGCATCATTAGACATTTGATTTTCAATAAATAATGGCTTCTCTGAATGATATACCGGAGATCATTTAAATTTGGACAGCCAGAGCTTTCCACATGCATGTGAGTGGGTTCTGCCCCATGTACTCATTTTTTATCCCAAACTATGCATTATAGGAGTTAGACTACATTGTTGTACAAAAAATAAGAGTCCATCATAATGTTTCTGCGCTCACAGCATGGTCAGTGCTGCATGTTCATGCCTGCGCTGTGGTCAGTGCTGCATGTTCATGCCTGCGCTGTGGTCAGTGCTGCATGTTCATGCCTGCGCTGTGGTCAGTGCTGCATGTTCATGCCTGCGCTGTGGGCAGTGCTGCATGTTCATGCCTGCGCTGTGGGCAGTGCTGCATGTTCATGCCTGCGCTGTGGGCAGTGCTGCATGTTCATGCCTGCGCTGTGGGCAGTGCTGCATGTTCATGCCTGCGCTGTGGGCAGTGCTGCATGTTCATGCCTGCGCTGCGGGCAGTGCTGCATGTTCATGCCTGCGCTGCGGGCAGTGCTGCATGTTCATGCCTGCGCTGCGGGCAGTGCTGCATGTTCATGCCTGCGCTGAGGGCAGTGCTGCATGTTCATGCCTGCGCTGCGGGCAGTGCTGCATGTTCATGCCTGCGCTGCGGGCAGTGCTGCATGTTCATGCCTGCGCTGCGGGCAGTGCTGCATGTTCATGCCTGCGCTGCGGGCAGTGCTGCATGTTCATGCCTGCGCTGCGGGCAGTGCTGCATGTTCATGCCTGCGCTGCGGGCAGTGCTGCATGTTCATGCCTGCAATGTGGGCAGTGCTGATTTGCATACACACACATGGTGACAGCTCCCTGGTGCGCTGTGACAGAACGGTTAAAGAAATGTTTATTACGGAAGGCTGTTGACAGTTGCTTTTCCGAGGAATGAAATCCGTTGCTGGGGATCGTGGTTAAAACTGCTTCTTTACCACCTGTACCACGAGCCCTGGTTGATGTGTTTATATAAAATTCCAAATTTTATAGGAAGCCCTTGCAGGCGCTCCACAGCCGCCATAGCAGCAGCTTAATTCTCTCTAAAGCAATGTCTGTGTTTTGTGCGAGACAGCCGAGAGAGGGGGAAAAAGAAACTTGACAGGAGGTGAAGGAAGACCAGCCCTACAGCAAGACCCTGGAATAGAGGGAATCTGAACACACTGCAAGCATTGTAATCTGATTAAGAGAGGCTGTGAGCGTGCTCCCACGAGACGGTGAGGAATTCCAGAGGAACACGACGGCTTCCTCTTCAACCAGACAGCCACGGCTGTACCTGCAGATCTGATTTGGACTGCAGACTCTCGCAGCGGGCTGTTAAAGAGTACTGCATAAGCAAGCACTACTACTGCTGCTGCTGTTGCTGTTATTTCCTGGAACTCGCAACTGATTTTTATGATGTGGTCATCGTCCATATCACACGGTACCCTAAACTGGAGCGAATCTCGTTTGCCAGTGTCTCAATGTCTTGACCCCAAATCTGCCACTCTGCCTGTATCCCACCAAAAAAAGTAATTTTGAAATCATTTATGATGATTTCCATTTTCAGTAGAATGAAATTCAAACTTACTTGGGTTACGGGCTGGCTGAGCACCCGGTGTAAATGAGCCTAGAGAAGTAAAAACTGTCAGATTATGGCTCCTGAGTGGCGTACCCAGTAAAGGCGCTCCACCTGGAGTGCAGGATGCGCTCTATAGTCTGGACGTCGCGAGTTCGAGTCCAGGCTATTCCACAGCCGACCGTGGACGGGAGCTCCCAGGGGGCGGCGCACAATTGGCCGAGCGTCACCCAGGGGCAGGGAGGGTTAGGTCGGCCAGGGTGTCCTCGGCTCACCGCGCACCAACGACCCCTGTAGTCTGGCCGGGCACCTCCGGGCTTGCCTGTAAGCTGCCCGAGAGCTGCGTTGTCCTCCGACACTGTAGCTCTTGGGTGGCTGCATGGCGAGTCCGCAGTGTGAAAAAAAGCGGTCGGCAGACGGCACACGCTTCGGAGGACAGAGTGTGTTCGTCTTCGCCCTACCGAGTCAGAGCAGGGGTGGGGGTGGTAGAGGTGAGCTTAGCTTAAAAAACATAATTGGACATTCTAAATTGGGGAAAAAATAAAAAATAATTGGAAACGACTAAAAAAAAAAAATTAGTCAGATTACTGGATGCCAGGACCAGTCAGTGGATAGCTGTCAGATTACTGGATGCCAGGACCAGTCAGTGGATAGCTGTCAGATTACTGGATGCCAGGGCCAGTCAGTGGATAGCTGTCAGATTACTGGATGCCAGGGCCAGTCAGTGGATAGCTGTCAGATTACTGGATGTCAGGGCCAGTCAGTGGATAGCTGTCAGATTACTGGATGCCACGGCCAGTCAGTGGATAGCTGTCAGATTACTGGATGCCAGGGCCAGTCAGTGGATAGCTGTCAGATTACTGGATGCCAGGGCCAGTCAGTGGATAGCTGTCAGATTACTGGATGTCAGGGCCAGTCAGTGGATAGCTGTCAGATTACTGGATGCCACGGCTAGTCAGTGGATAGCTGTCAGATTACTGGATGCCAGGGCCAGTCAGTGGATAGCTGTCAGATTACTGGATGCCACGGCCAGTCAGTGGATAGCTGTCAGATTACTGGATACCAGCACCAGTCAATGGATGCCAGGACCAGTCAGTGGATAGCTGTCAGATTACTGGATGCCAGGGCCAGTCAGTGGATGTCAGGGCCAGTCAGTGGATAGCTGTCAGATTACTGGATACCAGGACCAGTCAGTGGATGTCAGGGCCAGTCAGTGGATAGCTGTCAGATTACTGGATGCCACGGCCAGTCAGTGGATAGCTGTCAGATTACTGGATGCCAGGGCCAGTCAATGGATGCCAGGACCAGTCAGTAGATAGCTGTCAGATTACTGGATGCCACGGCCAGTCAGTGGATGTCAGGGCCAGTCAGTGGATAGCTGTCAGATTACTGGATACCAGGGCCAGTCAGTGGATAGCTGTCAGATTACTGGATACCAGGACCAGTCAGTGGATGTCAGGGCCAGTCAGTGGATAGCTGTCAGATTACTGGATGCCACGGCCAGTCAGTGGATAGCTGTCAGATTACTGGATGCCAGGACCAGTCAATGGATGCCAGGACCAGTCAGTGGATAGCTGTCAGATTACTGGATGCCACGGCCAGTCAGTGGATAGCTGTCAGATTACTGGATGCCACGGCCAGTCAGTGGATAGCTGTCAGATTACTGGATGCCAGGACCAGTCAGTGGATAGCTGTCAGATTACTGGATGCCAGGACCAGTCAGTGGATAGCTGTCAGATTACTGGATGCCACGGCCAGTCAGTGGATAGCTGTCAGATTACTGGATGCCAGGGCCAGTCAGTGGATAGCTGTCAGATTACTGGATGCCAGGACCAGTCAGTGGATAGCTGTCAGATTACTGGATGCCACGGCCAGTCAGTGGATAGCTGTCAGATTACTGGATGCCACGGCTAGTCAGTGGATAGCTGTCAGATTACTGGATGTCAGGGCCAGTCAGTGGATAGCTGTCAGATTACTGGATGTCAGGGCCAGTCAGTGGATAGCTGTCAGATTACTGGATGCCAGGACCAGTCAGTTATTTTATGGGAATGTCCAACGTGGATGCCAGGACCAGTCAGTTATTTAATGGGAATGTCCAACGTGGATGCCAGGACCAGTCAGTTATTTTATGGGAATGTCCAACGTGGATGCCAGGACAAGTCAGTTATTTAATGGGAATGTCCAACGTGGATGCCAGGACCAGTCAGTTGGGTTTTTTTTTAGAAATCCATTTTTTAGTACTGCATGAGTCCCTTCCCTGCCATGTGTATTCAGTGTTTCTACCCAAACCTTGTGTTGGTCTGCAAGAAGCAAAAATGACTCTACTTTCTGTTTCATAAGAGTTTGATAAGAGTTTGGCATATTTTGGTGGAATAAAGTTGGTGGTTAATCTGTCATGATTGAACCATGTACAGTACATATGTACTGTAGGCCTATATTCAAATGCTGATCATTTGAGCAATTTCAGGGTGCAGACAATAGATCAAGGTTCTCAAACCCGGTCCTGGGGACCCCCTGTGGCTGCTGGTTTTCATTCCAACCAAGCTCTCAATTACTTAACTAGACACTTGCTTCAAGTTACTTATCAGATGTTATAGCTAACTTGAAACATGCAACTGCTCAAGAGCTGAAAACAAGTAAAAAGGTCTCATTAAGCAAATGATCAGTTCAATTAAGGGTCTAGTTAAGTAATTGAGAGCTCGGTTGGAATGAAAACCAGCAGGGGGTCCCCAGAACCGGGTTTGAGAAGCCCTGCAATAAATTATTATTATTATTATTATTATTATTATTTATTTCTTGGCAGACGCCCTTATCCAGGGCGACTTACAATTATTACAAATATAAATGATAGTGTTTGAGATTCGGAGAGGGAATCCTGGTGTAACCTGCATCTGTAAATGCTTCAAAACGCTCTGCAACAGGTCTGTGATCTAGTGCTTTAAAACAGCTGGAAGTGGTGCAGTTTTTTTTACAGTGATCTTAATTAGTAATTACAGGGTGCAAGCTGATGTAGAAAAGCATTGGATTGTTTAAAGCAGGGGTCTCCAATCCTGGTCCTGGAGGGCCGGCATCCCTCCTGGCTTTTGTTAAAGCTGTACACTAAATTACTCAAATGGAACAATTAAGCTTCTAATAAGCACTTAATTGGTCCAATTGAGTAATTTAGTGTACAGCTTGAACAAAAACCAGGAGGGACGCTGGCCCTCCAGGACCAGGATTGGGGACCCCTGGTTTAAATTGTTACACAATGGAAGTCTTAAAAAAAAAAAAAAAAAAAATCCTTTGACTCGCTTGTTAATAATAATTCTAATCCACGTCTCCCTTGGACTCGCTTGTTAATTCTAATCCACGTCTCCCTTGGACTCACTTGTTAATTCTAATCCACGTCTCCCTTGGACTCGCTTGTTAATTCTAATCCACGTCTCCCTTGGACTCGCTTGTTAATAATAATTCTAATCCACGTCTCCCTTGGACTCGCTTGTTAATAATAATTCTAATCCACGTCTCCCTTGGACTCGCTTGTTAATAATAATTCTAATCCACGTCTCCCTTGGACTCACTTGTTAATAATAATTCTAATCCATGTCTCCCTTGGACTCGCTTGTTAATAATAATTCTAATCCACGTCTCCCTTGGACTCGCTTGTTAATAATAATTCTAATCCACGTCTCCCTTGGACTCGCTTGTTAATAATAATTCTAATCCACGTCTCCCTTGGACTCACTTGTTAATAATAATTCTAATCCATGTCTCCCTTGGACTCGCTTGTTAATAATAATTCTAATCCACGTCTCCCTTGGACTCGCTTGTTTTGGCCAGGTCCCACTTCTATATCTGTACATTGCAGCTGTGCAGCTTTTCCTCTAAAATAAACAACTAATATGAAGTACTGTAGCACTACTTCTGGTATATATGCTGTTCAGAATAAGTTTGCAGTTGGCACTGTACAATTGAATTAGAATGAAACTAATTTGGTCCTGGTCTCCAAAGGACTACTTCGGTGGTCAGGACGGGCTGCCTCGACATGTGCTCCGAGGTGGATGTGTCATGGAGAATGTTGGGAGAATTGTTTTTGCTTGAGGAGGCAACAGGATAAGGTTTATAAAGGATCCGACGAGCTGGGCTCAAATTGCACATGCTGAATCGGCGTTCCTAATTCACACCAGGGGGAGTCCTCTGTGAAAACGACTAACCAGTATTTATTGGAGTCACAGAATGACCTTTTCACCACTGCCTTGCTGCTGGGGAGAGCATTTTGACAGACAGTGTGGCACAGGTGACCACTACTCTTGTTCCCATCATAAATTAAGATTTCTGACATGTACCTGTGCAAGGTGAATCTGGTGTTGTTGGGTACTGTACCAGACAGTGTGTGAAATACAAGTGGTCCACTGATTAGGGGTGTGATGCAGTAAGTACAGTAATAGGATTAACAGTGGAAGGCTTCTCTTGTTTGCAGCTTTTCTTATGTTCGTAAAACCAAAAATCATAAAATAAGAATGAATGAACTAAAGAATATCTGGATTTACAAACACTTAAAGGTGATATAAATATCAAAATACATGCGTTACATATAATCTAAAGTTTATCCCGGTCTTAATGTGATTCATACAGTGCGTTCCTGCTGTACCGGCTGCTGGTTTTCATGCACACTGAATCATTTGCATTTTCCACGTATTCCAACAAAACTGGGTTGACAGGTTTTAATTACAAGAACAAAACTGCATTACATAATGCTACATCATTTTAATGTATTGTCACAGTGCATAAGGGCCGCAAAACAACTGAAGTATTTGTATATAAATGTAATTTATTTTTTCAACAAAATATTTACCATTTTATTAATATTGAACATCAAGTACATGAAAATCCAGCATGTATTGATTTAGAAAGGAAAAGGCACAAACAAGTATAGCGAAAAAAGGGTC
This sequence comes from Acipenser oxyrinchus oxyrinchus, assembly GCA_030684275.1. Taxonomy (NCBI): domain Eukaryota; kingdom Metazoa; phylum Chordata; class Actinopteri; order Acipenseriformes; family Acipenseridae; genus Acipenser; species Acipenser oxyrinchus. The sequence continues at coordinate 103,646,778 of CM060250.1, read as the reverse complement.
GTCCTGTTTCTCGCAGCCTCCTTTACACAAGTGCAAAAGCTTCAGGAATGCATGTACCACTTCAGAGTCCAGAAACAGCTGGGCTCATAAAGTCTGGCAAGTAAAAGCTTAACAGAGTTGTTGTCTGGAAATGTGTGCTGAATTAGTTTCCTGTTTACTGTGCCAGCGCCACACTGGCAGGAAGGAGAGATGAATCGATGAGGGGCTCCAGTCACGTTGAATAATGATTTTGTTGTTCTTGAACCCATGGTCATGTGTCTGCTTTTCCCTCATCCAGTCCTCTTCATCGGATCCTTTCAGCCTCCGAAGTTGCCCTTGTGTGTCTGGCAGCAAGTGTCAATAGCAGTAAAGTCATCCGTAGCTTTTAACTTCGTAAGGCTGTTTTTCTGTCTCTATCTTTGCTCTGAAAGAAAAAAAGAGAAGAAAATATGAATTTCATTATGAAACAGTTTGTTTAAAAGCAGAGAAACCCCACTGGCATGGTGTGGTGTGGCCCACTGTTTCACAGCGACTGAGCCAGACCGCTGAGCAGGGATTGCTGCATTCATTTATAGAAGCATGGCCATTTTCTGATCACTTTTTTTTTTCTTTGGGTTCAATGAGTTACATTCGATCGAAGTTTGTGAGCATTTAAATGCCTTGGTAAAGGTAGAGTTCTTCTGTTGTCATTATCAATGATTCTTATGTAACTTTTTCTTTTATTTAAATAAGTGACAATTTGATGTAGAAAATGCAAATGTGTTGGAATAAGTCTGAAGGGTTATGGTGAAGTCTGTTGGTTTGTTCGGAGTGGTTTGTGCAGCCTTGGGAGAGTAACATGGCATTAAATTGATCCTGTAAAATAATATATTCCTACTTAATTGAATGTAGTTCAGAAAGTCAGGACTATGCTGTTTCTTACCCTGAAACGCACTGCACTCCTCTTAGTGAGGCACACGCATAAACTCAGATTTTTTATTTTTTTTTACATATAACGTAAGCCAGAAACACACTTTCATTATACTCCACCTCTCGGCTGTAAAATGCATTTTCCTCTGTGTCTAAATAAATGAAATAAAACCTGTGTTACTGTAACAGTACGAACACAGGACATGTGGTTTATTAGTCCCGACTGTCTGTAACATTCACAGTGGTAGCCTTCTCTTTTGTATGTGGTTTCAAGCAATCGCCCATTTATCAATGCAGAGCTTAACCTGTCAGCTGTGTTGAGAAATGAACGAATGTAGACTATACCAGGGTGTCTGGCCAGGAAGTGCAGCTTGGAAACACTTAGCTTCACATGTTCCAATCGCACCTTTCCCAGCGTTGTGCACACCTGGCTTGCGTTACTTTCGAATGAAAGTAATTGGAATGTCATTGTTATCTTGGCTACAGCGTCTGGTCGCTGTTCTCAGACAAAACATCCGCTTCCTTTTTAACCGTCCGCACTCACGCCGAATCTGCTGTGCTTTCTTATTCTTTCATCGCTTTCTGAATGGGTGCAGGTGGTCCTGGCTTTCTGATCCTATCCCTGGCTTTGTTCAGTTCTTTAATTGTGTTTTTTTATTTGTAAATCTAAAATGATCTTTTAGTTTTCAATCCTGCCTGACAGGAGGCATCAGCAGCTTCTTAAATAATTACAGTGGGGACCCTGTCAATTATCCAACTGTGTTTGGAGGTTATGAAGTTTCAAAGCTGAAACTCTAACCAGATTCACGTCTTCAGTGAAGACCTTGTTTACTTGTTAGTCACATTCAAATATTTGTCTGCATGCTTTGTGAAACCTATCTGTCTGTCTGGATAAAAAATAATAATAATAATAATTACTGCAAGGAAACAGAGCGAGATTTTAAAATGAAGCCTAGTTTGCATTGAGGCTATGTGGGGTTGTTTTGAAATGGTTTTGTAAACTGCATTCAGAGGAGGGCCAGAAGGACGTGTGCCGCATTCAATTTTTTAAAAAAATTTTTATATAAAGTTTCACCATTAAGAATGTGAAGCTTATAAGCTGGTCAATGGAAAACGGCATTCAGTTTTTGTAACATTGGAACTTGACTAATTTGAGGGTACAGGTATTAACAGAATCTCTTGGCGTAGATTATTATGACTGTCCAGCTCCAAGCTATTGACACTGATTAATCTGAGAGAATGTGTAGCTGTATATTAGTCTCTGTGTAAAATGGTGGTGGTCTGTGCAGTGCATAGAGCTTCGCACCTCCACACTTTGTTAGAACTTTACAAGTCTGGTATTAGCAAATGGCTTTGCATCTAGCAAGGAGCGCCAGCGACATTTTGAAACTGGTGAAATCACAACATTTCATGCTACAGGAAATAATTCTGTTTTTAAATTAACACATGCACACTAGTATAAATTTCTAAACCCTTTTTATTTTTATTTTTTTTCTCGGGCAGTGACAGATTTAGTAAACGAAGCCCTGATGTTATCTGTGGCTCCGGCTGGCTTTCTCCATGACTGATTAGAATCTAAAATAATTTCATAATGCATTACGGCTTCACAGCTAAAGCTTGGCTGCTGTAAGCCCTTGGATTAGACTAATAACCACTTCCATCTGTTGATAATAAAAGTAGCAGCACACTAATTACCTCCAGTATAACAGTGTGTCACAGAGCAGTCTGTGGGGACTTACAGCCACTGTTACAGGATCCCCAGCTCAATTAGCAGCATACAACTTTTCTCGAGGCAGAAATGGGAAATGTTTTTTTAGTTTTTGTCGCAATCGTATGTAATATGCTTATTACACCAACACACGTGTAATATCTTGGCCAAAGACAAAAATCCCATCTAGAATACTGGAATCCCAGCTGAATGTCATATAGTGAGCGGGCGCGCGGAGAAAGAATCCAGCGCTGTCTGTCACTTTCTCATTGCACTGTTTCATGGTATGTCACTTTCTCATTGCACTGTTTCATGGTATGTCACTTTCTCATTGCACTGTTTCATGGTATGTCACTTTCTCATTGCACTGTTTCATGGTATGTCACTTTCTCATTGCACTGTTTCATGGTATGTCACTTTCTCATTGCACTGTTTCATGGTATGTCACTTTCTCATTGCACTGTTTCATGGTATGTCACTTTCTCATTGCACTGTTTCATGGTATGTCACTTTCTCATTGCACTGTTTCATGGTATGTCACTTTCTCATTGCACTGTTTCATGGTATGTCACTTAATTGGAAGATGCAGGTGTGGAGAGGCTCAAGGAGGAGACCCCGTGCTGTACAGCTCTGGCCAAAAGCTTTGCAACACCTGGAATTTTAGCATTGAGACACTTAAAAAAATTTTATATATATATATATATATATATATATATATATATATATATATATATATATATATTTTTTTTTTAAATAAATCTCCCTTTTGTACTGGCTGAATACAGAAGGGGCTGAGTTAGTGTGTTGGACGGATGCTGGTTCTGCTCTCTGAAGAGTAATGAGCCCCTAATTGGGGGTAAAAAAAAGCCAGCGTGAGAGTTTAAAAGTGGTGTTTTATAGCGCTTTGAACTCCACAAGGCAAATCTGTTTCAAATGGCAGTTTACCCAGCATTAACGTATTGTCTATTTTTGCTAAAGACACTTCATGGGTTATTTAAGGCTCATGGAAATGCTGCCTGTTAACGTTTTTCTATTTTTTTTTTATTAGCCTAAAGGTATATTTTGACACACCTCTGCAGACGACAGCCCTTCAAGACTTATTTTCACTGCTTACTGTGTGTGTGTGTTGAGGGGTGGGGGCTTTTTCTGTGCACAAGTATCTGAAGTCAAGAAATAGGGTTGAAAGTAAAAATAGCATCTACAGTCCTAATTGATCATCTCTGGCAGAGAACAATTGAGCATTAAAGAGATGTTTCTGTTTCTTTAAATACTAGTTAAATACTACAAAGTAGTTGAGGCTCTGTGGTCCAGTGGTTAAAGAAAAGGGTTTGTAACCAGGAGGTCCCCGGTTCAAATCCCACCTCAGCCACTGACTCATTGTGTGATCCTGAGCAAGTCACTTAACCTCCTTGTGCTCCGTCTTTCGGGTGAGACGTAATTGTAAGTGACTCTGCAGCCGATGCATAGTTCACACACCCTAGTCTCGCCTTGGATAAAGGCGTCTGCTAAATAAACAAATAATAATAAATAAGACTTGCCTTGGAACCTTGTGAAGCGATGATTGTTTTCATTAGCATTGTACATTGGGTCCATTTAGATTTATTTTGTTAATGTATAGAATTATTATTATTATTATTATTATTATTATTATTATTATTTATTTATTTATTTAGCTTTCTTTTTTTATTATTATTATTTGTTCTAAACAGCAGCGACTTTTTTTTTTTTTTTTGCAACATTAATCTCATTTCCTAGAGCGGTGGTTCTCAAACTTTTGTTTGCAGACAACCTGGAATTTTTTTTTTTTTTTTTTATCGGCGGACCACACAATAAACAGTATAGCTGACTGGAAAATAAGCACATAAAAAAATCACTAATATTAAGAATAACCGTAGACTTACCTTTCTTTATTGTAATGCGATGGTAGGCCTGTTTCTGTGAGCAAACTGGAGTTTTAAAGAACGGTTCTAGTTCACTTTTCATAACACATGTATTTTTCATAACAGGAAGGTGTTTCAGTGCGTAGTTTGGGTGGTCAGGAGCAGGCTACTCAATGTTATGTTCGTCTCAATCGCTCTGTATACAGTGATGATACAATGATAGTGCAAGCATTTAAAAATGCCAATGTGTTTTTGTAATGCGTGGATGAACTTTGTCTTTTTAAAAGCTTGGTCACTAACAAGGCTAACATTGTGGGTTATGTCCTCTCTGTTTACTGAGCGATTGAGACCAGCATGGAGGCTTCATTCATTGAATTACAATCAATGGAAACGTTGCAAACGTTTTTTCTTTTTCTTAAATTGGATCTGTGTTTTATAAGCTGGATAACACACTCCAGGGCTTGTGCGCTGTGTTGCATTAACATACGGCTTCTCTTCGTGCCTCCAGCCCAACTACAGGCGTATGTTAATGCAACACAACACACGCCCTGCTGTGTGTTATCCCTTATTATACAAGCTGCTGTGTTGAGTGCGTGCGAGAGCAATATACAAGAACCCTAGTAAAAGAATACATTTTAGACACTCCAAAACTAGATATGACGCAGAGTTTTTTTAACTTGCAGATATTTTCCACGTATGCATTTTCTTCCTGCTTCTGTAGCTGAGTTTATAAGGTCTCACATTGCAATGCGATCTATAGACTATACTGCCGCTTCCTTTCCGTAATTATGTAACCTTCCCACGGACCGCCTGAAGGGAGCCGGCGGGCCACAGATTGAGAATGGCTGTCCTAGAGCAAGCTAGTTCTGTATAAAGAATGAAACGCTGTCAGGAGCTGAACGCCAATATAGACTAAATACAATAGGAAGTCTGAATTTAGTAGCAAGTTTGTGCAAAACCATGACTAAAGACAAATATATTGTATGTGAATAAACTCATTTTCCTGTGTAATAAAATGTTTAAGGTTTGCAAATGTAAGTTTTAACTTTCTTTGCAATCAATCAAACAAAATAACAGATTTAAATAAAGTGGCCTTTTCGATAAGTCCTATACTCGGTAACAAAATCCATAAAAAGAACAAACTTATTTTTCCTTGGAGCCCCGTTTCAGCTGGCATCATTCGGAGCCATGTTGAAGTGCTTTAGTGTGATGTGCTGACGGCGTTATTAACTGGGAGGCATCCACACAGGGTGTTGTCTTGAATCTTTTCAATATGGCTTCACAGGTACAGTAGTGTTGAATAAACACACTGTTTAACCATTGAAATGTGTTGGTGTGATTTCACTTTCATTTGTATTTCTGATTGTATATGTACAATACGCAGAGGTGTTTTTTTAAAATTATTTTCTGGACTGCCGCCCTTTCAAAAGATCTAAAAAAGGCTTTGCGGTATTTGATGTATATTGAAGTGCAATCTGGAACCTATTTTAACACTGGCTGTGATGACCTAACCAACTATGCAACACACATGTTTGGCTTCTTTAAACAGCCTTATGGTACACAAAGTTTAAAAATCATTAAATTGTAAGATTTTAATTGAGTCGTGTGTGTGTGTGTGTGTGTGTGTGTGTGTGTGTGTGTGTGTGTGTGTGTGTGTGTGTGTGTGTGTGTGTATATTATATATATGAAAAACAAGTGACATCAAGATACAATATAATTTAAGATAGATCAAATTGTTCCATATGAGGGCAATTTTTGTATGCTTATTAAATAGAGGTAGGTATCCAAAGCAGTCTTCCTTTTGATTTCTAGATTTCTATCTAGGTTTTCATTGTATTTTCATTTTTATATATATATATATATATAAAAATATAAATATTTTTTCACTAAATTGATGTTGATGTCTTAAAATAAAAAAAAAACACAATTCGTCAGATGTAAATTGAAGTTAGTGTTTTAATAGGCAGGTATGTGCCCATGCAGTATACAGCATAAGATAACGTGAGATTTGGATTAATTTATAGTACAAATTTGGTAGCTTGCAGTGTATTAATTGTTATTCAAGCAGGGTCTAAAAGCATGTCCATCATAGATTTTCCAGGGGATGCTAATTTCAAGTCATTTCTGGTGGCAAGTGTAACATTTTACTAAACAGTAAGATCAAAGTGTGGACTGTCTACATAAAGATTGATACAACGTATCTGTACTGCGGCAAAGCATTTATATTCAAGAGGATCTATCTATAACTCTATCTGTCTGTCTGTCTGTCTGTCTGTTATGTACAGTGTATGTAAAGCATAGTTGATTAGCTGTTTGGAGCAGCAGCACTCACCACTTTCCTCTGGTTGCTGAGACAGAAGGTGCAGATGTGTTTGGGCTGGGAGCCGTCGCTGTCCCTGCCGGGGCTGCTGCTGCTGCTGCTGCTGTGCTGGTAGTAGGAGGAGGTGGTGTGGCAGGGCTGCCCGTCTCCGCACGGCTCCCCCACCAGCAGCACGTTGCCCAGGTGAGAGATGTAGCTGGAGGCCAGGCGCAGGGTCTCGATCTTGGAGAGCTTGCGGTCGGCAGGCTCTGTGGGGATCATGGTCCTGAGCGCAGTGAAGGCTGTGTTCACGCTGTTGGTGCGGTCCCGCTCGCGGGCATTCGCCGCATTCCTCTGCCGTGTTTCTCCCACTACGATCTGCTGGGTGACCCTCCGGCTGCCTGATTTGCGTTTGCCTCCCACCTTGATCTCGTAGCCGGGGCCCTCCAGCAGGAAGGACTTGTCGTCGGAGCCCGAGCTCTCGCTGCCACCGTCCTCGTCCTCTGAGAGCATGCTGATCTCAGAGTAGAGGAACCTGCCGGGGGCGGAGCGCAGCATCGCAAAGGACATCTTTATCTTTCTAAACTATTGCATGTACTATAGGGTTAACAAATAGACTGGTATGTGCTACTGTTGTTTTGGAAGGCAAACCCAATATTCTATAATTTCAATTTAATTTGAGTGCACATGATCTCAATAAGTGATCCTCATAAGTAATTGTTATATCCTCCTTTGGAGGGGTTAAAAAATCTCAGTATGCTAAATGTGTGTGTGTGTGTGTATGTGTCTGTCTGTCTGTCTGTCTGTCTGTCTGTCTGTCTGTCTGTCTGTGTCTGTCCTTTTTTGCAGTTAAGAATTTCCCTTCCTACTATACACATACACATGTGCTTTCTGCTGGAGTGTTCCAGTATGGTTAGATATTTATAGCCAGTGAGAAGGTCCTGTAAGCTCCTCCCCTTCGATGCAAATCCCGAAGCAGGCTGACTGGCTGAAAGGGAGCACATCAGCTGTGCTGCTGATGATAGTCATTAACCCTCGAGTGGCTTGCTCTTTATTACTAGAAAAGGGAGCCCCTTTAAGGGGACTTTTGTTCCGAATTATGTATTAAGTTGAATAGTAATTTTCTAATATAGTATCCGCTGCCTTGCCAGTTTTTGTCATAGTATATTTGCAATGTGTGTGTTTTTTTTTTTTTTTTTTTTCCTCCAAAGCTATCACTTTGATTATACAGTAGGCCAGTAAGTGAGACTCTCGCTAATCTCCTGTAACCCCTCCGCCCTGCAGTAAAATACTAGAACGTTCAAGATGGGTTCAATATCACAGCTTGAAAGGAAGAACCTTTTTCTTTTGTCCATAGTTGTTTAGGACTTCACCTTGTACCCCTCCCTCCAAAGAAATGAAGCGCTTGTTGCAGCTGCATCCTAGAAAACGACCCAGGCTGCTTTTGAAGAGTCGTCGGGACGAGGGCTGCTTTAGTACGACTAAGCAAGTTGTCGCTGTTTCTTAATCTTTTCTGAGTTGTGTTCGGTGTTAATTGCAGTTGGTTTAGCACCATCAGATGCATATTTAGATAATTCTGTATGGGGTCCATTCTGAGCACTAATATACATGTATACAAATAACTAGGCTGACTCTTAAAGGGTAATGCAGACTTATTTATCATGAAGCGAATGTCAGAGGAAGGTTACATTTCCCTTGCTTTACAGCATGACAAAAGCAATCCAGATGCTGTTAATGAGACAAAGAGTACTGTCCTGAAAAGCCAGACAGGATTACATAGCAGGACAGGATCCTATCAAAGGGAATTGCAACGGATTTGCTTCGTTCCACTCAATATGTGTTGGTTTAGCTCTTCTTATACACTTCACTTTTGTCAAAATATAAAGTAATTCATTTTGTGGGCTCTCTGCGCCTTTAATTATAAGGGAAACTCCTGGGAGAAATGCAGAACAAATGTCAGCTCATTTAAAGGTTTAAATGAGGGCTGTAATGTGTGCTTTTAAAGCTACTGTAAACCATTTACTATTTTAAACTTTTACGTTTCAGCTGAAATGTGTTGTGGAGTGGGCTTCAGTATTATATTCAGGAAATGTATGGTGGAGCTCAAGGTTAATTTTTATGACAACTTTTGATCTGAATTATTCCATTTATAAATTCCAGATTTTTTGAGCATTGTGTACTTAAACAGTTTAGTAATGAGGGCAGAAAAACAAAAAGAACCCTTTATCACAGACAGTCTTCCCTGTCAAGCTTCACGCTGTGCATGTTTTTTCTAATTCTCCGTTTTACTGGAAAATATGAATACCGTTCTTGACTGACTTATTTTCCAATGTGGTGCTCTGAAAGTTTTTTACATTGATTGGTCTGTGCCAGCCTGTCAGCTTGGTCGCATCTGCTCTCCAAGTTTTGGCTTTTTTTACACTATAGATAGATTGATTGATATTTACATTATTGCACTAAAGGAAAAGAAAGCAAGCAAAAGCTAGGTGTTTAAGGGAATGCAAGTAACATTCAGATTGCCCTCTGAACTGTTCAGTATAGGCTATATTTATTATTTGTTTCGAATACTGTAACCAAGTGATTTGATTTGATCAGCCTGCACACTGCTGGATAAGCCACACATGGATTTTACTGGAGTATTTTACAGCACCTGAGGAATAGTCTTGTATTGCATAATGCACTTTAGCTCTAAAGCCAGGTGGATTCCCTGGAACTGTGGAGCGCTCTGTTAAAATCCAGGTGGATTCCCCGAAGCTGTGGAGAGCTCTGTTAAAATCCAGGTGAATTCCAGGAGCTGTGGAGCGCTCTGTTAAAATGCAGGTGAATTCCTTGAAGCTGTGGAGAGCTCTGTTAATCTGGGTGGATTCCAGGAGCTGTGGAGAGCTCTTTTAAAATCCAGGTGAATTCCTCCAAGCTGTGGAGAGCTCTGTTAAAATCCAGGTGGATTCCCTGAAGCTGGAGAGCTCTGTTAAAATCCAGGTAGATTCCAGGAGCTGTGGAGAGCTCTGTTAAAATCCAGGTGGATTCCAGGAAGTGGGGAGAGCTCTGTTAATCTGGGTGGATTCCAGGAGCTGTGGAGAGCTCTGTTAAAATCCAGGTGGATTCCCTGAAGCTGTGGAGAGCTCTGTTAAAATCCAGGTAGATTCCAGGAGCTGTGGAGAGCTCTGTTAAAATCCAGGTGGGTTCCAGGAAGTGGGGAGAGCTCTGTTAATCTGGGTGGATTCCAGGAGCTGTGGAGAGCTCTGTTAAAATCCAGGTAGATTCCAGGAGCTGTGGAGAGCTCTGTTAAAATCCAAGTGGATTCCAGGAATTGTGGAGAGCTCTGTTAAAATTCAGGTGGATTTCCTGAAGCTGTGGAGAGCTCTGTTAAAATCCAGGTAGATTCCAGGAGCTGTGGAGAGCTCTGTTAAAATCCAGGTGGATTCCAGGAGCTGTGGAGAGCTCTGTTAAAATCCAGGTGGATTCCCTGAAGCTGTGGAGAGCTCTGTTAAAATCTAGGTAGATTCCAGGAGCTGTGGTGAGCTCTGTTAAAATCCAGGTGGATTCCCTGAAGCTGTGGAGAGCTCTGTTAAAATCCAGGTGGATTCCAGGAGCTGTGGAGAGCTCTGTTAAAATCCAGGTGGATTCCCCGGAGCTGTGGAGAGCTCTGTTAAAATCCAGGTGGATTCCAGGAGCTGTGGAGAGCTCTGTTAAAATCCAGGTGGATTCCAGGAGCTGTGGAGAGCTCTGTTAAAATCCAGGTGGATTCCAGGAGCTGTGGAGAGCTCTGTTAAAATCCAGGTGGATTCCCCGGAGCTGTGGAGAGCTCTTTTAAAATCCAGGTGAATTCCCTGAAGCTGTGGAGAGCTCTGTTAAAATCCAGGTGGATTCCCCGGAGCTGTGGAGAGCTCTGTTAAAATCCAGGTGGATTCCCCGAAGCTGTGGAGAGCTCTGTTAAAATCCAGGTGAATTCCCTGAAGCTGTGGAGAGCTCTGTTAAAATCCAGGTGGATTCCCCGGAGCTGTGGAGAGCTCTGTTAAAATCCAGGTGGATTCCCTGGAGCTGTGGAGAGCTCTGTTAAAATCCAGGTGGATTCCAGGAGCTGTGGAGCGCTCTGTTAAAATCCAGGTGGATTCCAGGAGCTGTGGAGAGCTCTTTTAAAATCCAAGTGAATTCCCAGGAGCTGTGGAGAGCTCTGTTAAAATCCAGGTGGATTCCCTGAAGCTGTGGAGAGCTCTGTTAAAATCCAGGTGAATTCCCTGAAGCTGTAGAGAGCTCTGTTAAAATCCAGGGAAAGCTTTTTCTTGGCATGTATTAAAAATAAATAAATAAATACTTTATTACAAAAACTCTGAGAAATGTATTGGTATTTTAAACCCGTTTTGATGGCATTATTGGATAAATGTGTGCAGCATTTCTTTGGGTGTTAGTGGTAAAGTGAAGTGAAGGCTGCTTTAGCACTGCCATTTTAGTGTGAAGCATTCTCGACTGGCTTGTCCATTCCACTCCTGATGGTTGAATAATGTTTGTTCTGTTTCTGTAATACTGTACAGTAAAAACAGCATATCTATCATCTGGTGTATGATTCCGCTGTTAACCCTATTGTGGAATTGAGTTGTTTTAGCAGTAACAGTAGTTTGGAACAGCGTGCAGCATGCGACACAGACGGGACTAGCCGTAGGGCGACACAGGAGTAGACACAGGAAAACTTCCAAATGATAAACCATTTATTTAACACTTTTTTTTTTTTTTTTTTTTAAATACAGTATTAATTTGAACAGTCTGTTACGTGACTTCACTTGAAGTGGTGGCTTTTCAACAGAAACATTTCTTTTTATTGAACCTGTTCGATAATGATGTTTGGGGGAGAATACATTTTGGACATGTTTATTGTATAGAATCTTGAAAGTAAATATTAAATAAGTGATATAACATGTTGTTCTCCCTGTGAAAAGTGGCTTTTGAGTTCTGTCTAGTATTGTATTTACAGTTGTATTTTTGTTCATTTGATGTTGTGCATGATTTATTAACAGTGGGCTGTGATCTAATACCTTATTATTATTATTATTATTATTATTATTATTATTATTATTATTATTATTATTATTTAAAAATAAAATGCTTGTTAGCTTGCTTGTTTATTGTTCAGTACATGTTGTTCCACATCTGTGCTACTGAGCCTGTGTTTTTGGAAAGTGGGAATTTTGAAACTGAACTTTGAATGCTTTTAATAAACTTTATGAAAATGCACACCTGCTGTGCTGTTTCACCAGAAGGCTTCTTGTTCCTTCATGGAATTTGCATGTGTAGGAACAAAATTCCCCGGGGTTGAATAAACAAGAATGGGTACCAGCACAGATGCACAGTCTGTGTGTCCCCAAAAAATATTGAGCCTCAAAGTAAATTTGTCAGAAAAAAACAACGGAAACGAGTGTTAAGGGTGGCTTCCCAGTCGACCCTTACAACACAGACATGGAAGCGAGTTCCCCCTCGGTTTGTCACCCTAGCTACTTGTTACTGGGGTTCCGAATGGTAACATACAGGCCAGCCTTCGGCTTAGCCTCGTAGCATTCTGGTCGTTCCGCAATCTTGCCCTCGTGACTGCTTTGGTGCGCTCACTCATTTGGTAATGGTTACATTTCATACTTGAAAGGGAATGTTAGGTTATTATCATAACCCTGGTTCCCTGAAATAGAAATGTAACCATTAACCTTCAAGGTTGCTGCGTCCATGAGTGCAGCAGACTTGAAGGAAAAATTACAGTCTCGAGACAATAGCCGGCATTTTCCAGTAGATGTTTCCCTGGATCAGTTTAACCAAAAATATTATTATTATTATTATTATTATTTATTTCTTAGCAGACGCCCTTATCCAGGGCGACTTACAATTGTTACAAGATATCACATTATTTTTACATACAATTACCCATTTATACAGTTGGGTTTTTACTGGAGCAATCTAGGTAAAGTACCTTGCTCAAGGGTACAGCAGCAGTGTCCCCTACCAGGGATTGAACCCACGACTCTCCGGTCAAGAGTCTAGAGCCCTAACCACTACTCCACACTGCTGCCCCTATACTGAAATTGTTGTTCAAATACTGATTATTGTATTGTCTAATGAATATATCGGTACTATCACGCACACCTACAACCTGTACTTTTTGATAAGTATCTTTCACACCACAGGCGATGCTGGAGCGACGCAAAATAAAAAGAATTGAATCCTATTTTTTTCAATTTTATATCGTGCGACAGCTAGGGACTTAACCAGTCAGAGAACAGCTTCAATGCACGTGGTCAAGCAGGATGAAGCAGAATCCAGATTTTATCGCAATTATAAAGATACAGATTTGAAAGGTAATATATGGGAGTCCATTTATAAGGAACTGGATAAGCCTGGTGAGTGATTTATTGCCATATATGTTTAAATGCCGTCAGAGAAGACACTCATAATTTCCACATCATGTTGACAAATATGTACCCATCTCGATCATAGTTTTTGTCAATGGCAATTTTCAAACCCGTCACATCGCCTCTGTGTCGCGTCTGGTGTGTAGGGTCACGTCGCTGCGAGAGTATCTTGTTGCCTAATGAGAAATTGCATCGCGTCTGGTGTGTGGCAGCCTTTACAGTAGGTCACAGCTTGTGTACTACTTTTTAAACCCCGTTTTACTTAAGGCTCTTGCAGCAAACTAGTATAACTTCAAATCTAAATGTTGACATTTTGTAATAATGCCTACTTTAATTTTTTTATTTTATTTTTTTTTAAATAGGGACCTAAAGTGTTTATTCTAATATATAAATTACCACAACCTTTTCTATGAGAGAGAATCAATTTATACAGTAATGTGATAACCTCCATAAACCATATGTAGGACCTCTTTCAATCTGTTGAGATGGAAAACTGTGTTACCTCATAAACGCTGACATTTGAAGTAACAAATGACAGTGCTTGTTATCTCCCGGTTATAACAGAGCATATATATATATGTTTGTGTGTGTGTGTGTGTGTGTGTGTATATATATATATATATATATATATATATATATATATATATATATATATATATATATATATATATTTTTTTTTTTAGTACAGTCCAGCATATGATTGTAATTTATTTCCTTTCTCTTCCACCCCCATTTTCTGACATTTAATCCATACTCCCAGCTGTAACAAGTTCATGCCGAATCCACCCCCCCCCCCTTTAAATGCTGGTGTTGCTGAGCTCTTCTGTTGCAGGTCAGGGACCTGTCAACATTCGGAAATAATCCCTGCGCTCCACCGCAGACGCCCCGGCTGGGCCATTAGGCTGTCTGAGCTCCAGCCTGCACCGTAGCGCAGGGAGAGCAAGGCTGTCTGGACTTGCTGTATCCTTTTCAGTCCTTTTCTCTCCCCTGCCTTTTAATTTGATGAAGAAACAACAGCTGCAGTTACTTAAAAAAAAAAAAAAAAAAACCCTCAAACAGTGGGAGTGGAGACTTGGGAACCGAGAACCTTGTTCGGGTCTCTGCCTCAGATTTAGTATAACAGGATGGATGGGAGGGGGTAGCACTCGTAGGAGCGATGCTTGGTGTTATTAAAGAGCACTGTCCCATTCCTGCATACGTTTCCTTGCATGTACTGGGCGCGAGACTCGCCTCGGAAGGTGCCTCTTTGTTAAATGCAGGGTCTGTGGAAAACCAGCCGTGTGTTCCGCTAGAAACCTTTTTTTAACTTGGTCTAAGTCACCTACAGTACAATGGAGATGTAAAATGAAAAACGATGCTGTACTGTAGGTGTGGAAATGAGAAGTGCATCAGCAAAACATGTAAAAGACACTGTCTTAAACCTACGCCTGCTTTTACACGACTCTGCTGTGTGTGTCTGTTCTGCTGTATTGAAGGCTACATGGATGTAGGTTTATTCAGTACATGTTTGTTTGTTTGTTTGTTTGTTTGTTTGTTTGTTTGTTTGTTTGTTTTGTGTTGCATTGTGTAGGGGTTATCGTAAAGCTGCATGTACACTAGGACAGTGCAGAGGGGCAAGATTTAGTGAAACTCTTGTTAGCTCAGTGTGTCCTTTCTGGAAAGAAAACCTCTCCTTTTCCCAAAGCGAGGGTTCCATTTCCAGGATGGTTTTCAAAGACCTCATTCAACAAGAGAGCCTATTAAATAAGCTGTTCATGTGAGGATTTTAAAAGCCCCAGTTAATAGAAATTGATGGTGAAGTAATGTTGTGACTTTACTTCACTTTTTTTTTGTAAGTGGTGAGGACATTTGTGACATTTTAGGCAGTATGATAAAAACCATGGTAAAAATAATAATAACCTCTCTCTAATAAACTTTTAAAGGTCTCCTTTAGTCGTGGAAAATAAAATTGGTTCAAATGTGTGGTTTTCCACTAATGATTTCAAGTTGTGACGGTTCCTGCATGTGATTGAGATAATACCATGTTTTTTGTTTTGTTTTGTTTGAAGGTGTTGACTCAGCTGGTAGAGTAGGTGCTGGTAGAGTAGGTACTGCGATAATTTTGCTGATAAAATAAAGCAAAAATGTAACCAGCAGAATTAATATTTAGTTCATGCTGTGGAGAAGGGTATGGTGTGGTGGCTGTACACTAAGCCAATGCAGTTGGCAGTATTTTGTCTGTTTTGTACAGTGTGCTTTTCATCTTTCCTTTTATTTATTTTTTAAGCAAGTACCTGTTTTTTGTTGAGCAGAGTGCTAATTTTGAACCCTTTTCTCAGCTCTGTGTAGGCTGGTGAGACTCTGATTTATTGCAAGTCCTCTGGGAGTCTTTCTGTTTCTTGTTCCCTGCTTGTCCTCCCTGCCCATGTTTGCACTCCCATGTCAGTCCTTGCTGATTTGCATGGTTTTGTGGAGAAAACGGCTCCCAGGAGGACCCCCCATTGCAATAGCATGGTCTCTAGCTGCTGTCTAAATGAAACACACTGCACTCACAGTACAGACCCTTGTGCACAGAGACCAGCCTTTGCAATGGTGTGGTCTCTAGCAGCTGTCTAAAGCATCTTCTGTGTCTGGTATTGCTTTCTGCATTGCTACCTGCTGCTTTGTTCATTGTCAATTACTTAGTTAATATTGGATAATTTTCCTTTTGACAAACCAGTAAGATTATGTCTAGCCAACTTCCCAACATTTCGGCAGGTTTAGCATGCCTTTGTCAAGAGAAAGTGTGTTTGAAAACAAACAGTGGAGGTAGTTGTGAGCTTTTGATGTCATAGTAACTAACCCATTTATCACTATTTAAATCTTTATGTGCTTGTGAAGTCATTTACTACATCGTTAATATCATAACAATTTACTTTTTTCTATTTAAACCTATTCAGATAAATAGCGGATTATCCATCTTCGTGTAAGAGCTGCTTATGATTTTCTATAAATGTGATCCAAGCATTAGGACAAGCTACAGTGTTTGTATCCCCTGCTGTGGATGCAAGTCCCTGGCTATGAGAGTGCTGTCTGTGGATGCAAGTCCCTGGCTGTGAGAGTGCTGTCTGTGGATGCAAGTCCCTGGCTGTGAGAGTGCTGTCTGTGGATGCAAGTCCCTGGCTATGAGAGTGCTGTCTGTGGATGCAAGTCCCTGGCTGTGAGAGTGCTGTCTGTGGATGCAAGCCCCTGGCTGTGAGAGTGCTGTCTGTGGATGCAAGTCCCTGGCTGTGAGAGTGCTGGGTGTGGATGCAAGTCCCTGGCTGTGAGAGTGCTGTCTGTGGATGCAAGTCCCTGGCTGTGAGAGTGCTGTCTGTGGATGCAAGTCCCTGGCTATGAGAGTGCTGTCCGTGGATGCAAGTCCCTGGCTGTGAGAGTGCTGGGTGTGGATGCAAGTCCCTGGCTATGAGAGTGCTGTCTGTGGATACAAGTCCCTGGCTATGAGAGTGCTGTCTGTGGATGCAAGTCCCTGGCTATGAGAGTGCTGTCTGTGGATGCAAGTCCCTGGCTATGAGAGTGCTGTCTGTGGATGCAAGTCCCTGGCTGTGAGAGTGCTGTCTGTGGATGCAAGTCCCTGGCTGTGGATGCAAGTCCCTGGCTATGAGAGTGCTGTCTGTGGATTCAAGTCCCTGGCTGTGAGAGTGCTGTCTGTGGATGCAAGTCCCTGGCTATGAGAGTGCTGTCTGTGGATGCAAGTCCCTGGCTGTGAGAGTGCTGTCTGTGGATGCAAGTCCCTGGCTGTGAGAGTGCTGTCTGTGGATGCAAGTCCCTGGCTATGAGAGTGCTGTCTGTGGATGCAAGTCCCTGGCTATGAGAGTGCTGTCTGTGGATGCAAGCCCCTGGCTGTGAGAGTGCTGTCTGTGGATGCAAGTCCCTGGCTGTGAGAGTGCTGTCTGTGGATGCAAGTCCCTGGCTGTGAGAGTGCTGTCTGTGGATGCAAGTCCCTGGCTGTGAGAGTGCTGTCTGTGGATGCAAGTCCCTGGCTGTGAGAGTGCTGTCTGTGGATGCAAGTCCCTGGCTATGAGAGTGCTGTCCGTGGATGCAAGTCCCTGGCTGTGAGAGTGCTGTCTGTGGATGCAAGTCCCTGGCTGTGAGAGTGCTGTCTGTGGATGCAAGTCCCTGGCTGTGAGAGTGCTGTCTGTGGATGCAAGTCCCTGGCTGTGAGAGTGCTGTCTGTGGATGCAAGTCCCTGGCTGTGAGAGTGCTGTCTGTGGATGCAAGTCCCTGGCTGTGAGAGTGCTGTCTGTGGATGCAAGTCCCTGGCTGTGAGAGTGCTGTCTGTGGATGCAAGTCCCTGGCTGTGAGAGTGCTGTCTGTGGATGCAAGTCCCTGGCTGTGAGAGTGCTGTCTGTGGATGCAAGTCCCTGGCTGTGAGAGTGCTGTCTGTGGATGCAAGTCCCTGGCTGTGAGAGTGCTGTCTGTGGATGCAAGTCCCTGGCTGTGAGAGTGCTGTCTGTGGATGCAAGTCCCTGGCTGTGAGAGTGCTGTCTGTGGATGCAAGTCCCTGGCTGTGAGAGTGCTGTCTGTGGATGCAAGTCCCTGGCTATGAGAGTGCTGTCTGTGGATGCAAGTCCCTGGCTGTGAGAGTGCTGTCTGTGGATGCAAGTCCCTGGCTGTGAGAGTGCTGTCTGTGGATGCAAGTCCCTGGCTGTGAGAGTGCTGTCTGTGGATGCAAGTCCCTGGCTGTGAGAGTGCTGTCTGTGGATGCAAGTCCCTGGCTATGAGAGTGCTGTCTGTGGATGCAAGCCCCTGGCTGTGAGAGTGCTGTCTGTGGATGCAAGTCCCTGGCTGTGAGAGTGCTGGGTGTGGATGCAAGTCCCTGGCTATGAGAGTGCTGTCTGTGGATGCAAGTCCCTGGCTGTGAGAGTGCTGTCTGTGGATGCAAGTCCCTGGCTATGAGAGTGCTGTCTGTGGATGCAAGTCCCTGGCTATGAGAGTGCTGTCTGTGGATGCAAGTCCCTGGCTGTGAGAGTGCTGTCTGTGGATGCAAGTCCCTGGCTGTGAGAGTGCTGTCCGTGGATGCAAGTCCCTGGCTGTGAGAGTGCTGTCTGTGGATGCAAGTCCCTGGCTGTGAGAGTGCTGTCTGTGGATGCAAGTCCCTGGCTGTGAGAGTGCTGTCTGTGGATGCAAGTCCCTGGCTGTGAGAGTGCTGTCTGTGGATGCAAGTCCCTGGCTATGAGAGTGCTGTCTGTGGATGCAAGTCCCTGGCTGTGAGAGTGCTGTCTGTGGATGCAAGTCCCTGGCTATGAGAGTGCTGTCTGTGGATGCAAGTCCCTGGCTGTGAGAGTGCTGTCTGTGGATGCAAGTCCCTGGCTATGAGAGTGCTGTCTGTGGATGCAAGTCCCTGGCTGTGAGAGTGCTGGGTGTGGATGCAAGTCCCTGGCTATGAGAGTGCTGTCTGTGGATGCAAGTCCCTGGCTATGAGAGTGCTGTCTGTGGATGCAAGTCCCTGGCTATGAGAGTGCTGTCTGTGGATGCAAGTCCCTGGCTGTGAGAGTGCTGTCTGTGGATGCAAGTCCCTGGCTGTGGATGCAAGTCCCTGGCTATGAGAGTGCTGTCTGTGGATTCAAGTCCCTGGCTGTGAGAGTGCTGTCTGTGGATGCAAGTCCCTGGCTATGAGAGTGCTGTCTGTGGATGCAAGTCCCTGGCTGTGAGAGTGCTGTCTGTGGATGCAAGTCCCTGGCTGTGAGAGTGCTGTCTGTGGATGCAAGTCCCTGGCTATGAGAGTGCTGTATGTGGATGCAAGTCCCTGGCTGTGAGAGTGCTGTATGTGGATGCAAGTCCCTGGCTATGAGAGTGCTGTCTGTGGATGCAAGTCCCTGGCTGTGAGAGTGCTGTATGTGGATGCAAGTCCCTGGCTTTGAGAGTGCTGTCTGTGGATGCAAGTCCCTGGCTGTGAGAGTGCTGTCTGTGGATGCAAGTCCCTGGCTATGAGAGTGCTGGGTGTGGATGCAAGTCCCTGGCTGTGAGAGTGCTGTCTGTGGATGCAAGTCCCTGGCTATGAGAGTGCTGGGTGTGGATGCAAGTCATTGACTATGAGAGTGCTATATGGGAGGCACCAGTATTGCATGCATGTCTTGTATAGTTTTACTTGTGTGGAGAGCCGTCTATTCAATTGTGATGACAATGATTTTGAAAGTATCAGAATGTGGGGATACAAGGAGGTGCCGCTTAAACGCTGTACACTACACACATCGATACAGTGCAAACATGTCGCACTTGCATTGTTACACAATACAGTGTACCTGGTGTGCCGTTTATCCAGTTGATGAAACACAGACCACAACGTTTTTCAGTAAGTTTAGTGAGGGAATAGGAGGCGTTCTGGAGGAACCTGCCCTTCTTTTTTACACATACCTGCACACTTGTACGTTTGCATACAGACCATGCAGGTCGTGGTTTTTCATGGTTTGTGTTTAACAGCCGTGGCGGGGGCGGTGTGTCACCACTAACCTACTTTTGTGTTTTTATCATGGGCTATTATTTTATGGGCTATCTGGTTGCTCCACAAAGGCTACATTAATACTGAATCACAGACGTGGTGGAACAGGTTGTATTTAAATAGAGCAGAAGCGTACAGTGATTCCTGTGGCAAAGGAGTGCAAAAAAAAAAAAAAGCCCTAAAGGATAGATTACAAAATAATTGGGGAAGGAAGTCTTAATACTGTAGGTACGATTTTTAGTGCGTGCTACAAGCCCTCGGAGCTCCTGATTCAGTCCCAGCACAGATCAGTAGTGCCTGAAAGTGCCCTCCGTCCCTCCCCCAAAGTACTACAAGTTCACATGGTCTAACCCACTTCCTAGAAGCAAACGGGTCACATGTCCGAAGCAGAGCTGCAGCACTCTGACAGCAGGCTTCCAGAAGGGTCAAGGACTAGAGGAGCTGCTGCTGTGCCTTTGATCCCTGTAGGACATGCCGAGAGGCAGCAGAGCAGTGTTCGCGTGTGTCGACGGCTGCTCTTTGTAAACAGCGCTACTGTCAAGTCCAACTAGCACGAAGTACCATGACATTTAAAATAAACAATAATAATAAAAAAAAAAAACAAGGAAGAGAAATGCAGTGGAGTAGCAAAGAATCGTCCCAGAGCTGCAGCCAGTCCTCTCGGGTCCGGCACGTATTCCGGATATTTTCAGGGAAGCTCATTTCAACAAAGCCTTTTCCTTCCAGCCTGTCCAAGTGCTCTCAGGAATGCGTCCCTGTGTCCAAGAACAACTTCCAGACAGAGGAGGAGGGGGTGGAGGGAAAGTTTCTTTCCAGTGTTTTAAAGCTGATCTCTGGCAGGTGTTGTACTGCTGGATAAACAGTCAGGTACTGTAGGGCTGTAGTGTGGTGAAGCGATCCCTCCCAAACTGCCGCAGGCTGTAATGCCGTATGATCCTGAGAGAGTAGCAGTTTGTTTACAGTGCTTAGGAATGGCCCAGATTGCCAGTATTTACTGGCTGCTTAATCCATTAAGTACCAAATAAAGTTTTCTTTAGAAAAAAAATAAATCAGAACACAAGCTGTATTTCTGTAGTTTTGAATTGTTACATTCAGACTTCACTTGTGCGATTTAACAAAACTAGAGGACGTTGTCATAACAATATAAGTTAAGAGAATATTTAAAAGAACAGATAGATTTAAAAATGCTCCAACAAAGTAGAACATGGCCTGACGGTGGCACTTCATGGGTGAATTCACAGCTCTGTGGTTTCACTGGGTTGCTTGTTGGGTCACTACTGTAGCTCCACACATTGTATTGTGGAGATGCTGTGGGAAGGAGCAGCTCCATAGCCTGCGTGTGTACGAGGTGCAGTGGCATTCTCCTGGAAGGACCTGCAGGACCCCACTGAAGAGACACCTACAGTATGCAAATACTACAGGTGCTGTATGAAGACTGCTATGCAAAATTCCCAGCTTTGATCTGAACAGGGTTATGAAAAACTGGGGACCGCATTTGAATTACCATCTCTCCAGCTACTCTTTCTTACTTGAATAATATTTAGGCCTATGTATTTAATAATGTAGGACAATATTTTTTTTTGTTTTGTTTTTTCCAGAGCTCCTCCTAATTTAGTGCAGGGTGTTCTGTTAAATGAATGATCTCTAACAGGTTTTTTTTTTGTTGTTAAATGTAATGACCTCACTGACTAACACTTTTTTGGAGTTGTGTTTTGTTTTGTTTTTTTGTAAATGTAATGACCTCAACTCTTTTTTGGGGTTGTGTTTTGTTTTTGTTAAATGTAATGACCTCAACACTTTTTTGGGGTTGTGTTTTGTTTTGTTTTTTGTTAGATGTAATGACCTCAACTCTTTTGGGGTTGTGTTTTGTTTTTTGTTAAATGTAATGACCTCAACTCTTTTTGGGGTTGTGTTTTGTTTTTGTTAAATGTAATGACCTCAACTCTTTTTTGGGGTTGTGTTTTGTTTTTGTTAAATGTAATGACCACAACTCTTTTGGGGTTGTGTTTGTTTTTGTTAAATGTAATGACCTCAACTCTTTTTGGGGTTGTGTTTTGTTTTTGTTAAATGTAATGACCTCAACTCTTTTTGGGGTTGTGTTTTGTTTTTGTTAAATGTAATGACCTCAACTCTTTTTGGGGTTGTGTTTGTTTTTTTGTTAAATGTAATGACCTCAACACTTTTTTGGGGTTGTGTTTTGTTTTTGTTAAATGTAATGACCTCAACTCTTTTTTGGGGTTGTGTTTTGTTTTGTTTTGTTAAATGTAATGACCTCAACTCTTTTTGGGGTTGTGTTTTGTTTTTGTTAAATGTAATGACCTCAACTCTTTTTGGGGTTGTGTTTTGTTTTTGTTAAATGTAATGACCTCAACACTTTTTGGGGTTGTGTTTTGTTTTGTTTTTGTTAAATGTAATGACCTCAACTCTTTTTGGGGTTGTGTTTTGTTTTGTTTTTGTTAAATGTAATGACCTCAACACTTTTTGGGGTTGTGTTTTGTTTTGTTTTTGTTAAATGTAATGACCTCAACTCTTTTTGGGGTTGTGTTTTGTTTTGTTTTGTTAAATGTAATGACCTCAACACTTTTTTGGGGTTGTGTTTTGTTTTGTTTTTGTTAAATGTAATGACCTCAACTCTTTTTGGGGTTGTGTTTTGTTTTGTTTTGTAAATGTAATGACCTCAACACTTTTTTGGGGTTGTGTTTTGTTAAATGTAATGACCTCAACTCTTTTTGGGGTTGTGTTTTGTTTTGTTTTGTAAATGTAATGACCTCAACTCTTTTTTGGGGGTTGTGTTTTGTTTTGTTAAATGTAATGACCTCAACTCTTTTTGGGGTTGTGTTTTGTTTTGTTTTTTGTTAGATGTAATGACCTCAACTCTTTTGGGGTTGTGTTTTGTTTTTTGTTAAATGTAATGACCTCAACTCTTTTTTGGGGTTGTGTTTTGTTTTTGTTAAATGTAATGACCACAACTCTTTTTTGTGGTTGTGTTTTGTTTTGTTTTTGTTAAATGTAATGACCTCAACTCTTTTTGGGGTTGTGTTTTGTTTTTTGTTAAATGTAATGACCTCAACTCTTTTTTGGGGTTGTGTTTGTTTTTTTGTTAAATGTAATGACCTCAACACTTTTTTGGGGTTGTGTTTTGTTTTTGTTAAATGTAATGACCTCAACTCTTTTTTGGGGTTGTGTTTTGTTTTGTTTTGTAAATGTAATGACCTCAACTCTTTTTTGGGGGTTGTGTTTTGTTTTTGTTAAATGTAATGACCTCAACTCTTTTTTGGGGTTGTGTTTTGTTTTTGTTAAATGTAATGACCTCAACTCTTTTTTGGGGTTGTGTTTTGTTTTGTTTTTGTTAGATGTAATGACCTCAACTCTTTTTTTGGGGGTTGTGTTTTGTTTTGTTTTTTGTTAAATGTAATGACCTCAACTCTTTTTTGGGGTTGTGTTTTGTTTTGTTTTGTAAATGTAATGACCTCAACACTATTTTGGGGTTGTGTTTTGTTTTGTTTTGTAAATGTAATGACCTCAACACTTTTTTGGGGTTGTGTTTTTTTTTTGTTAAATGTAATGACCTCAACTCTTTTTTGGGGTTGTTTTTTGTTTTTTGTTAAATGTAATGACCTCAACTCTTTTTTGGGGTTGTGTTTTGTTTTGTTTTTGTTAAATGTAATGACCTCAACACTTTTTTGGGGTTGTGTTTTGTTTTGTTTTTGTTAGATGTAATGACCTCAACACTTTTTTGGGGTTGTGTTTTGTTTTGTTTTTTGTTAAATGTAATGACCTCAACTCTTTTTTGGGGTTGTGTTTTGTTTTGTTTTTTGTTAAATGTAATGACCTCAACACTTTTTTGGGGTTGTGTTTTGTTTTGTTTTTTGTTAAATGTAATGACCTCAACTCTTTTTTGGGGTTGTGTTTTGTTTTGTTTTGTAAATGTAATGACCTCAACACTATTTTGGGGTTGTGTTTTGTTTTGTTTTGTAAATGTAATGACCTCAACACTTTTTGGGGTTGTGTTTTTTTTGTTAAATGTAATGACCTCAACTCTTTTTTGGGGTTGTTTTTTGTTTTTGTTAAATGTAATGACCTCAACTCTTTTTTGGTGTTGTGTTTTGTTTTGTTTTTTGTTAAATGTAATGACCTCAACTCTTTTTTGGGGTTGTGTTTTGTTTTTTGTTAAATGTAATGACCTCAACACTTTTTTGGGGTTGTGTTTTGTTTTGTAAATGTAATGACCTCAACACTTTTTTGGGGTTGTGTTTTGTTTTTTGTTAAATTTAATGACCTCAACACTTTTTTGGGGTTGTGTTTTGTTTTGTTTTTTGTTAAATGTAATGACCTCAACACTTTTTTGGGGTTGTGTTTTGTTTTGTAAATGTAATGACCTCAACACTTTTTTGGGGTTGTGTTTTGTTTTGTTTTTTGTTAAATGTAATGACCTCAACACTTTTTTGGGGTTGTGTTTTGTTTTGTTTTTTGTTAAATGTAATGACCTCAACTCTTTTTTGGGGTTGTGTTTTGTTTTGTTTTGTAAATGTAATGACCTCAACACTTTTTTGGGGTTGTGTTTTGTTTTTGTTAAATGTAATGACCTCAACTCTTTTTTGGGGTTGTGTTTTGTTTTTTGTTAAATGTAATGACCTCAACTCTTTTTTGGGGTTGTGTTTTGTTTTGTTTTTTGTTAAATGTAATGACCTCACTGACTAACACTTTTTTGGCTTTTTTCCTCTTCTTCTTAAACTCATCTGAGCATAAAACCACACATTCTTTACAAGGCACTGCTTTTGAATCTAAAAAGCTGGCCTATGGAAAGGGAAACCACTAACCTCACTGAGGTAAGAGGCCACTCTGCTGCGGCACGTCTCCAAACCTACTTGATCCCATGTGTTCAGTTCTACAGAGTGAACACAGTGGGTGTGTTAAGTAAGTGTGCAGCTCTGTGAAAGAAACCCACTTAACAGCGTGCTCAGTCCCACTGCTGCTGAACAGCTCAGAGCTGCAGAGCAGATTCCATCAGTGATCAGAGTGAGAGGAAGAATTCTCACTGTGAGCCTCTCACTTAACACCCCTATAAACTCTGCATTGTGAAACGGTTACATCCAACCTGCACATTCCTGTGTGTCAGTCTCATCTTTGACAGCAGCACTAGTACTGTAACTACTGTACTGCAAATATCACAATTGCTCATTCTGCTACAATATAGTTCTGTACCTGCTGACGTTGAAACGGGGGTAAAAAAACACAGAAACTATTGCAAGCTTATTGCAACACATGCCAATAGGGGAGTTGGTTAAGCAATGCAGTGGTCTGCTTGGGCCCTGTGTCTAGACAAGCACAGGTTTTCGCGTGCATTTGAATTGGTGGTTATGAGCAATATATATCTATTGGATCTAAAGGGTATATTAGAATGATGTAATGCTTTGTTCTCTAATAACAAATTGGAAACACAAATCTGGGATGTACTCCAGTGAGTTAATTTGAGAAATGAAATGTAGTTTCAGTCTGAGTCAAGACTATTCCTGGAAGTCCTTGTAAAAGCAATGTTGGGTGTAGTATTTGTACTATTTATTAATCTTTTTAATCTTGGGAGGGGGGGGTGGAATTTCAGGAATACATTTCAAATCTTAAGCCAAGTGTCACCATAGTAACCTGTGTGCTCTGAAAAGATTTAAAAGAACAAACCAAGTACAGAATTGTTCAATTCTAGCAATGTGACACTGTCTGTCTGTCCATTGCAGTGCCTCCTTCAAGACACGTTTTTTAAATTGTGCATTCAGGGCTCTGCATTTAGATACTTAATTACTGTCCGGTAACCGAAGAGATTATTGTATTATTTCAGCCTTTTAACATGCACACATTGGCGTGCTTGTCGGAATTAAAACACTGTATTCAAGGTTTGAAAATGTATGTGCACAAGTGATACTCGTGTTTTCACAAGCAAACCTGCAACCAAGCTGTTACCAAATTATATTGTTACAGCAATGCTGACATGTTAACAGATTTATACTAATCCTAATAAACACTATTAAAACGATTATCATAATAATAACAATCCTTCTCGGAGCGTTGTCGCTTGTGCAGCCTCTCCCAAGTCGGCACCAATCTTGCCTCTAATACCAACGAGTCCTGGAAAGATTGGGAATGACATTTCTGACCTGAACACTTGGACCCCATTCACACTTGCGATTTTCTCACATGTGAACGCTCCAAAAAAGAAAAGGCTGCCCAGGGCCAGCCCAGATTCAGGCCACCGTTTCGATGAGGCCCAGGGCCTGCGATCCAGGACCAGGGATGGCCTTTGCATATATATGAGCATAAAAGCAGACTCGCGGCTGCTTTTTCTTATCACGTGACCAATCTGATTATGTAGCTCAGTAGCAGGGATCCTAGGAATCCGTTTGCTGCAGAATAACAAGAAAAAAACAAGGCTTTTTTTTGTTTGTTTGATAACCAAATCAATACACATATAATATATAAACATTAACACAACTTTGCTTTAAATGTACGTAAACACACCTGTCTAATAAGCCTACTACTGGTATTCAAGTTCAGTGTTGAATGAGGCTTCGGTTTACTTCAGTCAATATCCAGAGCTGTTCAAAGTTGCCGAAAACAATAACAATCACCCCTAATGGGTGGATCAGCGAGTTTGGCAAGGACGGGTTTCACGTCAATGGTAATGTGCTGTTTTGTACTTCATGCAGCAAGGCTGTAGATTACACGTATAGGCACGCCATTGTAGAGCACATGGGAAGCGCTAAACATACATTGAATGGAAAGAATCGTAAAAACTTGGGATTGTTTTCTGTGTTCAGCACCAGCGTCTCACGACAGTCTGGCTGGAGAATGTGCAGCTTCTATTTTACAATAGCCATCCACATGACGAAGATATATTTTTACAACGGGGAACTATTTGTAAAAAAAAAAAAAAAAGTTTGTTTGATTAATGGCACTGGCAAGCTTGTAACTTGCTTAGAATTTGAAAGTGTAAAGAATTGTATTTTCACTGATATTTCAAAGCCTGTTATTGTGCGTATTATTAATGTTATTCTACTGGTGATAGAGCGTGTTGTTGAGCAAAGTGCATTTGATATGACAGTGTATTGCTGTATTTTGATAGGGCACTTCCCTTCATGAAGGTTTTGTTATTGTCATATGTTTAGTAATCTTCCCAAGATGGGGTAATGCTGATGTTCGGTCTTTACTGGTAATGGTTAGGGACTAGAGAATAATAACAATGAAATGGAGGAGTTTAACTATCGTGTTTGTAAATAGACAGTATTCATGCAAGTTAAACAAATACGTATAAATGAGAAGCAACTTGTGTAATGTAAAATATATGAATGTTTATTGTAAATTAAATGAATGTTAAATAGTTTATTTTTGTATAAAATCATTCCAGGTATAACCGGTTAATTAATTATTATTTAATGCCGTGTCTTTCCTTAGGAGGGAGCAGGAGTATTAGGCATGCTTTTCAGTCACATATGTGGACGCGCAAAGGCGCCTTAAACCGCAAATGTGAAGGTGGTTGCAGACCTAAATATGCGGCTGCCCTGGGCCAGTAGTGTGAACGGGGTCATTTATCCCAAATTCAAAAGTTTGATAATTTGATCCCATTGTCCAGCTTCCATGCGGGTACCTGGGTATCCATCGGGGCATCTTTTTACACGGCAGTCACAGCAGCAGACAAACACCTGCTGTCTTGCAAACCGTTACTGTGAGACTGGATATGATGTAAACAAAAATGCTGAATTCCCAACGAAAAAGCTGTTTGATCTGCAAGTCAGGAAAGTGACGGCAAACAAGGCAGAACATGACGTTTAGTTTCACTGTCATCATGAAGCTAGGTGAAGTCTTTCTTCCACTCCACTCAATTTTCATTTTAAATTATGAAGAAAAAAAATCATTATTATTGATTTCAACGCTTTCCTTTTGGCTTACTGGTGCAGCTTTTAGTTTTAAAAAAACAAACAAAAAAACACATTGTAAAAAATTGTCATGTCAAGTTAGCGAGTCTTACCAACAGGACCTCGGTACGTGGTCTCAGATGCTGACTGTACAACAAATATGCCACGTGAAAGTTCGGACTAGTTTAATTACGCGTTATCGGAGGTGGGGGTATGTTTTAAAAAATGGGTTTGTAAATTTTTTTTCTTTTCTTTTTTCAGCTTTTTGGCACACTGACCCATTTTCCTGGGCCTGTGGTGATTCATAACTACCGCCAAACTTCGATCTCTACCGGGCCGCCAGGCCATGGTTAATGTCGAACCCTGCCATTGTATTGCCTCTTTTCATTACATTTTAAATTGTCTATTGTATGGTCTCGTGCACAGTTTTCAGAGCATTTATTTAATAAAAGATGAAGTCACTCTGTTCTTGAATTCCACGCTGCAATCTATCGGTGTTCTCCGCCTGCCAAGGAATGTAGCATTTGAGTAGATGAGCGAGTGCTGAGGAATGGAAAAAGTGAGCGTGTGCCTGTCTGACAGCAGCAGATATCCTGACAGCACCCCAGCTTATTTTTACAATGTTTCTTCTAAAGTGGTAATAAAGCAGAACCAGTTAACACTAAGAAGGGATTCTGATGGCATTTTTGTTTTCCCATGAAATGAAAATATATCCAGAGCTGCAGTTTCTTGTATTGTCGCACTAGTCTGCAGTGCTGTTGGGATGGTTTGTGGCTAGTCTGCAGTGCTGGTGGGACAGTTTGGAGCTAGTCTGCAGTGCTGTTGGGACGGTTTGTGGCTAATCTGCAGTGCTGTTGGGATGGTTTGGGGCTAGTCTGCAGTGCTGTTGGGATGGTTTGGGGCTAGTCTGCAGTGCTGTTGGGATGGTTTGGGGCTCGTCTGCAGTGCTGTTGGGATGGTTTGGAGCTAGTCTGCAGTGCTGTTGGGATGGTTTGGGGCTAGTCTGCAGTGCTGTTGGGATGGTTTGGGGCTCGTCTGCAGTGCTGTTGGGACGGTTTGGGGCTAGTCTGCAGTGCAGTTGGGATGGTTTGGGGCTAGTCTGCAGTGCTGTTGGGACGGTTTGGAGCTAGTTTGCAGTGCTGTTGGGATGGTTTGTAGCTAGTCTGCAGTGCTGTTGGTCCTGTTTTGACGTTTCTTTACAGGTATAAGAATCTAGGCAATGGTGCTCTCGCATTTGTTTTAGTCTCTAATACTGTAGGTTGTGCCATTTTGAAGGCTATACTGTATATTAACATCTGTCCCAGATTTGATTACTGCATAGAATTTGTTACATTTCAAGAAGTTATTCAACTTACTCTCGTGTAGTTCATACGTTGAGGTTCACTACCGACACTAAAATTAGGGGTATATGCTGGGATTAATAATAATAATTATTATTATTATTATTATTATTATTATTATTATTATTATTATTATTATTATTTATTTCTTAGCAGACGCCCTTATCCAGGGTGACTTACAATTGTTACAAGATATCACATTTTACATACAATTAGTTTAAAAAATATATATGTAATAGAAATATTGCTCTTGCTCTTATTGTATTACCTGTACTGTAACACTTGAAATGTATTTGCTTACAATTGTAGGTCGCCCTGGATAAGGGCGTCTGCTAAGAAATAAATAATAATAATAATAATAATAAATAAACAAAAGAAAAAACATATTTTGTCTTTGCAGAATTTAATGGCGCCTACTGTAAATATTGTGTGCATTTTGGTAGAAAAACAGTAAAAAATGCATAGAAACTTCACAGGTTATACACAAGTCCTTTTTAAAGATCTGGGGTTCAGCAGTTACAAAACTGAAAGGACGTCATGATAAATCAGAATTCCACAAAGCAGCAGTAATAGTTGGCAGTAATTTTGTATCTGTGATGCAACAAAGTAAAACGCCTGTACATCAAGAGTTGAATTCATTTTATAGACAGAGTGGAAAAAACAGGCAGAAGCTATTTTTATATTTGAATAACACCCAAGTATTGCTTATTATAGATGTACTCTTAGTATGCTACTTGCATTCACTAGCAAATGTGTTCCAAACTGCACTGAAAGCAACATTTCCTTTAAAGTATGTTATACATGTGTTGAGGTGAGGTAGGGTCACAGGGCACCTTTTGTGTATCTGTGACAGGATGGCTTGAGCGGTGATGTCAGACCTGGAAGAAACACACAGCACTACGAGGTGAAATGGTGAAGCTTATTGTTAAATAACAGGTTTAAACAAAACAAAACACTCAGAATAAACGGCGCAATGGCCAAATGAACAGACAGACGAAACAGTGATGAACACACAAACCAGTACCGTGCTGGTGCTTCCAGCGCGTTGTAGAAATTGTTCTTTTTCTTTTTTCTTTAATTTAAATTACTCTCCTCTCCACTCTGAACACACAACCCTGAGAGTGAAGTGTGCCTCTTTTATACAGCTGTGCCGAGACTCGATTTGCTAATCAGTCATTCAATTGGAATCTCGGTACATCTGCACTAATTGTGCTCCCTGTGCTTCTATATTAATACCCACTTTAACCTGCACATGGAGTGATTATGCAATCCCCGTGCCTAAATACAATTCTATATTTTAAATCACTCGTGTTGCACAGACCCATTTATATCCCGTACACCAACATTAACACACCACACGCAACATATAGCACATACATGGGCGGGGGACACTGCCACAGTCTTGCAGAATTTAGTGACCCCGTCAAGCTACGAGGCTAGAGCCGCCCCTGTTAATCACTAATTGATTGATTGTGTTCACTTTTAAATAAAACCACAATCCTACAAGTTATATTCTACTTTTTTGTGTGTGTTTTGTGTGACGGGTAGAGAGAGGGGGCGAGTAGATTTTTGCTCTAAAATCCTATTTTAAAGTTAAAGGTACAGCATTGTTTCATTGCAAGGGCTTTGCCTGGTCCCCCCTGAAGTGATGGTTTCAGTGCCAGAGTGCTTATGGTGGTACAGGGTTAAGCATTTAGTGTTGCTTCACAGTACTGGAGACCTCAAAGGATTTAGAGAGCCCTGAAATCTCTCTTAAAGAAGTCATCACTCATGAAATGTGGGGCATGTTTTACACCAGCCACAGAAATCTGTGAGAAATGCGAGACAGGCTTGAGTCACGGCCTGGTCTGTTTGAAGTGGTGCTTTTGTAAAGCAGCAGCTGGAGAAGGAGAGGGAAGGGGAGCATTCCCAGGAGAGCCCTTTCACCAGCGCTCTCTCGTAAAGGGAGTTCCCAGGAGAGCCCTTCCACCAGCGCGCTCTGGTAAAGGGAGTTTCAGGAGAGCCCTTCACCAGCGCTCTCTGGTAAAGGGAGTTCCCAGGAGAGCCCTTCCACCAGCGCGCTCTGGTAAAGGGAGTTCCCAGGAGAGCCCTTCCACCAGTGCGCTCTAGTAAAGGGAGTTCCCAGGAGAGCCTTTCCACTAGCGCGCTCTGGTAAAGGGAGTTCCCAGGAGAGCCTTTCCACCAGCGCGCTCTGGTAAAGGGAGTTCCCAGGAGAGCCCTTCCACCAGCGCTCTCTCGTAAAGGGAGTTCCCAGGAGAGCCCTTCCACCAGCGCGCTCTGGTAAAGGGAGTTCCCAGGAGAGCCCTTCCACCAGCACTCCCTCATAAAGCTTTAGTTTTACAAAGAAGAGAAAAGAAAAAAAAAACACTTTGCAAGTCTACTCCTAATTTAAGTCTTTCTTTCAAACACTGTAACTATCGGTTGTTTACAATTTCGCATACAATTCGGACGGCAATTTGAGAGGTTTGTGTTTTTATTTATTTTGTTCTACTGTTGTATTGCTGTGGGTAGCAGAATGATGACATTTTCTAGCTAACCTTGGGCAAAACCTCTTAACATTTAACTTTTCATAACATTTCACCCGATTTTTTATTTTTTTCTATTTTTTTTTTTTTGGAGTGATTTATAAATTTTGCAAAATAATAATATTATTATTATTATTATTATTATTATTATTATTATTATTATTATTATTTTCTTAAACTCTAACTTAAAACATTTTAAAGACTCCTAGTTATCTTTCTGCTGCGGTACAGAACTGCAGTGATTTGTGAGCAGGGTTTGTTGTATGATCATATGTGGCTCTTGTGGAATGAATTTCACAGTGGGCTTTAGCTCTGATATATTTTACAGGAGTTTGGGTTTCCAGATAGGAAATTTCTAATTAGACTAGATGATTTTATTCACAGTCATCCCCTGCCCTGAACGTGCCCTACCTGATTTTATAGCAGTGAGACGGATCAATTTGCCCTGCCAGGGGAGCAGTGGAGAAAGGGAGACCACATGGGGCCCTGGGACTGCAGTGGAGTCACAAAACAACTTTTTTACATTTGATTTATTTGTACAAGTGGTAGTTAAAAATCTGGTGAATTAACTGAGTTAAGGCACAGGGTACCAATATTTATGAATTAACTGTATTGACGTTCATAGACTACCACTTGGTAAGACGAATAAGCGTTAAGCACACTCAAGAGCTATCGTTGCCGTGCAAGTATAGTGTATCAAACAATATCTATAACACTTAATACATTGGGAAATAACATTGTTACAATTAGACGGTATGTAAACTTTTGATGACAACTGTGTATATATAAGAAATTGATATGTGTCGTCTTTTATAAAATATTTAGTTTTTTTATTTTTAAATATTGCACTAGGGAATGAATCTGTGGTTAACAGTATCCTTTTGTTGCAACAGTTGAGAACAGTGGATGAAATTGTATACAAAAATGGATCTAATAAATCTGCCTCCTGAATAGCAGTGAGTGCGTTTTAACCCCTAAAGAACATCAAGCTGACCCACTTGTGGAGCTGCAGTGCTAAAACACTATCGTATACCAGTTCCTTCAGACCAAGGACCAAGCACTGTATTGCCAAAGATTATGATTATTATTTAAATGCCCATTATTGCAAGAGGCTTTCCTGTTAAAGCATTGCCTCGTTTGAAGTTAAAAACCAATGCATTGTCTGCTTTTAAAAAACAGAAACGCAGTACAGTACTTGATCCGTGCGTGGGCTGTCGCAGGATTAGTGAGGAGAGGACGAGTAACTCCTGCAGTCTCCTGGGTGGTGGAAGTAATGAAATGGGAGTCAGCGGGACAGAGTGGACAGTGTGTCTGATTGGACACGGTGGGAGAAGTTTTATTGAGATCATTTGCAGGTGTAGCCCAAGAGTTTGAAAGGGGAAGAGCTGACTGCAGGAAACTTTTTATTTAGCCGTTGATGTGGCTGTGGCCCTGTCCTGAGAGTTGCGGATTGATTGTTTGTTTATTTGTTTAATATATGGGTTTGTTCTTCTGAGCATGCATGTGGTGAGTGTGTAATTAGAGATGTTTAAACTCCCACTAGAACAAAGCAGAATCCAAGTTTACTGCACTGTGTTTACTTGTCTTTCTACACAGCTGAAGAAGGGCTTGTCCAAAAAGTCCTGAAATAAATTATTTCTATATTATAAGCATCACTGTGAGGGGAGATTTTATCAAGGACTGTGAACAAGAACATCAGAAGTAATTGGTAAATACTAGATTTGGGTTTTAATATCAGAGTATGAATTGGACATGATGTTTCTCTTAAGTTGTTGGATTTGTTTTTATTTTCAGTAACAATGTTCTTGCTGTCAGCCACCAATGCTTGTTAACTGCTTCTACGTGCAGAGGAACTGCCCTTGGGTAAAACAGTAACAGCAAGAACACATGTTCACCTTCTCCATCACGTCTCTCTTCAGGATATCCGTAACACCGTAGGTAATATCCCTATGGAGTGGTACAAGGATTACCCTCACATTGGATATGACCTGGATGGAAAGAAAATCTTCAAGCCAATTAGAAACAAGGATGAACTGGATGAGTTTCTGGAGAAGATGGACAACCCTGATTACTGGTATGCTATTCACATGGGGTTCAGCAAAGAAGCGTGAAATATTTATTTATTTATTTATTAATTATTATTATTATTATTATTATTATTATTATTATTATTATTATTATTATTATTATTATTATTAATTATTTTTTTATGTTAACTTGGTATGTTGTTGGTACACAATTAGACAAAGCAGATCAGTTAACTGGTCCCAGTCTTGCACAAGTCCCCACAGTATATAGTTTTTGTATGACACTGTGAAACTATTAAATTGGTTGTAGAGTTTATTCTTTTGTAAAGTTTTACTGAAGACTAACATTTGGTAACGCACGCACACACACACACACACACTGAACGGAGTGTGATTCCTGCTCTCTCACTTGCTACCCCAGGCGCACGGTTCATGATAAGAAGACGGGCTCTGATATCCGACTGACCAACGAGCAGATCAACCTTGTGCATCGTCTACAGAAAGGACAGTTCGGAGATGTCAGCTTCAACCAGTATGAGGTAATAAATAAATAAGAATAAAATAAAGAACTCCAACTCGCATGTCAAAAATTACTTTATTGGTTAAAAAGCCATTTAGCATAGCCTTCATCAGGGTACCCGCAAACCTGTACCCATTTCCATAACAAGCAAATTTAGCAATTGTTAGTTAAATAGTCAGTTAGTTGTTCTAAAACCTTTTTTTTTTTTATCAAAACTGATTGAGAAGGACTTTTGTGATGTAACGCTGCCAGTTCTGACCAATCCCAATTAATGATTTTAGAGTTCATGAAAACATGCTAGAAATGGCTGTACATTTCCTGCTTCAAGTTATGTTTGTGTTTTTTTTTTTTTTTGTTTGTTTTTTTTTAAAGCTAGTGTCCCATAACCGTGTTTAATTGTACGAATCACATTATTTAACATATGCTGCCAGCTCCCCGTTTTGAGGGGTCAAGTTTAGACGTGCCCGTAATCAGAGCAGTGAAATTTCACGCCGGCACATTGTGGAGAGGAAAAAAACACCAAGAAATTTAAACATTTTTAGGCTTCAGTTTCTTCTTTTATATTGAGGTGTCATAAAAACATTTGAAGGGCTGTATTTGCAGAATTAGTAGTTAAGAAAATCAGATTAAGTTATCATAACAAAATGTAGTTAAAGAGAAAAAGAAAAGAACACGCAGGTGGCAGTTAAAATGCAAAATAACCAAATGTGGACCATGGCACTTAATGGGTGGATAGTTCAAATGCAAAGTAGCCTGACCTCAAATGTGGACCATGGCACTTAATGGGTGGATAGTTCAAATGCAAAGTAGCCTGACCTCAAATGAGGACCATGGCACTTAATGGGTGGATAGTTAAGACTTCTATGTACATTTGTGCTATTTTTAAGAAGACATGGGACGTGCCTTTTTTATTGTTAGTTATGTTTGATTAAAAGTAATTCCTGTTTGGGAAAATCCTGAAAGACCTGGTAATTATGTGATTTATTTCCACATATAAAAGTCTGTAATGGGGTCATGCATTTCAGTGGACTGAATTCTGATCACATGTGTTCTGGTTGTAAATGTGTTGCACTGTGACTTGAAACAAATGTCATTCTGACTTCAAAGGGCTGCGGTCTCAACAAACTAAAAATGAACACAGATTGTAAATTTAATATGAAACTATTAAAATGAAAATAAATACAAGAGAGAGACAACCTTACTTACTTAATGAGTAGTTACAACTGTTCGTTATTTTCTGTGGAAACAAACAGCAGTGAGTTTGCCAAATGAAGTGTTAATAATAATACTCTCGACTGCACTTTTTAAAGTTCTGGGACACCCAAGATTTTTCTAATTTCTGTCTTAAGGGACCTTTTTTGCTGTTTTTCTTTCTATTTATTTATTTATTTATTTTTGCAATAAACAATATTGTGACATATCTTGGTTAAGTTCATGAATTAGAGGTGAGCCTGAACTTGTATCAAATAGCTTATGGTTTACAGGGGGCTCTGTTCCATTTCCATTCTGTTTTTTCTTTTTTAAAGCTGGGAATGACAGTGGCTCAACGGTAAGAGTACTCTCTACACATCTGCACTTTGGCCTTGTGGAACCTGAATATAAACTCGTAATAGTTCATGCTCAGGCCAGATGAACCTGTGTTTGAGTTCTGCCCCTCTGCACACAGTGTGTGTTCCACAATGCAGTAGTGTTGGTAGTGGGTACAGTAGGGTGTCCTATCTTCACTCCTTTTTAATTTTTTTTTTTTTGATCTCCCCCCCCATTGCAGCCTTCTATCGATTTCTTCTCCCACGAGACCATGATCCACCCAGTGACCAACCGTCCGGAGCACAAGCGCAGCTTCATCCCCTCGCTGATTGAGAAGGAAAAGGTGAGGTTCTTTACAGAGCTGATGCTCGGGAGCACTGCTGCTCTCTGGGTGATTTGAGAAGGTGAGGTTCTTTACAGAGCTGATGCTCGGGAGCACTGCTGCTCTCTGGGTGATTTGAGAAGGTGAGGTTCTTTACAGAGCTGATGCTCGGGAGCACTGCTGCTCTCTGGGTGAAGGAGAAGGTGAGGTTCTTTACAGAGCTGATGCTCGGGAGCACTGCTGCTCTCTGGGTGATTTGAGGAGGTGAGGTTCTTTACAGAGCTGATGCTCGGGAGCACTGCTGCTCTCTGGGTGATTTGAGAAGGTGAGGTTCTTTACAGAGCTGATGCTCGGGAGCACTGCTGCTCTCTGAGTGAAGGAGATGGTGAGGTTCTTTACAGAGCTGATGCTCGGGAGCACTGCTGCTCTCTGGGTGATTTGAGAAGGTGAGGTTCTTTACAGAGCTGATGCTCGGGAGCACTGCTGCTCTCTGGGTGAAGGAGAAGGTGAGGTTCTTTACAGAGCTGATGCTCCGGAGCACTGCTGCTCTCTGGGTGATTTGAGAAGGTGAGGTTCTTTACAGAGCTGATGCTCCGGAGCACTGCTGCTCTCTGGGTGATTTGAGAAGGTGAGGTTCTTTACAGAGCTGATGCTCGGGAGCACTGCTGCTCTCTGGGTGAAGGAGAAGGTGAGGTTCTTTACAGAGCTGATGCTCGGGAGCACTGCTGCTCTCTGGGTGATTTGAGAAGGTGAGGTTCTTTACAGAGCTGATGCTCGGGAGCACTGCTGCTCTCTGGGTGATTTGAGAAGGTGAGGTTCTTTACAGAGCTGATGCTCGGGAGCACTGCTGCTCTCTGGGTGATTTGAGAAGGTGAGGTTCTTTACAGAGCTGATGCTCGGGAGCACTGCTGCTCTCTGGGTGAAGGAGGAGGTGAGGTTCTTTACAGAGCTGATGCTCGGGAGCACTGCTGCTCTCTGGGTGATTTGAGAAGGTGAGGTTCTTTACAGAGCTGATGCTCGGGAGCACTGCTGCTCTCTGGGTGATTTGAGAAGGTGAGGTTCTTTACAGAGCTGATGCTCGGGAGCACTGCTGCTCTCTGGGTGATTTGAGAAGGTGAGGTTCTTTACAGAGCTGATGCTCGGGAGCACTGCTGCTCTCTGGGTGATTTGAGAAGGTGAGGTTCTTTACAGAGCTGATGCTCCGGAGCACTGCTGCTCTCTGGGTGAAGGAGAAGGTGAGGTTCTTTACAGAGCTGATGCTCCGGAGCACTGCTGCTCTCTGGGTGAAGGAGAAGGTGAGGTTCTTTACAGAGCTGATGCTCGGGAGCACTGCTGCTCTCTGGGTGAAGGAGAAGGTGAGGTTCTTTACAGAGCTGATGCTCGGGAGCACTGCTGCTCTCTGGGCGAAGGAGAAGGTGAGGTTCTTTACAGAGCTGATGCTCGGGAGCACTGCTGCTCTCTGGGTGATTTGAGAAGGTGAGGTTCTTTACAGAGCTGATGCTCCGGAGCACTGCTGCTCTCTGGGTGATTTGAGAAGGTGAGGTTCTTTACAGAGCTGATGCTCGGGAGCACTGCTGCTCTCTGGGTGAAGGAGAAGGTGAGGTTCTTTACAGAGCTGATGCTCGGGAGCACTGCTGCTCTCTGGGTGAAGGAGAAGGTGAGGTTCTTTACAGAGCTGATGCTCGGGAGCACTGCTGCTCTCTGGGTGAAGGAGAAGGTGAGGTTCTTTACAGAGCTGATGCTCGGGAGCACTGCTGCTCTCTGGGTGAAGGAGAAGGTGAGGTTCTTTACAGAGCTGATGCTCGGGAGCACTGCTGCTCTCTGGGTGAAGGAGAAGGTGAGGTTCTTTACAGAGCTGATGCTCGGGAGCACTGCTGCTCTCTGGGTGATTTGAGAAGGTGAGGTTCTTTACAGAGCTGATGCTCGGGAGCACTGCTGCTCACTGGGTGATTTGAGAAGGTGAGGTTCTTTACAGAGCTGATGCTTGGGAGCACCTGCTGCTCTCTGGGTGTCTCATAATGAGCGCGCTTAATGTCGACATTCCTTCAAACAGCATTTTATTTAATTTGCTCACAAAGGAATCTTATGGACAGAAATGTAAAATTTGCTTTTGAGGGAACTTGTCACAGCATGTATAATCACTTAAGAAAACACACACTCCATACTACACCAGTAAGCCAATCGAGCTGAAACTGGTGACAAACTTTACTTTTACCATTTTAGTGGCTTAAATATGATTTTCTAAAATTGAACACACATTTGTTGAGCTAATTTACTGAACTGACTTTTGGGATTATGTTAAATATTGCGAGTTGAACGAATCAATGTTGTAGTATGAATTTACTACCCTTGTTTTTTTAATACACCCACCTTCTACATCTTCCAAAGCAACTGCAACGACAAACCACTGAGCCCAGTATAATATAGGAATTCTTAGACCTGGATGGTTTGAGGTGGTTTGATGGTTGGAATTTTTTAAAGCCAGCATAAATAGCAATTTCTCATAACTGCTCCCATGTGTGTAGTGTTGGATGGAATCATTTGCACAGACTTTGAAAAGTGAAAACAGAGGTGAAATTCCCATTTAATGAGGCATTGAAACTAAAAGCTTAACGAAGTGAGCGCAAATGAAACAGAAATTGCTTGGGGGCTTCTCCCCTCAGTAGCCAGCATAATGGGAACAAGGATAGATCATGCATTCTTCCAATAGGTATTCAGCTTTCTAGCTTTAATGAAACAAGACATTTATGAATCAAACTTCTGCAAAGCTCACAATAGCATTGCAGATTAGTATCATTTTTACAGTTGCATGAAGTAGTATTGACCAGAATAATACTAGTATTGATATTTCATTATTCAGGCAAAGCCTTCAGAAAGAAAGGGTTGCGCTTGCTGATTTCCCCCCCCCCCCAAAAGCTCCTATGTATACAAACTTTTTTGAATATATATTTATATCTGTCTCTATCTCTCCAGGTCTCCAGACTGGTCCATGCAATAAAGATGGGCTGGATCAAGCCTCGCAAGCCCAAGGACAGCACGCCACAGTACTACGATCTCTGGGCGAAGGAGGACCCCAATTCTATATTGGGAAGACACAAGATGCATGTTCCAGCCCCAAAGC
The DNA here is from genome assembly GCA_030684275.1 of Acipenser oxyrinchus oxyrinchus. Taxonomy (NCBI): domain Eukaryota; kingdom Metazoa; phylum Chordata; class Actinopteri; order Acipenseriformes; family Acipenseridae; genus Acipenser; species Acipenser oxyrinchus. The sequence goes on along the minus strand of CM060250.1, from coordinate 103,607,868 downwards.
TGAAGCTCCCGGGACACGAGGAGTCCTACAATCCTCCCCCGGAGTACCTTCTTACTGAGGAGGAGGTAAGAGAGTCCTTCCTTCCTTCCTTCCTTCCTTCCTTCCTTCCTTCCTTCCTTCCTTCCTTCCTTCCTGTGTCTATCAGCACTCCACATTGAGGGAACCCTTCCTGTGTCTATCAGGACTTTACATTGTGCTTTTGTGAGGTCCTGTGGAGCCATTTCCTATTCATATTCAGAGTTGGTAGTTTACAGAGATCCAGTTCTGTAGTGTAACCCACTTTCTATCAACTTTCAAGAAAAGCTGCCCTAAATCTGCATTTCTCGGGCCTCTTTCGATCAGGCTTGTGACTGCAGATATCACAGGGGATTTCTTGCTTGCTTTCCTCGCTTGCAGTGGCTTTATTCGGGTGACACCACATTCATGTGTTTCTGAAACTCGCATAACAAACATCCAGCTGCTCTGGAAGGATTGTACTACATAGCTGATAACATGCTTAACCTCATTAGCATAGCGTGGCCTCGTCGTGTGTCTAACACAGTTTAATAATGTCATTAACTAAAGTAACTACAGGCTCGAAGCAGTGAATTCAAAACGCTCATATGAGTGTGGAAGATGGATGCATTCATTCCAAGCTCGGCCCCCGTCTCTGAGCTGCTTGTAACCTTTGACCCTCAGAAACTGGCATGGGAGCAGCAGGAGGCCGAGGAGAGGAAGCTGAACTTCATCCCGCAGAAGTACTCCTGCCTGCGGGCCGTGCCTGCGTTCCAGCGCTTCATCCATGAGAGATTCGAGCGCTGCCTGGACCTCTACCTCTGTCCCCGGCAGCGCAAGATGAGGGTAAGTGAAGCTGATGAGGAGATTGGAGCAGGGGGTACACTAATTCATTGTCTGCTTTATGCAAGAGTGGTACCGTTCAAAATGTCTTGTTAATATATGTGGGTAATTCAACATTTTACACTAGGTAACAGGAGGTTGGGAGGGCGTTGCTGACAAGGCCATTTGAAGAAGGCTCCTGGATTCGTCCCTGCTGGACGCTGCTTTGATGCAGAGAATACTAATTGATGTTAAGAACATAAGAAGAACACAAGAAAGTTTACAAACGAGAGGAGGCCATTCGGCCCATCTTGCTCGTTTGGTTGTTAGTAGCTTATTGATCCCAGAATCTCATCAAGCAGCTTCCTGAAGGATCCCAGGGTGTCAGCTTCAACAACATTAGTCGGCTTCAACAACATTGGTCATCATCTGCTTGTGTAGTTTTTAGGGGTTTTATTTAAATCCTTTTTTTTTGTTTTGTTTTTAAGGTAAATGTAGATCCAGAGGACCTGATCCCAAAACTGCCAAAACCAAAAGATCTTCAGCCGTTCCCCACCACGCAGTCACTGGTAAGAATATGTACTGGTGATCATGCACCTGACCGCACCTCTGTTATAAATGATTATAGTGACCCTATCCCTGTCCCTGCGGTGAGTGAATCATGATCCCCGGCAGATTTAAAGGAAGCTGCACTGTCTGAGTCGAGCTCCAGTCTGCTTTGTGAATGTTAAAGATCCGTGATTGGCTGGGGGAAGTAATTCTGCCCTGGTTGTATGGATCCCAGGAGGATCACGCTGGCTATTGGATGAGGAGTCTTAGCAGAATGGGCAGTGAGCCCTATACTGCTTACGTTTTAGCTGGTTTAATTTAAATTAAGACATATCCTCTGCTTAATGACTGATAACTTGTGTTTAAATCTGCATGGCCACAGGATCAGCTGAGATGTCCGTCTAATCCTTTCAGTAATGTCAGTATTTCCCTTTGAAGTATTTCCCTTTTAAGCTGGGGACCCACTAGCGATACATGCCTTGGCACAGCAGTGCGCGCAGGGGACAGGCATCCCAACCCATCGAGCCTGCAGCTCTGGGTCCGGCCCCTGAATGGCAACGTTGAGCCGTCTGGCTATTGACACCCCGCAGAATGCCAGAGCACCATCCAAGTGTTCCCAGTATGGGTGTAAGTGGGGTGTTTTTCAGACATGGTGCTTGCCTTAGGGCTTGCAGGATGTGTTTGAGGGGAAATCCCCATCTACATTTAAAGGGGAGTTTGGCAGCTGTTTCAGCTTGCCATGTTAAAACTGACTCGCTCCCCTGCTTCCTGGCAGGGCAATGTTTGAAAGGGGCACAGAGGCTGCGCCCTCCCCTTAAGGACAATGTCCCTCAGTGGTGGCTGAATGTAGTGCTTAATGCACTCATGAAGCTGCCCTTTGAGCACCTGCATTCAGCTGAGCCGAAGCATCTGTCTTTAAGACAGCATTTTTGCTGGCTGTCACCTCCGCCAAGCATGTGAGTGAGATGCAAGCCTTTTCTGTGGCAAAAGCTTGTCTGTTTTTCGTGGAGTCTAGGACCAAGGTCACGCTCCGCACGAACCCGGCTTTCTTGCTCAAATGTGTTTCTACCTTCCACGTCAACCAATCGGTAGAGCTGGAGTTTCCATCCCCCTCCTTTCCAGTCTGATAGGGAGCGTAAGCTCCATGCGCTTTGCCCTGTTAGAGCATTAGCGTATAATGTTGACAGAACAAGAAGTTGGAGGCAATCTCAACAGCTGTTCTTCTGCTATGGAGCGAAGGCCCATGGTAAAGCCCTGTCTAAGCAGAAGCTGTCTGGTTGGATTGCAGAGACAGTGAAGATTGCTTACAATAAACAAGCCAACTTGCCCCTCCTGTGAAGGTCACTGGTCACTCCACAGAAGGTATGTCTGCCTCTTGGGAGTTGTTCCAGGGTGCATCTGTCACTGACATTTGCAATGCTGCAGTATGGGTCACGCCCCATACTTCACAAGGTGTTGCAGACTGAATGTGCTGGATCCTCAAAACCCTGGCTTTGGGACCAGCGTGCGAACGCTGGCTTCTATATCGAGACCGGAAGCACCTGCAGAGAATTGATTCCTGCTGTGTACTAAAGTAATAAATTAATAAATAATCTATATTGTGGCAGCCTTGCCGTCTGACCCTCTCTGATTTAAGTCGTTCTGTGAGTAATGCACTTTGCGATGGCTTGGGTGTAATTACCCGTTATGTAACGGATGCATTTCGTACTTGAAAGGGAACGTTAGGGACGCAGACTGGTGTGATGATGTTGCCGGTCACTGTGTGACAGCTTTGGTAAGTCTCAGTATTTTTAGGTAAACAGACTTAATCTGTTATGTAATGAATACATTCCTATTTCAGGGAACGTTTCTATCTATTTTGGATATAGTCACTTAACAGGTGCTTCGTAACTTGTATTTCTTAGTGGGAGTCTCAAGTGGACAGCTATGAAAAGATTAAGTTCATGTCTATATACAGTATACCAGATCTCTTTCTTGAAATTTTAAAGCTGCAGTTAGTGCAAATAAAATAATAAATAAAAAGGGATGATTTGGTGTTGTGGTGGGAGGGTACAGAGGGACTGGTACTGTACATCTCCTGTACAGGAGATGGCACTGGGACTGTACAGGAGATGGCACTGGGACTGTACAGGAGATGGCTTCCACATCATGTCCTCGTTTCAGTCCTGTTCAGTATCATGAAGAGGACTCCCGTTTTAAAATCTGGTAAGCTGGGACACCTGCATCTGTTTCTTCTGTTTAGTGTTCACTGGAATAGGCTCGTTCTAAATTGATTAATACAACTCAGATTAATGGCTCATTTTATTTTGTTGGTTTTTATTTTAATTCCTTTTTTTTTTTTTTCTTTGCAGGTCTACCGCGGACACACTAATTTGGTGCGCTGCATTAGCCTGTCCCCCTGCGGGCAGTGGCTGGCCTCGGGTAAGTTCCTAGGTTCCTCCTCTTTTGATGAAAGCTTTACTTTATTTTATTTAACAGTTATAGGGCTCTTCAATAGATCATTTCTTGCGGTTTCTCGTAATTCAGGCAGTAGCTAACTGCCTGCTTATGTCATCCCCACAGTGTGAGCCATGATGTAATGAGGTTGGCTTTTAAATCTAGAAAAATCCTTTAATCAAGTGGTTCTTTTGAAGGGGGTGGGGGATATTTTGTTCAAGTGTCTTGGCTGACATTCTTACAAACAGGATGCGATGTCTTGACTGGCGGGCTCCTGGTCGTTTCGCAAAGTTTGTTATTCTTACCTGGTCTAATGGGGTTTTTTTGGCAGCCTAGTCTTTAGTAGTTAAAGTGAGCCACATCAGGAAACCATATGAAAACACTTACTGCAGGTTGTAAATGTTCAAATGGTTTACAAAATAACCCTTCTGGGTTTGGCTTCAAAGTTAAATAAACAGAGTGTGTGAGATGCAATGTGCTCGTTCTGAGTGTGCTGCTGGGCGGCACGTGAAGGCAGCTGTGTGGAATGAGTATAAACAGTGTGTGAGATGCAATGTGCTCGTTCTGAGAGTGTGCTGCTGGGCGGCACGTGAAGGCAGCTGTGTGGAATGAGTATAAACAGTGTGTGAGATGCAATGTGCTCGTTCTGAGAGTGTGCTGCTGGGCGGCACGTGAAGGCAGCTGTGTGGAATGAGTATAAACAGTGTGTGAGATGCAATGTGCTCGTTCTGAGAGTGTGCTGCTGGGGCACGTGAAGGCAGCTGTGTGGAATGAGTATAAACAGTGTGTGAGATGCAATGTGCTCGTTCTGAGAGTGTGCTGCTGGGCGGCACGTGAAGGCAGCTGTGTGGAATGAGTATAAACAGTGTGTGAGATGCAATGTGCTCGTTCTGAGAGTGTGCTGCTGGGCGGCACGTGAAGGCAGCTGTGTGGAATGAGTATAAACAGTGTGTGAGATGCAATGTGCTCGTTCTGAGAGTGTGCTGCTGGGCTGCACGTGAAGGCAGCTGTGTGAATGAGTATAAACAGTGTGTGAGATGCAATGTGCTCGTTCTGAGAGTGTGCTGCTGGGCGGCACGTGAAGGCAGCTGTGTGGAATGAGTATAAACAGTGTGTGAGATGCAATGTGCTTTCGTTCTGAGAGTGTGCTGCTGGGCGCACGTGAAGGCAGCTGTGTGGAATGAGTATAAACAGTGTGTGAGATGCAATGTGCTCGTTCTGAGTGTGCTGCTGGGCACGCGTGAAGGCAGCTGTGTGGAATGAGTATAAACAGTGTGTGAGATGCAATGTGCTCGTTCTGAGAGTGTGCTGCTGGGCGGCACGTGAAGGCAGCTGTGTGGAATGAGTATAAACAGTGTGTGAGATGCAATGTGCTCGTTCTGAGAGTCTGCTGCTGGGTGGCACGTGAAGGCAGCTGTGTGGAATGAGTATAAACAGTGTGTGAGATGCAATGTGCTCGTTCTGAGTGTGCTGCTGGGCGGCACGTGAAGGCAGCTGTGTGGAATGAGTATAAACAGTGTGTGAGATGCAATGTGCTCGTTCTGAGAGTGTGCTGCTGGGCGGCACGTGAAGGCAGCTGTGTGGAATGAGTATAAACAGTGTGTGAGATGCAATGTGCTCGTTCTGAGAGTGTGCTGCTGGGCGGCACGTGAAGGCAGCTGTGTGGAATGAGTATAAACAGTGTGTGAGATGCAATGTGCTCGTTCTGAGAGTGTGCTGCTGGGCGGCACGTGAAGGCAGCTGTGTGGAATGAGTATAAACAGTGTGTGAGATGCAATGTGCTCGTTCTGAGAGTGTGCTGCTGGGCGGCACGTGAAGGCAGCTGTGTGGAATGAGTATAAACAGTGTGTGAGATGCAATGTGCTCGTTCTGAGAGTGTGCTGCTGGGCGGCACGTGAAGGCAGCTGTGTGGAATGAGTATAAACAGTGTGTGAGATGCAATGTGCTCGTTCTGAGAGTGTGCTGCTGGGCGGCACGTGAAGGCAGCTGTGTGGAATGATTATATGTGGCGGAGTGTCCCGCCCCTTTATTTATTATTTATTTTATATTCTGATTTATGTTTATATTACTTAACGGCGCCGCTTATTTGTTATTGTTTTTCTATTTTGAAAACCTTGTGCGACTGATCAGCTACTGATTATTTAACTAGCTGACAGTCACGCATCCTTACTAAACTCGTGCAGACTGTGGCCGTGGGGTAATAATTAATTAACAGTTACTTAACCCCTCGGCCAGAATATAAAAGACCCACTCTCGACTCAAAGTGGGGAGCGTACAGAGGAGAGTACGGGAGAGCGAGCAAGGAGAGAGTTATTAAAATATAAACAATTGCTAAGCGTGCTGGTTTATACACCAGCACGATACTTATTTGTTTATTTCTGTTTGTTTGGCCAACGCGCCTTTTTGGTTTGTAGTGTTTTGTTCAGTTTAAATTTTTTGGTTTATTTATTTAATAAAACGCTGAGCGCCTGCTATGTTCAGTTTCACCCGCCCATTCATTGTTTTGGTTTCTGTTCCTGGTCCGTGACGTCACCACCCACACGCCACTCAACAGCTCGGTCACAATATATCAACAACCTTTTTGGACTGACTCATTGTTCTATGTTTCTTTAAAGGAATAACAGTGCTACACAATCCTGGAACCTCTGCCTTGTTGATGTGCATCTCTATCGTTATCAAATTATTAGCAATTTTCTTTTTTTTTTTTTTTATAAAGCCAACCGTTTTTAAGTTTTACAGTTCATAGGGGTGGCAAGCACAGTAAAATCTAATTATCGACAACAGAGAGAAATGGTATAGATGTGTATACTGCATGTGATTTGTTTAAAAGAATAATGAAAAGCATGGGCTCATGAGAATAATGCTCAAGCCCTGCATGGCTGTGGCATCACGGGCTCATGAGAATAATGCTCAAGCCCTGCATGGCTGTGGCATCACGGGCTCATGAGAATAATGCTCAAGCCCTGCATGGCTGTGGCATCACGGGCTCATGAGAATAATGCTCAAGCCCTGCATGGCTGTGGCATCACGGGCTCATGAGAATAATGCTCAAGCCCTGCATGGCTGTGGCATCACGGGCTCATGAGAATAATGCTCAAGCCCTGCATGGCTGTGGCATCACGGGCTCATGAGAATAATGCTCAAGCCCTGCATGGCTGTGGCATCACGGGCTCATGAGAATAATGCTCAAGCCCTGCATGGCTGTGGCATCACGGGCTCATGAGAATAATGCTCAAGCCCTGCATGGCTGTGGCATCACGGGCTCATGAGAATAATGCTCAAGCCCTGCATGGCTGTGGCATCACGGGCTCATGAGAATAATGCTCAAGCCCTGCATGGCTGTGGCATCACGGGCTCATGAGAATAATGCTCAAGCCCTGCATGGCTGTGGCATCACGGGCTCATGAGAATAATGCTCAAGCCCTGCATGGCTGTGGCATCACGGGCTCATGAGAATAATGCTCAAGCCCTGCATGGCTGTGGCATCACGGGCTCATGAGAATAATGCTCAAGCCCTGCATGGCTGTGGCATCACGGGCTCATGAGAATAATGCTCAAGCCCTGCATGGCTGTGGCATCACGGGCTCATGAGAATAATGCTCAAGCCCTGCATGGCTGTGGCATCACGGGCTCATGAGAATAATGCTCAAGCCCTGCATGGCTGTGGCATCACGGGCTCGACCTCCCGATCCGTGAAGGAGAAACAAAGATGTGTCTTGACATGGGCTGTCCTGGGCATTTCATTATTTATACCACAATCGAGCGAGAGAACATGGGCTGTCCTGGGCATTTATTTATTTATTTATTTATTTATGTGTACCACAAGCATGGGTATATCTAGCCTGGGATACATGGTGTTGTTCCAGTCGAGTGGGGTAACATGCTTACCTGGATTAGTTTCGAATGGGCCTTTGCTTACGTTCCAGTCCAGTGGTGTGCTGCTGAAATTCAGGACGACGTCGCACTTCGATATTCAAACAATACTGCCACTTATACGTGTTTTATAACAACTTCAGAATGTCTGAAATCATTTCAGATTTCTGATTTGGAATGAGTTTAGTGAAGAAATGCCAGTTACTGATCTGCCTGCATATGACTCATCTGAGCAGCCCTTAGCCCCTTCATTAAATCTGGTAGGAAGCAACAGAGAGGATGTAAATTGACTGAGCTCGAGGGTTTGTCAAACAACGGTTGCAAAGAGGCCATAAACAGAGTTCGAAATGAATCTGCGTCGAAGCAGTCTGTCAAATGAAAGCTGGGTTTGCCAGGTACAATAATTAATTGATTTAATTTAAAAAAATGAAGACCTGTTGGTATTTATTTAGAAAAATATGGTATAAATACACACAGTGGTAGTAATAAAACATTCTTTCCCATAGTAAAAATGACTGCCGACAGCCTCGGAGGAATTTTTATTTTAAAACGAAAATATGCCCTTATAAATGTGTGTGTTTTTTTATTATTATTATTTTCTTTTTGGTACTGCAAGATTACACAGTACTGCTGTGCTCCTACAGGCAGCTGTATTCCTCGTTACTGTTGTCTTGAATAATTATTATTATTATTAATTTTTTTTTATTATTATTTTTATTATTATTTTTTATTTCTTAGCAGACGCCCTTATCCAGGGCTACTTAGTCGTAAACAAAAATACATTTCAAGAATCACAGTACAAGAATTAATACAATTAAGAGCAAGATAAAATACAATGACTTTGGTTCTAGCAAGTACAAGTTTATGACAAAATACAATTCAATAACGGAGCAAATAAGTGTCAGTTATAGTTACATCAGGATATAAAAAAATGCAAAATACTACAGATTAAATGACACTTGACAGATTCCAGTACTCTAAAGTACAGGATTAAATGCAGTAAAATAGGGAGCAGATAAGAGCAAGTAAAGTGCATTTAAGGAAGAGTGATAAGTGTCCAGATGGAAAAGAGGAGTTTCTACAGGTGCTGTCTGAAGAGGTGAGTGAGGCTCGAGGCAGGGGAGCGTAGAGGAGGTAGAGCCTAACTACTAGGGAGTCTTCTAGTGCAAGAGGAGTGGAGAGGGCGAGTGGGGGTGTAGGGAGAGATGAGGGTCTGGAGGCAGCTGGGTGCAGTCTGGTCAAGGCATCTGTAGGCGAGTACAAGAGTCTTGAACTGGATGTGAGCAGTGACCGGGAGCCAGTGGAGTTGCGTGGGAGAAGCGAGGCAGAGAGAACGCCAGACAAGCAGCGGAGTTCTGGATGAGCTGGAGTGGACGGGTGGTTGATTATCTATTACCATTGATATTCAAAGGATGCAGCAGTCCCAATTGGGTTCTAAATTAACCATTCCAAACCTAGAAAACAAGCCTTTGTTCTGACTAATTCTAATTCCGGGTTATACCTTTTTAAGATTTTAAAGACTAGATTCAGTTTTATGTCAGTTTTCACAACACACATGTTTTCAATTGTATCAAAGATTTCTGTTCATTTGAATTTATTTCCCTTTTGGAAATTAAGGAAACTGTAAAAACCAATCAAACAATGTACATGAAAATGCACACGGGTCGCGAGAGGATAAGCTATGATGTCAGTTAGAGAGCCATGAAAATAGCCCCCAGTTAATACTGTTGCATTAACCACAGTACCTCAAGTCTCAAGTAAGTGTCGGGTTTCAAGAACTGCAGAGTTCAATGGCTCCTGATTCTCACAGATCAGTGTGATCAGCTTTGTGGGTTGTACTAATGTGGATATGGAGGCTGAAATTAAAACCCTTGTTCTCTGGTACATGTGTAGTTTTGTATAGATTTGTACCATGAAAGAAAGTTTAAAGTGCAGAAGGTATCTTCTACTTTAGCTGCAAATGAGCCGATCCCAAGTTGTGCTGCTGTTCCTGTTTAAAGGCTCTCGTTGGATCTAGGCCAGGACAGTGCTCGGTCAGTGTAAATCATTCAGCCCTGTTTCCCATTATTTGTTTATTTAGCAGACGCCTTTATCCAAGGCGACTTACAGAGACTAGGGTTTGTGAACTATGCATCAGCTGCAGAGTCACTTACAATTACGTCTCACCCGAAAGACGGAGCACAAGGAGGTTAAGTGACTTGCTCAGGGTCACACAATGAGTCAGTGGCTGAGGTGGGATTTGAACCGGGGACCTCCTGGTTACAAGCCCTTACAACCTGTCTTGATTTGTCTAGACTAGAAGCCTATTTAAAACAAGTAAACATCCCGCAGCTACCCAGGGTACTATCCCAAAAGATAGATGAGCCTATTACTGAAGCAGAAATAAAAAATGTGATTAAAAGCTTGAAAAACAACAAAAAGTCCTGGTTCAGATGGATATACAAATGAGTTTTACAAATTCTGCAGTGACACTGTTTGCCCACTGTTGTTACAGGCATATTCTCATACATTAGATACTGGAATACTACCCCTCACCTGGAGGGAAGCTATTATTACCATCATACACAAGGAAGGTAAAGACCCAACGGAGTGTGGCTCATACAGACCAATTTCTCTTCTTAACACAGACCTTAAGATACTTACATCTATTTTAGCTAAGAGAGTGGAGAAAGTTATTTGGGATATTATACACCCAGACCAAACAGATTTTATTCTCGGACGTCATTCAGCAGACAATATCCGTAGACTGCTTAATATTATGGCGCATGCCCAGGGCCAGGGTACCGGTAGTATGGCATTGGCATTAGACGCTGAAAAAGCATTTGATAGGGTGTCATGGCACAGCTAATTAGAGATAATGTAGAAATTAAAGCGGTGGACGTGGGAGGGGAGGAACATAAGATATCGCTGTATGCAGATGGTGTTCTTTTATATATATCTGAACCTCTGAACTCAATACCAGCCCTCATGCTATGCATAAAGGAGTTTGGACTCTTCTCAGGGTACAAAATAAACGTGAATAAAACAGGCCCTGAATAAGATGGTCCCTCATCAGCTAAAAACTTTGTTCTCTTAAATGGCCAGTGGGGGGCACAAGATATTTAGGAATCAACATACCTCCTTCCTTAGATAACCTGTATAAAGCAAATTATGTTCAACTAATTGATTGAATTAAGGGAGACTTGGACCGCTGCTCAGCCCTACTGCTGACCTTGATAGGGAGAGTAGAAACGATTCGAATGAACGTACTCCCCAGGCTCTTATACCCCTTTCAGATGCTGCCTGTTCACATTTAATACACTGAACCGCCTGATTTCAAGATTTATTTGGCAAGGCAAACGGCCCCGAGCACGTTATAAAGTATTACCACTTCCAAAACAGGCAGGTGGGCTGGCGTTACCTGACTTAAGACTGTACGATTGGGCAGCCCAGCTACGGGCCATGACAATCTGGCTGATGGAGCTTATGGACACTAGGGGGCTTAATATAGAGCAGTCTAAATGTACACAGATCCCACTGTCAACAGTCCCGTTTGTGGGAGGGAAGGGAATAGGCGGCTCTGTTGGTAGATGGTCTTTACTCACGCTACAGGTCTGGAAAAGCGGGCAACGAACTTACCATTTGCCCTTGTCAATTTCTACACTAACAAGTATCGCTCATGTTAATGATTTTGTACCTTTGTCACTTGATGCAGGGTTTAAAAAATGGTCTCACTTAAATCTGCACATTGTACACCAGCTATTGCGGCATAATCAATTAATATCCTTTGAACAATTAAGAACAGACTTTCAGCTTCCTCAGAATGATTTTTTTCACTACCTGCAAATTAGACACTATTTATTCAAAGAGAAGGAGTGGGGGAAAGTAACAAGAAACCCCTCGCCCATTGAGCAATACTTTACTAAAATCCAGAAAGGGGAATATAGTGGTAAGCAAATAGCTGGTATGTATCGAGCCCTAATTTCTATGGGAACACACAATACAAATTATATAAGACGGAAATGGGAAGCTGAACTTCAACGGGAAATCACAGTTGAAATATGGGCAGGAATATGTAGCGAGGCCCACAAAGTTACCAATGCAAATATATGGCGGGAATTTCAGTGGAAAATTATAAGTAGATATTTTAGAACCCCGCAGATAGTGACAAAGATTAACCTTGCTTTGACTGCGGACTCACCATGCAGCCACCCATGAGTTACAGCATCGGAGGGCAACTTACAGGCAAGCCCGCAGGCGCCCGGCCAGACTACAGGGGTCGCTGGTGCGCGGTGAGCTGAAGACACCCTGGCCGACCTAACCCTCCCTCCCCGGGCGACGCCGGCCAATTGAGCCGCCTCCTGGGAGCTCCGTCCTCGGTAACAAATGACAGCACTCTGTTTTAGTAAGGAAGCAAGTACCACTATTTTTAGGCTTTATAGTGTTCTGAAATACTGTCAACTTAAGTTTATTTAATGTTTAAACAGGTCTGGTAAATATCCGCAAAATCCTAATTTTATTCCGCAACATACGTAAATTTACCGCGATTTCAGTAGACCCCTAGTCATATCAAACACACTTTGCTCAACAACATGTACGATACATAATAAACTTCTGCTCTATCACCAGTAGAATAACATTAACAATAATACCCACAATAACAGGCTTTGAAATATCAGTGAAAATACAATTCTTTACACTTTCAAATTCTAAGCAAGTTACAAGCTTGCCAGTGCCATTAATCAAACAAACTTTTTTTTTTTTTTTTTACAAATAGTTCCCCGTTGTAAAAATATATCTTCGTCATGTGGATGGCTATTGTAAAATAGAAGCTGCACATTCTCCAGCCAGACTGTCGCGAGATGCTGGTGCTGAACACAGAAAACAATCCCAAGTTTTTACGATTCTTTCCATTCAATGTATGTTTAGCGCTTCCCATGTGCTCTACAATGGCGTGCCTATACGTGTAATCTACAGCCTTGCTGCATGAAGTACAAAACAGCACATTACCATCGACGTGAAACCCGTCCTTGCCAAACTCGCTGATCCACTCATTAGGGGTGATTGTTATTGTTTTCTGAATCTGGGCTGCCTTTTCTTTTTTTTGAGCGTTCACATATGAGAAGAGGCGGTCCTGAGGCAGCCTTAAATTGCATGTGTGAACGGGGTTACACCCAGGTTTTGCACGCATCGTTTTTAAAAAGCACACCAAGCTACACAAAGTAATCCTCCCAGGGAGCCAAGTTTTCTCTGTTTTGAAGTCCTTTTGTAGTTCATAAACAGATTTTGTAGTGAACCGTTATACCTATCAATTTTGTAATTGTTAGACAGGTTTTTATTAAATCATTTTTTTGTTTTTTTTTTAAACCTGTGCTATGGTAAACAGTGCTATGATGACAATACTTGAGCAGTAGGGTAAAAAACTTGTTCTGAGAGAAACATAAGTATTGTGAAAGTGTAGCTTTTAATGGGATCAGTACCACTAAAAGCAATGGTATAGAGTACTGTATTCATGGAGGTGTTAACATTAAAAACTACTTCAGAATATTTTGCAGTAGTTTTTTCTGAAGTGTTGCTATTTATCACAAAGTATTTGAATTGGTTTCTTGTGGCTCTGAAGTGTTGCTGTGTGGGGCAGATGTCTCTGAAAAGGCAGGAGATGGAATGCTATTGGGTCAGTTTGAGAGTGCTTCCACATTCTGAGAAACGGGAGACTGCAGGGCACTGGTAGTGATAGGATTTAAACAGAACTTCATTCTGAGAAACGGGAGTCTGCAGGGCACTGGTAGTGATAGGATTTAAACAGAACTTCATTCTGAGAAACAGGAATCTTTTTACAGCGTGCCTTGTCACATGGTGTTCCTCCTAGGCTCGGACGACTGCACCGTGCGCTTCTGGGAGGTGAGCTCGGCTCGCTGCATGAAGACAGTGGAAGTGGAAGGAGCTGTAAAGAGCATCGCCTGGAACCCCAACCCAGCTCTGTCTCTCGTTGCTGCCTCTCTGTAAGTTTCACTGAGATTGATTTGAACTCTAGAATCTGGTGCATTTATCTGTGATTTTTATTAATTCATAAAAAAATGATGATAATAACCATAAAGAAAATAGTGTTGACATAGCAACCTTTTAGGACAGAAATGTACAATATCTTGGCTATAGGCCATTTAACACTAGAACTATAATAAAATAAACATTTCAAAAGAAAATATTGTGTAACCAACTGTAAACTGGTTATATGTAGGCCTACATACACAATTGTAAAATCGAAATAATTATTTGAAACGTAATATAAAAAAAATAATAACTCAGTTCTCATTGTGTAACAGGAATGCGCATTCAGGGAAACATACTTCAAAGTAGCCCTCATATTAGCACAATCCACACAGACGTAACGTTTATTAACATGCCGTGTGCATTTACCACATACTGCTCTTTCACACTGAGCACGGATATCAGGAGTTTTATTTGTATTTGTGGAAGGGTGGTGGGCAATTCACTGACACATTCGGGAGACAGGTTTTATTTGAAACACTGCACTGGTGCTCAGTTTTATTTAGGTAATTTTTATTTTTATTGTTTGTCGCCAGATGGCGCTGGTGATGCAACTCCCCTTATACCAAGAATGGTATCCGTCAGCACGCACAGGTGCTCTGAAATAATAATGAAAACCAAAGGCGAAATAAAAAGAGAATATAAAACACAGTAATAAAACTACAAAATAAAGGTGCTGCTTACGCAGTGCCCCCACTGCCACTAAGCCGGTCAGTTCAGGTCTCCGTCCTACGCTCAGCTGTTCTCTATACACTGGGATGGCCAGAGTTCCCTGTATATCTACACATGTCCCCTTGGGTACGTAATTTATTTTAATTCTTGTTTTATTTGTTTAAGCTGGGCTGTCTTCCTCAGCCGTGCTTGCCTGTTTTGTTCTCTCTTCAACCGCTGGCATTCCTGCCTGGTCTTTGTTTACAGTGGCGTCTTCCGTCAGCATCACGGGGTATCCCCTGTCAGGCCACCCAAATGCATAACCAAGCACAGTTCTTATGACCTCTCAACCCCCCAAGGCCCGCCTCCCAACCACTCAGAGAGAGGGAAAGCCAACACATCTTACTCCCAACCTCTCCGTGTCATTGCCATGATTGACAGGCGGATCTTACGAGGCTGCTGCCCCCTTCCTGCAGAACCACACATGCGCCAGACAGTCAGCACAGATCTCCCCATTACAGTATTGCATTTAGTTACCTGGCATTGTTTTCTGTTGCGTGTGTCACTTGATGTGCACTGTATCCAGGTTGAGCTGCGTTTCCCTGCCGCTTTGCAGTTTTCTGATCACAAGAGATCTCTCATACTGATATTTTCCCCGGTGCATTCCTTGTACAAAACAAAGGAATTGATGGCTGCCATGTCCAGTGCATTGTAAAATACAGCAACTGGACACCGGTGATTGCTTTCACTGGGTACTAAGTTTTTTGCGCAGATGGTGGAAACTCTTCTCGTTTTGTTTACTGTTCCAACCAGGCTTTTTTTTTTTTCTTCAACTGTTTTGCTAATTACAGTGAAAAAAGTGTAATTGGTAACATTCATCCCTTTTCCTAAGCACGGTTACATCAGCCTAAGTACCACATTGTCACCCAGTCTCTGACTAGCTGGGTGAGATTCATCTTTGCACAGGTAGGGGTAGAGTCCGCTGCCAGCCCTCAAAATGACTACCGTGGCGGTTCTACTGTTAACCGCTTGCGGTCCTATGTCGGACCAAGTCCGACATTTACAATTTTTCTTTTCCGGTCCAATGTCAGACCCTGTCCGACATCAAAAAGACGTCAAGAACAGGTCTCTAGTTTGTTTTTTCTCCGGAAAAAGCCGAGAAAACCTTTCAATGGCCGAGTGAGACTGGTGGGGGAATCTGAGCTATACACAGTCCCTTCACCGCAGACATAACACGGACATAAACAAACGAGATAGCTGCTTCCGCATCCAGCGCTCAAATATCACAGACATTTGCCAAGATATTTTTATTACTTTTTATAGTAATAAAATAATGACTTGGATAGCATTATTGAGGACTTTGGTGATAAAACGAGTGATCAAGAGATAATTTATCAGTATACACTACTGTGAAGGGGTATGTGATAAATACAGTGAACAAGGAGTGGGGCAGGGCTGGAAATGCAGAAATGAGTGTCCTGTTGATATGCAGTGCCTTTTAAACCTGTTTTACTATGAATAATGTTACTTTTAAACAGCACATGTAAAATAAACCAAACCACGCATGTGAAAATAAATTGGACCTGACGCGCCTGATAGGCGCTGAATAAATGAACCGCAAAGGGTTGAGACGCACATAATTAAGGCTGACTTGTTCTGCGAGCAGGTTGACATTGTGTAATGCTTTGCAGGGAGCGGTGTGTGGTCGTGCTGAACCCTGGTATGGGGGATATCCTGGTCTCCAGCGTCACGGAGCAGCTCATCTCCTCGTACGTGGAGCCGGAGGAGGAGAAGACCCAGGCAGTGCAGTGGGTCATCCCTGAGACGGAGACCTCGGAGAAGGGAGTCCGGCTCATCATCAGACATCCAAAGGTACACTTCTGTTTTTTTTTAAAACTGACGGATTTCTTTTTTTCTGGCTGAACCAGTGAAGTCGATCATATTTTCTCACCACAATGGAGTTCTTTCCTGCCAGGACCAGAGCCGTAGGACGTGAGAGGGCTGTGTCTGTGCTCCTGGCCCAGCAGAAGGAAAGATGGCGCACTTCCATAAACTCAGCACGCACTTACATGATTTGTAATTGGAGTAACTATTTTTTGAATAAAAGTACCACAGAAAAAAAAATAAATAAATAAATAAAAAATTAAAAATGAGTCCCTGGAAATAATAAATATAATAATTTAAAATCATCCCTCACGCCACGCTCAGTCCTGTTTCCCTCACGCCGCGCTCAGTCCCGTTTCCTCCACGCCGCGCTCAGTCCCGTTTCCCCACGCCGCGCTCAGTCCCGTTTCCCCACGCCGCGCTCAGTCCCGTTTCCCCACGCCGCGCTCAGTCCCGTTTCCCCACGCGCGCTCAGTCCCGTTTCCCCACGCCGCGCTCAGTCCCGTTTCCCCACGCCGCGCTCAGTCCCGTTTCCCCACGCGCTCAGTCCCGTTTCCCCCCGCGCTCAGTCCCGTTTCCCCACGCCGCGCTCAGTCCCGTTTCCCCACGCCGCGCTCAGTCCCGTTTCCCCACGCCGCTCAGTCCTGTTTCCCCACGCCGCGCTCAGTCCTGCTTTCCCCGCGCGCTCAGTCCTGTTTCCCCACGCCGCGCTCAGTCCTGCTTTCCCCACGCCGCGCTCAGTCCTGCTTCCCCACGCGCGCTCAGTCCCGCTTCCCGCCGCGCTCAGTCCTGTTTCCCCACGCCGCGCCAGTCCTGCTTCCCCGCCGCGCTCAGTCCTGTTTCCCCACGCGCGCTCAGTCCTGTTTCCCCACGCCGCGCTCAGTCCTGTTTCCCCACGCGCTCAGTCCTGTTTCCCCCGCGCGCTCAGTCCTGCTTCCCCACGCCGCGCTCAGTCCTGTTTCCCCGCCGCGCTCAGTCCTGCTTTCCCCACGCGCGCTCAGTCCTGCTTCCCCGCCGCGCTCAGTCCTGCTTCCCCACGCCGCGCTCAGTCCTGCTTCCCACGCCGCGCCAGTCCTGCTTTCCCCACGCCGCCAGTCCCGTTTCCCCACGCCGCGCCAGTCCCGCTTCCCCACGCCGCGCCAGTCCTGCTTTCCCCACGCGCGCTCAGTCCTGCTTTCCCCACGCCGCGCCAGTCCTGCTTTCCCCACGCCGCTCAGTCCTGCTTTCCCCACGCCGCGCTCAGTCCTGCTTTCCCCACGCCGCGCTCAGTCCTGTTTCCCCACGCGCGCCAGTCCTGTTTCCCCACGCCGCCAGTCCTGCTTCCCCACGCCGCTCAGTCCTGCTTCCCCACGCCGCGCTCAGTCCTGCTTTCCCCGCCGCGCTCAGTCCCGCTTCCCCGCGCGCTCAGTCCTGCTTTCCCCACGCGCGCTCAGTCCCGCTTTCCCCGCCGCGCCAGTCCCGCTTCCCCACGCCGCGCCAGTCCTGCTTTCCCCACGCCGCGCTCAGTCCTGTTTCCCCCCCACGCTGCGCTCAGTCCTGATGCTGCCTGTTTCCATCTCTCCTGTGCAGTCTGTGAAGCAGGTGACCTGGCACGGGAAGGGAGATTACCTAGCCAGTGTTATGCCAGACAACGGCAACACGCAGGTGCTGATCCACCAGCTGAGCAAGCGCCGGAGCCAGAACCCTTTCCGCAAGAACAAGGGGCTGGTGCAGTGCGTGGCCTTCCACCCCAGCCGGCCTGCCTTCTTCGTGGCCACGCAGCGCTACGTCCGTGTCTACAACCTCATCAAGCAGGAGCTCACCAAGAAGCTGCTGGCCAACTGCAAGTGGGTTTCCAGCATGGCGATCCATCCTGGAGGTGAGTCCCATCACACAGTAAGGTTTTGAAGGGTCAGGGGTTTTTAGGGTATAAGCTTTTTAAGCAACTTCTTTCATTTAAAAAATAAAATTAAATGTAAGTTGTTTATAAAAACATGCGTTTTGTATCACACTCTGGAGTCGTCACTGAAGCACTGTTCTGAAATTGATTTAGGGAATATAGAAATTGAGGCATCTGTAATACACATTTTATACTGGTAGCTGCAGGAGACGAAGCAATGTTTTAGGCTAATACACATACTGTACATGTCCATGTGTTTGAGTGGGTTGTGTGCCCTGATCCTTCAGGTGACAATGTGATCTGTGGGAGCTATGACAGCAGACTGACCTGGTTTGATCTGGATCTCTCTACAAAACCTTACAAAGTCCTCCGGTGAGTAAGAACAGCTCAAGTGGAATAAAGTGTTCTGCTGAAATGTGTTGAAAGTCTTTTACACTCCCAAAGGTACTCTTTAGCTGTAGGGGTATAAGCTCCCTCCTAGAAAACATGCTTTCTTACCTCGTCTGAACTCCACACAACGTGAACTTCCGGTCTCCATGTCGCTTGGGTCAGGAGAAAGAACCAGATCTCTTTCCCAGAGATCCCTTTTATAATCCTCATTGGCGCCCAATACGTGCTCCTCCTCATAAACCCCCTCCCCCCCTCATATCCAAGTCAGATCGTCCAAATTTCTCCTGCGCTGCTTGGGTAAGGACCAACGTGCATTGCGCTTTGTTATTTTTGTTTGGGGGGGGGGGGAAAGTATAGGGTTAGTTTTTTTTTCCTCTTCCCCTTTTCTCTTCATTTTCTGCTTCTATGCCTTCCATCTGTTCTAAGTGTGATTCCCCCCTTTCTCCATCTTCTAACACAAACTTATGTTTAATGTGTGTAGACATGTCAGTCATCCCACTCACAAGGAAGCTCCTTCCCCTTTGGTGGGTCACCGCTCTGATAAAGGTTGTTCTACACCCTCTACTTCTGAAAGAGCAGACAGCTGGGGTTCAGAACGAGAAAATCCACACACTCCCGCAGCAGCAGGGAGAGAGACGTGCCGGCAAAATCAGCGACCGCCATTACGGAGGCTCCTTCAGCCAGGGCTCAACCATCCCCTTCACAGCCACCAATGCCTAAAGATCTTTATTTTCAATGGCTAAAGGAATATGAGCAGTCAAAGCTGGCTCAGCCTTTACAGCCTCTAGCTCATACAGCAAGTTCTGGTACAGTTGCACCAGGAAGTACCCAGGAGCAATACTTTCCAGGTGCCCCCACCCTAGGAGATGATGATGTCATTGACTCCGCCCCTGAGGAGGACGTTTTTGAGTACACAGACGGTCCCTCTCCCATATACACAGATGCAGATGCTGTACTGAGAAGGATTTCATCCTCTCTCAAGGTACAAACCCAGACCTGTGCAGATCAGGATGACCTCCTTAGCATCTTGGATGCAGGAGATAAAAAAGTTTTTGAAGGGCTCCCCTTCCATGAGGCGGTCTGGAGGCATGTTGAGGCTGTTTGGCAAAGATCTGCTACTTCTGCACCATGCCTGCCCAGAGTAGATAAATTCTACAGGGTACCAGTGGATCATAAAAAACACCTTTTCAAACAGCCTAAACTGGATAGTATGATGGCTACACCAACTGCAGGTATGTCCTCTAGATCTGCTTCTTTTGAATGGATCTGATAAAAAAAATTATAATTTCTTTAAAAAAAAGATTACTCTGCCTCTACATGCAGCATGCGGATCAACAATTCTCAGATCCATGCAACAAAATACCAGCATGTGCTGTGGAACCAGCTTTCCACAATTTTACAGTCCCCTACACCTGAAAATCTAGAGGTGGCCATGCAGCTGGCAGAAGGGAAAAACACCGCAAAACTTCAACTGCAAGCAGCATGTGACACCATTGATACGAACGCCAGAGCTGTGGCTAATGTCATCTCTGCAAGACGGTGCGTCCAAATGAAAACATCTTCTCTGTCTGTGGACACCCAGACAAAAATATTGGAGATACCCTTTCAGGGTGATCTTTTATTTGGCGCCAGCCTGAAGGATTCCCTGTCTGACATGAAGGAGGCTAGACAGGTGATTAGATCTTGCTCTAATACAGGAAGAGGTGCAAAGGTCATTCAGAAACCAGCCACCTCCACCATGGTTCAACAGGCAGGGCCACTTTCAACGTGGCCAGGAGTTCAAATCACGTAGAACAGGACGTGGCTATTATAAAGAGGGAGTTAGTCCCTCTACCTCCTCCTGACATTTTCTCAGCCTTCCAACCCTACCAACCCCATCCACTGCCAGCGGGAGGATGGGTGTAACATTTTGTAACCAGGTGGGGAAAAAATTACATCAGACCCCTGGGGCCTGAGGCTTATTCAGCAGGGTAACAGGATTCCGTTCCATGTTTTACCACCATCAACAGGCATCATCCAGACAGTTTCAGACTGGTCAAGGCCAAGGGGCATTCACAAGGAATACAGAAAATATCTCTGATTCTCCATCGAAAACCGCCAATTCCAGTTCCACTTCCTTTTGGGATCTCCATAGCCGCCAGGGTATTCACTAAGGTAATGGCTGTGGTAACTGCACATCTCTGGGGCATGGGCATCCACGTCTATCCATACATAGACGACTGGCTGGTAAGAGCTCCTTCCAGAGAAAAGGCTTTGGAACACAAAGACAAGGTACTCGGGATTTGGGCTTACTGGTCAACGAAGAGAAGTCGTCTCTCATCCCACCACAGTCTCTAATCTTGGGAGCACAGTTCAATACAATCTCAGGAAGAGTTTACCTCACAGAAGGAAGAGCTGCTGCAATCCGACACATCGCAAAACATTTCAAAATAGGAGCCAGAATAACAGCACGTTCCTATCAGTAGTTTCTGGGGCACATGGTAGCATCAGTCTTCCTACTAAGAGATGCGGCGTTACATATGAACACTCACAGAGGTGCCTCCATTCTTCTTGGAACCACACCCTCCCACACTCCCAGCGCATCAAGGTCTCCCCAGGGGCAGCCACAGAAGCCAGATGGTGGCAGCTTTCAACTCGGGTATGTATAGGGATGCCGCTATCTCCACATCCACATACTCTCTGTCTATATACAGATGCCTCCCTGTTGGGGTGGGGAGCACACCTAGCAGACGCTCAGGTCCAGGGCACGTGGTCACCCAAACAGAAATCTCGCCACATAAATTATTTGGAGCTCTTAGCAATCTCCCTGACACTAAAGCACTTCACCCCAATATTGAAGCAAAAAACAGTACTGATCCTCACAGACAACACCACAGCAGTAAAGTACATAA
This sequence comes from Acipenser oxyrinchus oxyrinchus, assembly GCA_030684275.1. NCBI lineage: Eukaryota > Metazoa > Chordata > Actinopteri > Acipenseriformes > Acipenseridae > Acipenser > Acipenser oxyrinchus. The sequence continues at coordinate 103,586,472 of CM060250.1, read as the reverse complement.
ACCATCAGGGAAGCACAAGATCATGGGACCTCTGCACACTAGCCATGAACATCTGGAACTGGTGCAGAACACGGGACATCTCTATAAAAGCAACTTTATTTACCAGGACTCGACAACGGTGTGGCAGACCTGCTCAGCAGGGTAATGGCATCCCACGAACAGAGGATTCGGCCAGACATCCTGGAGTGGGTATTCAACAAACTAGGTCACCAAAAAATTAGACCTGTTTGCAACAGCAGAAAACACCCAGCTGCCACTCTTCTGCCCTTGTGTTCATCAGGAGGCAGCAATGGCAACAGACGGTCTGTCCATTTCATGGTCAAACATCCTGATGTACGCATACCCACCCTTACCTCTAATCCCGGAGGTACTCAGGAAGGTGAGGAGACAGAGCCAGTCTCATATTTGTAGCCCGCTACTGGCCCAAGAGGTATTGGTTCTCGGAGATTCTACAACTAACCGAGACAGGATCCATGCACTTTCCACTAAACCCTGGCCTGTTATCTCAGAACAGGGGGGAGACTACTACACCACAGTCCAGCACTTTTTCAACTTGCTGCTTGGCGATTGAACGGCAATAATTGACTGATAGGAGGCTATCTGAACAAGTGGTAAACATTTTTACATCCACCTTGCAAACCTATACAGGTAAATGGAGGGAGTTTGTTTCCTGGTGCAAATCAAAATCCTTACACCATTCAAACATTCCCATCTCGGAATTTCTATCTTACCTCAGCCACTTATTCCATAAGGGTCTCTCCCTGTCCTCTATGAAGGTTCATGTTGCTGCAATCTCCAGCATTTTACCTGGCTGGGATAATCACCAGGTGGGCTCCCATCTGTTAGTTACCAGATTTATTAAGGGACTGAACCAACTAAAACCCAAGAGGAAACGTGTTATTCCACAATGGAGCCACAGTCTGGTACTTAATAAGCTCTTAGGACCACCATTTGAGCCCATGGCAGCTTGTGACATGAAGTACCTGACATGGAAAATGGCATTCTTGATGGCAGTGACATCGTCAAGAAGGGTAAGCGAGCTCCAAGCTCTGGTTATTGACGTGCCATGTTTTCAGTAAGGACAGGACTGTGTGCAGAACTAATCCTCAATTCTTACCAAAGGTGGTAACTGAATTCTATATAAATCAAACCACAACATTTCCAGATTTCTACCCAAAACAAATCAAGGGAAGAAGCTAGACTTCATCTTATAGATGTCAGAAGAGCCCTAAACTTCTACATCCACGGGACCATTGGTAGCAGACCATCAGGGCAACTTTTTATCTCTTTTAACTCACCAGACAACGGGAAACCTGTCTCCTAAACAGATGATTTCGTGCTGGATAACGTCATGCATTGAGTTCTGTTACAGGCTTGACAGCAAAACAGTTCCAAACCCATCAAAGCCCACTCAGTAAGGGGAGTGGCTACTACTTGAGCAAAATTAAAATCTGTTTCGATTCGGGACATCTGCAGGGCTGCCACTTGGGCATCTTTCGATACTTTTATCAAACATTATAACTGCAATGTATCGTGCTCTCAACCTAGCTTTGCTTGTTCAGTTTTATCTGTGGTTTCTTCTACTAGCATCTAACCTACCACCCTTCAGTCTACATTGGTACAGTTCACATTGTGTGGAGTTCATCAGATGAAGTAAGAATACGAAGATTACCTGTAATATGGTTTCTTCATTGGATGATGAACTCCACACACCTATATCCCACCCTCCTGCCCCCCTTCTCTTTTCATTACTATTTTTTCTTGTTTTGTTTACTTTGGTGAAATTTGGACAACCTGACTTGGATATGAGGTGGGGGTTTTATGGAGGAGGCGCACATATTTGGCACCAATGAGGATTATAAAAAGGATCTCTGGGAAAGAGATCTGGTTCTTTCTCCTGACCCAAGCGACATGGAGACCGGAAGTTCATGTTGTGTGGAGTTCATCATCCAATGAAGAAACCATATTCCAGGTAATCTTTGTATTACACTAACAGGGTGGCCAGTCAGCCCTTCCACCATCCAGACCCTGAAACAGCTGATTTATCTCTTTTTACCTGTTAAACCTGGAGTGTGTGTTCCTGCTCACTGCAGTGTGGATTTTACCTTCTGTCTGTAGGCCAGCAAGCAATACAAAAAAATCACCTACCTTTTCCATGTTGTATTGTTACACTGATCGGTTTACACCTCTTGGCTTGCACTGCATTTTCACAATGTACTTTTAAAGGTAGCAGCCTTCTTAAATGTGTGACAATATGGGCGCAGTACTGCACCCAATTATGCCGTTTTAAGGGTTGCTCAACAAAAACCACAGACTAAAGGAAACTTAAGTCTGAAACATGTATATCAATTTAATTAAAATTCTAACATCTTTTGATTCTTTCAGACACCACAAGAAGGCACTCCGCGGAGTAGCTTTCCACAAGAGCTACCCTCTGTTTGCCTCTGCCTCCGATGATGGTACTGTCATCGTCTGCCACGGCACGGTGTACAAGTAAGTCTCTACTGTCCCACAGCCCATTGTGCTAAAACAACTACATTGGAAAGAAACTACCCCCTAATGTGTTACACCCTACTCACAAGGGTATTGTGTGCATACTGAAGAATTACAAATGTAATACTGATCCACAAAAAGGGAGACAAAACTGAACCAGGTAACTACAGACCAATAAGCCTGACTTCTATTATATGTAAACTTATGTAAACCTGTAATAAGATCCAAAATGGAAAATTACCTATATGGTAACAGTATCCTGGGAGACAGTCAGCATGGTTTTAGGAAAGGGAGGTCGTGTCTAACTAACCTGCTTGATTTCTTTTGAGGATGCAACATCAACAATGGATCATTGCAAAGCATATGACATGCTTTATTTAGATTTCCAGAAAGTTTTTGACAAAGTCCTGTATAAAAGATTAATCCTCAAACTGAACGTAGTAGGGATTCAAGGAAATGCATGCACATGGATTAGGGAGTGTTTAACATGTAGAAAACAGAAAGTACTGATTAGAGGAGAAACCTCAAAATGGAGTGAGGTAACCAGTGGAGTACCACAGGGATCAATATTAGGTCCTCTGCTCTTCCTAATCTACATTAATGACTTAGATTCTGTTATATTAAGCAAACATATTAAATTTGCAGACGACACAAAAATAGGAGGAGTGGCAAACACTTTTGCAGCAGCAAAGGTCATTCAAAATGATCTAGACAGCATTCAGAACTGGGCAGACACGTGGCAAGTTACATTTAATATAGAAAAGTGTAAGGTACTGCACGCAGGCAATAGAATGTGCATTAAAAATACCATATGGGAAATACTGAAATTGAAGAGGAATCTATGAAAAAGATCTAGTTTATGATGTCTTCATCTAGACAATGTGGAGAAGCTATAAAAAAGCCAACAAATTCCTTGGATATATAGTGAAAAGTGTTGAATTTAAATCAAGGGAAAATGTTAAAACTTTACAGTACATTAGTAAGACCTCATTTAGAATATTGTGTTCAGTTCTGGTCACCTCGCTACAAAAATTATATTGCTGCTGTAGAAAGAGTGCAAAGAAGAGCGACCAGAATTATTCCGGTTTTAAAAGGCATGTCATATGCAGACAGGCTAAAAGAATTGAATCTATTCAGTCTTGAACAAAGAAGACTACGAGGCAATCTGATTCAAGCATTCAAAATTCTAAAAGGTATAGACAATGTCGACCCAGGGGACTTTTTTTAACTGAAAAAAGTAACAAGGCCCAGGGGTCACAAATGGAGATTAGATAAAGGGGCATTCAGAACAGAAAATAGGAGGCACTTCTTTACACAGAGAATTGTGGGAGTCTGGAACCAACTCCCCAGTAATGTTGTTGAAGCCGACACCCTGGGATCCTTCAAGAAGCTGCTTGATGAGATTCTGGGATCAATAAGCTACTAACAACCAAACGAACAAGATGGGCTGAATGGCCTCCCCTCGTATTGTAACCTTTTTATGTTGTTATGTTCTAATAGAGAACAGTAACTTTAATGAAAATAAAACAAAGCCTCGCTCCTCAGCCTGACTCTTTCTTTCTTTGTTCGTCCCTCTCGTTTGCAGTGACTTGCTGCAGAACCCTCTAATTGTCCCTGTGAAGGTACTGAAGGGTCATGAGATCACAAGGGATCTGGGAGTCCTGGACGTGGCGTTCCACCCCACTCAGCCCTGGGTGTTCTCCTCCGGAGCCGATTCCACCATCCGGCTGTTCACCTGAATGGGGGGGGGCGGGGGTAGAATACATGTGTCTTGCAAGGGTTCTGAGGTAGAATACATGTGTCTTGCAGGGGTTCTCGGGTAGAATACATGTGTCTTGCAGGGGTTCTGTAGATTTGGCATCGGTGGAAACAACAAAGCTCTAGAGATTAAGGCTGAAGGAAATAAAGAATAATGTACCATTCAATGGATGTTTCATCAATAAGAAATTATTAAAGGTAAAATATGTAAGACAGTAGTCCACCAGAGAAACCAATGTTCTGTGACTTGAAATATGTAGATGCATCTTTTTATTAAATCATGTCCTTATTGTACTTTTTTGTTTGTTTCTTTTTTTGTGGTGGTATCCCAATTCAAATAACTGGTAACAGTGCTTGATGCAAATTTTTCAAAAATGTTGTGTTACTGTAACACTGTACTTTCCTGAAGTGAGTTCTTGTATTTTTATTACCAGATAGTACAACATTGCTGCTATTACTGCTTGAAGGTTTTAGCAGTGAAATATACTTGATGCATTCTGCAGTATTCATCTGTTAACACCAGCAGTGCCCCAAGACCAGTGGCAGAAAATGTATTTTATCCTTATAATGCTAAAAAAGCTTGGCAAATTTCAAATCTGCCAGACAGAGGCTGTGTGTCATACCCTGCATGTGTGTCATACCCTGCATGTGTGAGCACTCCCTGCATGTGTGTAATACCCTGCATGTGTGAGCACTCTGATTGCATGTAATACCCTGCATGTGTGTCATACCCTGCATGTGTGTCATACCCTGCATATGTGAGCACTCCCTGGCTGTGTGTCATACCCTGCATGTGTGAGCACTCCCTGCACGTGTGTCATACCCTGCATGTGTGAGCACTCTCTGGCTGTGTGTCATACCCTGCATGTGTGAGCACTCCCTGCACGTGTGTCATACCCTGCATGTGTGAGCACTCTCTGGCTGTGTGTAATACCCTGCATGTGTGAGCACTCCCTGGCTGTGTGTCATACCCTGCATGTGTGAGCACTCCCTGCACGTGTGTCATACCCTGCATGTGTGAGCACTCTCTGGCTGTGTGTAATACCCTGCATGTGTGAGCACTCTCTGGCTGTGTGTAATACCCTGCATGTGTGAGCACTCTCTGGCTGTGTGTAATACTCTGCATATGTGTAATACCCTGCATGTGTGAGCACTCTCTGGCTGTGTGTAATACCCTGCATGTGTGAGCACTCTCTGGCTGTGTGTAATACCCTGCATGTGTGTAATACCCTGCATGTGTGAGCACTCTGATTGCATGTAATACCCTGCATGTGTGTCATACCCTGCATGTGTGAGCACTCTCTGGCTGTGTGTCATACCCTGCATGTGTGTAATACCCTGCATGTGTGAGCACTCTCTGGCTGTGTGTAATGCCCTGCATGTGTGTAATACCCTGCATGTGTGAGCACTCTCTGGCTGTGTGTAATACCCTGCATGCGTGAGCACTCTGGCTGTGTGTAATACTCTGCATGTGTGTAATACCCTGCATGTGTGAGCACTCTCTGGCTGTGTGTAATACCCTGCATGTGTGTCATACCCTGCATGTGTGAGCACTCTCTGGCTGTGTGTCATACCCTGCATGTGTGTAATACCCTGCATGTGTGAGCACTCTCTGGCTGTGTGTAATACCCTGCATGTGTGTAATACCCTGCATGTGTGAGCACTCTCTGGCTGTGTGTAATACCCTGCATGCGTGAGCACTCTGGCTGTGTGTAATACTCTGCATGTGTGTAATACCCTGCATGTGTGAGCACTCTCTGGCTGTGTGTAATACCCTGCATGTGTGTAATACCCTGCATGTGTGAGCACTCTCTGGCTGTGTGTAATACCCTGCATGTGTGTAATACCCTGCATGTGTGAGCACTCTCTGGCTGTGTGTAATACCCTGCATGTGTGAGCACTCTCTGGCTGTGTGTAATACCCTGCATGTGTGTAATACCCTGCATGTGTGAGCACTCTCTGGCTGTGTGTAATACCCTGCATGTGTGTAATACCCTGCATGTGTGAGCACTCTCTGGCTGTGTGTAATACCCTGCATGTGTGTAATACCCTGCATGTGTGAGCACTCTCTGGCTGTGTGTAATACCCTGCATGTGTGAGCACTCTCTGGCTGTGTGTAATACCCTGCATGTGTGTAATACCCTGCATGTGTGAGCACTCTCTGGCTGTGTGTAATACCCTGCATGTGTGAGCACTCTCTGGCTGTGTGTAATACCCTGCATGTGTGAGCACTCTCTGGCTGTGTGTAATACCCTGCATGTGTGTAATACCCTGCATGTGTGAGCACTCTCTGGCTGTGTGTAATACCCTGCATGTGTGTAATACCCTGCATGTGTGAGCACTCTCTGGCTGTGTGTAATACCCTGCATGTGTGAGCACTCTCTGGCTGTGTGTAATACCCTGCATGTGTGTAATACCCTGCATGTGTGAGCACTCTCTGGCTGTGTGTAATACCCTGCATGTGTGAGCACTCTCTGGCTGTGTGTAATACCCTGCATGTGTGTAATACCCTGCATGTGTGAGCACTCTCTGGCTGTGTGTAATACCCTGCATGTGTGAGCACTCTCTGGCTGTGTGTAATACCCTGCATGTGTGAGCACTCTCTGGCTGTGTGTAATACCCTGCATGTGTGTAATACCCTGCATGTGTGTAATACCCTGCATGTGTGAGCACTCTCTGGCTGTGTGTAATACCCTGCATGTGTGTAATACTCTGCATGTGTGAGCACTCTCTGGCTGTGTGTAATACCCTGCATGTGTGTAATACCCTGCATGTGTGAGCACTCTCTGGCTGTGTGTAATACCCTGCATGTGTGTAATACCCTGCATGTGTGAGCACTCTCTGGCTGTGTGTAATACTCTGCATGTGTGTAATACCCTGCATGTGTGAGCACTCTCTGGCTGTGTGTAATACCCTGCATGTGTGTAATACCCTGCATGTGTGAGCACTCTCTGGCTGTGTGTAATACCCTGCATGTGTGAGCACTCTCTGGCTGTGTGTAATACCCTGCATGTGTGAGCACTCTCTGGCTGTGTGTCATACCCTGCATGTGTGAGCACTCTCTGGCTGTGTGTAATACCCTGCATGTGTGTAATACCCTGCATGTGTGAGCACTCTCTGGCTGTGTGTAATACCCTGCATGTGTGAGCACTCTGGCTGTGTGTAATACCCTGCATGTGTGAGCACTCTCTGGCTGTGTGTAATACCCTGCATGTGTGTAATACCCTGCATGTGTGTAATACCCTGCATGTGTGAGCACTCTGGCTGTGTGTAATACCCTGCATGTGTGAGCACTCTCTGGCTGTGTGTAATACCCTGCATGTGTGTAATACCCTGCATGTGTGTAATACCCTGCATGTGTGTAATACCCTGCATGTGTGAGCACTCTCTGGCTGTGTGTAATACCCTGCATGTGTGAGCACTCTCTGGCTGTGTGTAATACCCTGCATGTGTGAGCACTCTCTGGCTGTGTGTACATACCCTGCATGTGTGAGCACTCTCTGGCTGTGTGTAATACCCTGCATGTGTGAGCACTCTCTGGCTACCCTGCTGTGTAATACCCTGCATGTGTGAGCACTCTCTGGCTGTGTGTAATACCCTGCATGTGTGAGCACTCTCTGGCTGTGTGTAATACCCTGCATGTGTGAGCACTCTCTGGCTGTGTGTAATACCCTGCATGTGTGAGCACTCTCTGGCTACCCTGCTGTGTAATACCCTGCATGTGTGAGCACTCTCTGGCTGTGTGTAATACCCTGCATGTGTGAGCACTCTCTGGCTGTGTGAATACCCTGCATGTGTGAATACCCTGCATGTGTGAGCACTCTGGCTGTGTAATACCCTGCATGTGTAATACCCTGCATGTGTGTAATACCCTGCATGTGTGAGCACTCTCTGGCTGTGTGTAATACCCTGCATGTGTGTAATACCCTGCATGTGTGAGCACTCTCTGGCTGTGTGTAATACCCTGCATGTGTGTAATACCCTGCATGTGTGAGCACTCTCTGGCTGTGTAATACCCTGCATGTGTAATACCCTGCATGTGTGAGCACTCTCTGGCTGTGTGTAATACCCTGCATGTGTGTAATACCCTGCATGTGTGAGCACTCTCTGGCTGTGTGTAATACCCTGCATGTGTGAGCACCCTGCATGTGTGAGCACCCTGGCTGTGTGTAATACCCTGCATGTGTGAGCACTCTCTGGCTGTGTGTAATACCCTGCATGTGTGAGCACTCTCTGGCTGTGTGTAATACCCTGCATGTGTGAGCACCTCTGGCTGTGTGTAATACCCTGCATGTGTGTAATACCCTGCATGTGTGAGCACTCTCTGGCTGTGTGTAATACCCTGCATGTGTGAGCACTCTGGCTGTGTGTAATACCCTGCATGTGTGAGCACTCTCTGGCTGTGTGTAATACCCTGCATGTGTGTAATACCCTGCATGTGTGTAATACCCTGCATGTGTGAGCACTCTGGCTGTGTGTAATACCCTGCATGTGTGAGCACTCTCTGGCTGTGTGTAATACCCTGCATGTGTGTAATACCCTGCATGTGTGAGCACTCTCTGGCTGTGTGTAATACCCTGCATGTGTGAGCACTCTCTGGCTGTGTGTAATACCCTGCATGTGTGTAATACCCTGCATGTGTGAGCACTCTCTGGCTGTGTGTAATACCCTGCATGTGTGTAATACCCTGCATGTGTGAGCACTCTCTGGCTGTGTGTAATACCCTGCATGTGTAATACCCTGCATGTGTGAGCACTCTCTGGCTGTGTGTAATACCCTGCATGTGTGAGCACTCTCTGGCTGTGTGTAATACCCTGCATGTGTGTAATACCCTGCATGTGTGAGCACTCTCTGGCTGTGTGTAATACCCTGCATGTGTGAGCACTCTCTGGCTGTGTGTAATACCCTGCATGTGTGTAATACCCTGCATGTGTGAGCACTCTCTGGCTGTGTGTAATACCCTGCATGTGTGTAATACCCTGCATGTGTGAGCACTCTCTGGCTGTGTGTAATACCCTGCATGTGTGTAATACCCTGCATGTGTGAGCACTCTCTGGCTGTGTGTAATACCCTGCATGTGTGAGCACCTCTGGCTGTGTGTAATACCCTGCATGTGTGTAATACCCTGCATGTGTGAGCACTCTGGCTGTGTGTAATACCCTGCATGTGTGTAATACCCTGCATGTGTGTAATACCCTGCATGTGTGAGCACTCTCTGGCTGTGTGTAATACCCTGCATGTTTGTAATACTCTGCATGTGTGAGCACTCTCTGGCTGTGTGTAATACCCTGCATGTGTGTAATACCCTGCATGTGTGAGCACTCTCTGGCTTGTGTAATACCCTGCATGTGTGTAATACCCTGCATGTGTGAGCACCCTGCATGTGTGTAATACCCTGCATGTGTGAGCACTCTGGCTGTGTGTAATACCCTGCATGTGTGTAATACCCGCATGTGTGAGCACTCTCTGGCTGTGTGTAATACCCTGCATGTGTGTAATACCCCGCATGTGTGAGCACTCTCTGGCTGTGTGTAATACCCTGCATGTGTGTAATACCCTGCATGTGTGAGCACTCTGGCTGTGTGTAATACCCTGCATGTGTGAGCACCTCTGGCTGTGTGTAATACCCTGCATGTGTAATACCCTGCATGTGTGAGCACTCTGGCTGTGTAATACCCTGCATGTGTGTAATACCCCGCATGTGTGAGCACTCTCTGGCTGTGTGTAATACCCTGCATGTGTGTAATACCCTGCATGTGTGAGCACTCTCTGGCTGTGTGTAATACCCTGCATGTGTGAGCACCTCTGGCTGTGTGTAATACCCTGCATGTGTGTAATACCCTGCATGTGTGAGCACTCTCTGGCTGTGTGTAATACCCTGCATGTGTGAGCACTCTCTGGCTGTGTGTAATACCCTGCATGTGTGAGCACTCTGGCTGTGTAATACCTGCATGTGTAATACCCTGCATGTGTGAGCACCTCTGGCTGTGTGTAATACCCTGCATGTGTGAGCACTCTCTGGCTGTGTGTAATACCCTGCATGTGTGTAATACCCTGCATGTGTGAGCACTCTGATTGCATGTAATACCCTGCATGTGTGTCATACCCTGCATGTGTGAGCACCTCTGGCTGTGTGTCATACCCTGCATGTGTGTAATACCCTGCATGTGTGAGCACTCTCTGGCTGTGTGTAATACCCTGCATGTGTGTAATACCCTGCATGTGTGAGCACTCCTGGCTGTGTGTAATACCCTGCATGTGTGAGCACTCTGGCTGTGTGTAATACCCTGCATGTGTGTAATACCCTGCATGTGTGAGCACTCTCTGGCTGTGTGTAATACCCTGCATGTGTGTCATACCCTGCATGTGTGAGCACTCTCTGGCTGTGTGCATACCCTGCATGTGTGTAATACCCTGCATGTGTGAGCACTCTCTGGCTGTGTGTAATACCCTGCATGTGTGTAATACCCTGCATGTGTGAGCACTCTCTGGCTGTGTGTAATACCCTGCATGTGTGAGCACTCTCTGGCTGTGTGTAATACCCTGCATGTGTGTAATACCCTGCATGTGTGAGCACTCTGGCTGTGTGTAATACCCTGCATGTGTGTAATACCCTGCATGTGTGAGCACTCTCTGGCTGTGTGTAATACCCTGCATGTGTGTAATACCCTGCATGTGTGAGCACTCTCTGGCTGTGTGTAATACCCTGCATGTGTGAGCACTCTCTGGCTGTGTGTAATACCCTGCATGTGTGTAATACCCTGCATGTGTGAGCACCTCTGGCTGTGTGTAATACCCTGCATGTGTGTAATACCCTGCATGTGTGAGCACTCTCTGGCTGTGTGTAATACCCTGCATGTGTGTAATACCCTGCATGTGTGAGCACTCTCTGGCTGTGTGTAATACCCTGCATGTGTGAGCACTCTCTGGCTGTGTGTAATACCCTGCATGTGTGTAATACCCTGCATGTGTGAGCACTCTCTGGCTGTGTGTAATACCCTGCATGTGTGAGCACTCTCTGGCTGTGTGTAATACCCTGCATGTGTGTAATACCCTGCATGTGTGAGCACTCTCTGGCTGTGTGTAATACCCTGCATGTGTGTAATACCCTGCATGTGTGAGCACTCTCTGGCTGTGTGTAATACCCTGCATGTGTGAGCACTCTCTGGCTGTGTGTAATACCCTGCATGTGTGTAATACCCTGCATGTGTGAGCACTCTCTGGCTGTGTGTAATACCCTGCATGTGTGTAATACCCTGCATGTGTGAGCACTCTCTGGCTGTGTGTAATACCCTGCATGTGTGAACCCTGCTGTGTGAATACCCTGCATGTGTGTAATACTCTGCATGTGTGAGCACTCTCTGGCTGTGTGTAATACCCTGCATGTGTGTAATACCCTGCATGTGTGAGCACTCTCTGGCTGTGTGTAATACCCTGCATGTGTGTAATACCCTGCATGTGTGTAATACCCTGCATGTGTGAGCACTCTCTGGCTGTGTGTAATACCCTGCATGTGTGTAATACCCTGCATGTGTGAGCACTCTCTGGCTGTGTGTAATACCCTGCATGTGTGTAATACCCTGCATGTGTGAGCACTCTCTGGCTGTGTGTAATACCCTGCATGTGTGTAATACCCTGCATGTGTGAGCACTCTCTGGCTGTGTGTAATACCCTGCATGTGTGAGCACTCTCTGGCTGTGTGTAATACCCTGCATGTGTGTAATACCCTGCATGTGTGAGCACTCTCTGGCTGTGTGTAATACCCTGCATGTGTGTAATACCCTGCATGTGTGAGCACTCTCTGGCTGTGTGTAATACCCTGCATGTGTGTAATACCCTGCATGTGTGAGCACTCTCTGGCTGTGTGTAATACCCTGCATGTGTGAGCACTCTCTGGCTGTGTGTAATACCCTGCATGTGTGTAATACCCTGCATGTGTGAGCACTCTCTGGCTGTGTGTAATACCCTGCATGTGTGAGCACTCTCTGGCTGTGTGTAATACCCTGCATGTGTGTAATACCCTGCATGTGTGAGCACTCTCTGGCTGTGTGTAATACCCTGCATGTGTGTAATACCCTGCATGTGTGAGCACTCTCTGGCTGTGTGTAATACCCTGCATGTGTGTAATACCCTGCATGTGTGAGCACTCTCTGGCTGTGTGTAATACCCTGCATGTGTGAGCACTCTCTGGCTGTGTGTAATACCCTGCATGTGTGTAATACCCTGCATGTGTGAGCACTCTCTGGCTGTGTGTAATACCCTGCATGTGTGTAATACCCTGCATGTGTGTAATACCCTGCATGTGTGAGCACTCTCTGGCTGTGTGTAATACCCTGCATGTGTGTAATACTCTGCATGTGTGAGCACTCTCTGGCTGTGTGTAATACCCTGCATGTGTGTAATACCCTGCATGTGTGAGCACTCTCTGGCTGTGTGTAATACCCTGCATGTGTGTAATACCCTGCATGTGTGAGCACTCTCTGGCTGTGTGTAATACCCTGCATGTGTGTAATACCCTGCATGTGTGAGCACTCTCTGGCTGTGTGTAATACCCTGCATGTGTGTAATACCCTGCATGTGTGAGCACTCTCTGGCTGTGTGTAATACCCTGCATGTGTGTAATACCCTGCATGTGTGAGCACTCTCTGGCTGTGTGTAATACCCTGCATGTGTGAGCACTCTGGCTGTGTGTAATACCCTGCATGTGTGAGCACTCTCTGGCTGTGTGTAATACCCTGCATGTGTGTAATACCCTGCATGTGTGTAATACCCTGCATGTGTGAGCACTCTGGCTGTGTGTAATACCCTGCATGTGTGAGCACTCTCTGGCTGTGTGTAATACCCTGCATGTGTGTAATACCCTGCATTTGTGTAATACCCTGCATGTGTGTAATACCCTGCATGTGTGAGCACTCTGGCTGTGTGTAATACCCTGCATGTGTGAGCACTCTCTGGCTGTGTGTAATACCCTGCATGTGTGAGCACTCTCTGGCTGTGTGTCATACCCTGCATGTGTGAGCACTCTCTGGCTGTGTGTAATACCCTGCATGTGTGAGCACTCTCTGGCTACCCTGCGTGTAATACCCTGCATGTGTGAGCACTCTCTGGCTGTGTGTAATACCCTGCATGTGTGAGCACTCTCTGGCTGTGTGTAATACCCTGCATGTGTGAGCACTCTCTGGCTGTGTGTCATACCCTGCATGTGTGAGCACTCTCTGGCTACCCTGCGTGTAATACCCTGCATGTGTGAGCACTCTCTGGCTGTGTGTAATACCCTGCATGTGTGAGCACTCTCTGGCTACCCTGCGTGTAATACCCTGCATGTGTGAGCACTCTCTGTACCAATGGAGTACAATGTACAGACAGTCCCACTGGTTGCTTTTCTCTTTGACAAACTATGAGTGTTGTTTTGAGCTGTCTTGCCTGAGTAGCATTTTAAGGAGGAGGAAGTGGTGTTTCCCTTTCAAGAACGAAATGTAACCATTGCCAAAATGGGAATTTACCTCCTAAAGACCCCTGAACTGAACACTTTCTACCAAAGCTGCTCTTTGAGCCTGTGATGGTCGTGACCCCACCCCCGAGGGATCAACAGCACTGCAGTTACAAGCCTCTGTGCCATTCCTTTCAAAATTGACCTAATCGGAGAGCCTTGTTCAGATAAGTACATTGTTGCTTCTATCTGCATATTTAGCATTTTTGCTTTACACAAATTATATGTGGTATTTAAACTAATCGCTGAAATAGTTTACTAATTACAGCCTGTAGTTAGTTATGTCTCGGACAACGCTCCCGGGAATGTAGCCCCGGCAGGAAACCATCCCGATGATCTTCCTCATCCTCCTCCAGCAGTCTGTCCTTCCCCCTCCTCCGCAGAAGAGGAACAAGTGTCGCTGTTCCAGGCGATCAGCAGATTCAGAACAGATGGAAAAGATCTAGGCCGCTGTTTTCCACCAAGGAACTGTTCTCGCTGAATTACTGCGTGAACGTTCGGCACCACCTGCCCTGGCTGTCCTCTTGGGGCACCATGGGGCCCCGAGCACAGATTGGACACAGGTCGCCTTTGAGGAGGTGGGTGAACAAGAGCTGGTGTTCCCCGATAGCACGTCCCCTGCGGTTCAGCTCTCCCAATCGACAGAGCTTACACTGCTAATCCAAGAGGGTCACTGCAAGATTGCAAGTGCCCTGACCTACAGCAGGGTAAACAGGGCAATCGATTTTCAACGAGGAGCCTACCTCCTCTCCCATATTTCCCAGTTTACCTGGATTTTCTCTTTGAAATCCAGTCTTCCTAGGACTGTTTCCAGATCGATAGATGCCCTATATGGGGTGCATGATCCAGAGAAGCTGGGCCTGGCCCACTTTCTGCCGATTTTTGAGGCTTCTATTGCCGCCTTGGTGCAGTCGGCTAATTTTGGTGCGCCTATCCAAGGACGCTGCCTGCCCTACAAGCAGTGCCCGGTCTGTGATCCTCAAGAGAGCCTATTCAGCCAGTCCGTTCACCGCATGACTAGGGAACTACAATAGCATCCTGGTAGCCTGCCATTCGCATTTGCTGCGTTCCCTCTCTGAGAACCACAGGCCCTCACCACAACAGCTGGATGAGCTGTGCCTGGTTAACAAACACCTACTCTGTGTGTCCAAGCTCAGCGGACAGGCTGCAAGTAGAAACCAGGCTGCACTGGTAGCTGCAGGCAGGCAGCTTTGGCTTTCCCAGGCACGTGTCTGGCACTGACTGGGACAAAGCAGAGCTGTTGGACGCCCCGATCACTCCAAGGCATACTTTTGGTCCCACGGTGGACGATATGCTGCAGCGCTCTCATCGCGTGGGAATCAAAGCAACCATCTCCAGTATATAAACCAGCAGCCTCAAAGACTGGCAGCAGGGTTTTTCAGCCCACGTTGAACTGTGACCGCCTATTGACTCTGTCCCACCACTGTCTGAAGGCACTCTTCATGGAAACAGCCGACCCATCTATGCCTAGGTGTGATGCTGGGCAGTGGCACCAGAAGAGAGGTAACCACAGATGGCCTGGGGCGCTGGGTGGAATGGCCAGGGTGCGCAAGGTGTGTGGAAACCCTCCTTGGCAGGGTCTCCACATCAATGTTTTATAGCTGCAGGCAGTTTACCTGGCGTAGCAGAATTTTTTGCAGGAGGTTTGAGGGAGACGTGCTTCTCAGTACAGATAACTCCGATCACAACATGGTCTCATTTGAAGTGCTTTTTAAAACCTCAAAAGCAATGACTAAAGCTAAGGTTTACAATTTTAAAAGGCAAACTGAAGGAATGAAACAGACTAACAGAAGTAGATTGGAGTAAAATAGAGAAAACATCCACAGAGAAAGGATGGCTATTTTTCAAAAATGTACCAGAGGCGCAAAACAATTACACCTCAAAAGTAGACAAATCTAAATCTAAAATAAAGTGGTTTAATAGATCAATTAAAAAAAACATATTTAGAGAAAAAAGGCACTTTCACAGAGCGTTTAAAAGGGACCAAGAACAAAGTACACAGAAAGAGTACTTGGAACTGCAAACTCAAATCAAAAAGGAAGTTAGAAAGGCCAAGAGAGAGATAGAAATGAGAATTGCTAAGGGGGCTAAAACCAATTCCAAAAAGTTTTTCCAATTTTATAACAGCAAAAGAACATTCAAGGAGGAAGTAAAATGTCTGAGATACAAATGGCAAAATCGTAGATGAAGAGAAAAAAACAGCAAATATATGAAATGATTACTTTTCACAAGTTTTTACAAAGGAGGATATGGGCAATATGCCCCACATGTCGACCTGTTCATATGCAGTTTTAAATAACTTAGCATAACAGAGGCAGACGTATTAAAGGGACTAGGAGCTCTTAAAATAAACAAATCCCCTGGGCTGGATGAGATCCTCGCAGTCGGGGCTGGATTAACGCATAGGCAAACCAGGCATGTACCTTGGGCCCGAACTCAAGGGGGGGGGCCCGATTAACAGTTATGCGTTTTTCTTTTCGTTTTTTTTTAAATATATACAGATTTGTGCCTAAACTGGAAAGAACTTCACTCACTGACATTCAAACTGAGGCATGTGTTCCAAAATCAAATAGTTCTGACATGTGTTACGCAGATTTCTGTACCCAATAGAAATCTTTTTTTTTTTAAATTTAGTAGTTGCCAATTTAGTTTTTTTTGTTGTTGTTTTCTCCCCAATTTTATAGTGTCCATTTATTTTTGTTTAGCTCAGCTCACCGCTACCACCACCTCGTTGACTCTGGAGCGGCAAAGACGAGCACACGCTGTCCTTCGAAGCATGTGCAGTCAGCCAACCCCTTTTTTTTCACACTGCAGACTCACCATGCAGCCACCCAGAGCTACAGCATCAGAGGACAATGCAGCTTACAGGCAAGCCCGCAGGCTCCCGGCCAGACTACAGGGGTCGCTGGTGCACGGTGAGCTGAAAACACTCTGGCCGACCTAACCCTCACTCCCCCTGGGCGGCGCCGGCCAATTGTCGCCGCCCTGGGAGCTCCCGTCCTTGGTCAGCAAAAGAATAGCTTGGACTCGAACCAACGAAGTCCGAACTATAGTGAGTGCTTTTACTGTATGCGCCACTTGGGAGCCCCCCACATGATTCCTTGCCTGTGCAGATGCAGTTTTTCAAAGACCGGTGGACATGCACGCGCGATATTTCTGTGCCCGAGCCCCGCTGTGTTCTCAGGCACTGTCAATGAGCACTGCTGCAGCTTGCAACAAATATTGTAAATAAGAAAAAACTAATTATGTGGCAAAATAAAATAGCACATGTAACACCACTGATTTTTTAGATGTACAGTATGTTCAGCCTCCTGCGTTGCTCAATCCACGAAACCCAGCAGCTGTGCCCGCCGGGAATCATTAAGGGTATAGAAATGTACCATGTAACACCTAAACTTAGTTGTATGCCAAAACATTGATGATTTCTCTGCTCTGGATAAAAGGGTATTTTCTTTAATGAAGCGAATCAAACCCCATCCAATGAACAAAAAAATAAGGAAACATTATTGACGATTTTGCATGCAGTAAATTGTAACGTATTTGACTCCTCAAAGGTGTACTGGTGTGTTTGTTTATTACTATTTATTTTCGTGGACTATTGTGGAGCTACCGTTAGTGAACCAAAGTTTGAGCACCCGTCTATATATTACCTTTTCTCAGCTTCATATGGTGTTTCTTGTTTGTTTGAACTGTTGCCTTTTTATTCAATAAATCAGGAAAAGTCATTGTCGAGCTGTGCTGCAGGATTTAACGCAGGCTTCAGTTTTTTCTGGTTTTATACTGAAATTTATTTAGCACATCCCCTACAGTTAAATTTTCTAGGAATCTATGAAAAAGTCCTAGGAGTTTATGTTGACTCAGAAATGTCTTCATCTAGACAATGTGGGGAAGCTATAAAAAGGCCAACAAAATGCTCGGATATATTGTGAGAAGTGTTGAATTTAAATCAAGGGAAGTAATGTTAAAACTTTACAATGCATCAGTAAGACCTCATCTAGAATATTGTGTTCAGTTCTGGTCACCTCGCCACAAAAAGGATATTGCTGCTCTTGAAAGAGTGCAAAGAAGAGCGACCAGAATTATTCCGGGTTTAAAAGGCATGTCCTATGCAGACAGGCTAAAAGAATGGAATCTATTCAGTCTTGAACAAAGAAGACTACGCGGTGATCTGATTCAAGCATTCAAAATTCTAAAAGGTATCTAAGTCATTCATGTAGATTAGGAATAGCAGAGGACCTAATACTGATCCCTGTGGTACTCCACTGGTTACCTCCCTCCATTTTGAGGTTTCTCCTCTAAAACTTTCTGTTTTCTACATGTCAACCACTCCCTAATCCATGTGCATGCATTTCCTAATCCATGTGCATGCATTTCCTAATCCATGTGCATGCATTTCCTAATCCATGTGCATGCATTTCCTTGAATCCCTACTGTGTTCAGTTATTATTCTACTAGCTCCATGTTCTTCTTTTTATTATATTTTATTTCACCCACCCAGCCATAGTTATTTGTATTTCAAATCTGAAACAAATCGTTCTTTTTTAAAACCCAATGATCACACTCATGCTAAATCTGGGGTGGCTTGCAAAGGGGTTCCAGACCAAGGTATACAGTTTCAGAAAAGCCACACTGATAATGGGGCTTTATGTTGGGTGGTCTGCATGATATTTGGTTCCTGATTGTGGAATTATTATCTCCTGATTGTGGAAACTTTGAAGAGAAGAGACATGGCTTTGATAATTTCTGCTTTGCCTAAGTTGACGTACCATATAATTACCTTGCTGTAGCAACATTAAGTATTATGACAAAATTCAAACTAAATAAAATGTTAGTATAGTTAATGTGTACTTGATTTTTGTACTGTATACCAGGTATTTTATCATTACATATTTGTGAATAGTCATGCTTTAAATATGTTGTACTTTGGCCATTTTTATACCACAGTAAGCCTAAAAAAACCCACTTGATTTCCATTATCTTGAGCCCCCAAGCCCAGAAAACCACGTTAAACTTCAAACACATGGCAGACTCCAACTAAAGGCACCAAACCATAAAAATACCTTTCTACCCACTTCTGTAGAACTGTTTCTTATTACTGAGTACTGCTGGAATCCACTGAGAGATGAGGTGAACATTGCCGTATTCCTTCGAATTTAAGACGCCTTCGAATTTGACACAACCCAAATTTAACACCCTCAATTTGAGGAAAAAATAAAACATCAAATAAATATGCATTTACAAAGATACAACATCAGTTACACTGTGGTACTGTACAAAACTGACATGAAACAGCGTTGTTGTAGATTAACCACTGAGCTTGTTTGTTGTGCTGCGTACTATAGTGCTTAAGATGGTGTTTCCGTCGTACACACACCTCTCACTCACTTACAGCATCATGAATCCCGGCAACAGCAAGCATGATGCAACACTCCAACATCGGGAAACATGTAAGCCAGCAACCACAACCATCAGAACCTGTTTTTGTGAAGTGTGGTCCGTCCGGGGGTCTGATCAGCATTTCCGATCTGTCCAAGCCTGTTACAGGTATTCCTCGGGAAGCTAATGATGCTTCTTTGAAAATGGCTGCCTGCATGTCATGGATGATTCGTGATCAAGCTCCCTTATCGGACATTTGCAAAGCCCTTATGCAATGTATGTAACACTTTTTCACAGTCAATGCAATTCTATCTTTTCTGGTGGTGTACAGATAACCCTATTCATCCAGAATGGCCTGTGATCTCCCTTTGATGCTGTAACTGAGTTCTCTGTGACCTCCTCCGTCTCTCCCTTTCTAGCGTCCAGGCAGTCATGATGGGAGTCTGTTGTTTTCTACATGTGCTCTTCCAGTTTCCTTTAGCTTTTTTACAATGGGAAGGAGGGTGGGCTCGCAACTGGAGCCATTTTGTGAACTTTTTTCTTGGTTGCACGGACCCCCCCCACTTTACACATAATTGATGTAATTTACTAACTCATACTACCTAGAAGATGCACATTATAACACATTGTATAGCACTCTTTTAAATTGCCTGTTAGTCAGTTAGACCAAGTGCAGACTGCTGGCTGAACATGGAGACTCTTCCTCGTGATCTTACTCATGCCCACAGTGCTGCCCTGCTTTGCTTTGTAGCTGACAAGGTCTTCCTGCATTACTGCTTCTGCTTGCTTAGGATTGGATAGGAAGGACTTTTTATGCACACATCCTTCATACAACTAATATGAGAACGGTCACCATGGACACAGAGTTCCGAGACAATCAATATCTAGTCTCTAAAAGGGACTTTACCTCCTGCACCCCTCTCTTGTACTCTTGCTCTCCCTCTCTCGCTCTCTCGCTCTCTGTCCTCTCTCTCGTACTCTCTTTTGCTCTCGCTCCTGTCTCTCCTCTTTCCTCTCTCGCACTCTCTCTTGCTCTCTCGCCCCTGTCTCTCCTGTCTTCTCTCTCTCTGCCCCTCTCTCTCACTCTCTCTCTTGCTCTCTCTCCTCTCTGCCTATCCTCTCCTCTCTCTCTCTCTCTGCCCCTCTCTCTCACTCTCTTGCTCTCTCTTTTTCTCTCTCCTGTCTCCTCTCTCTCTCTGTCTGCCCCTTTCTCTCACTCTCTGTCTTGCTCTCTCCTCTCTCTCTCTCACACTCTCTCTCGCTCCTGTCTCTCCTCTCTCCTCTCTCTCTTGCTCTCTCTACAAACTGAATGAAATCCCCTGATTTATTTCCCCAAACCCTTCCTGCTTTAGTCCTCATGGTAATCCTGACCCCAGCTGTGGGATCCCTGTGGGGTTGTAAATCTGAGCTACTAAATCCTTATGTGGACTGCATTCAGAACCTAGACGCTCCAGGAAACCGGGGGGAGGGCAATTTGATCCCTAAGCTAACTTGTAACCATATCACACAGATTGAAATCAAGGTTTTTCTTTTTTTTTGAGGCAGACAAAACCACCAAATGTATTTTCATTAGCACTTCCTAGCCATTGCATAATCCCAGGTTCCTGTATCTGAATGCTGGTGTTTATTAATGTTCTGTGAGCAGGAATGGACAGCTCCATTGCTGATCATCTGCATGTGCTTTAACAGTCCTGCTGTTTACTGTGCACACTGGAGCCATTTAATAACTTTTCAGTCAGGACAATCTTGCGTTAAATAACCACCTTTATCATAATACAAAATCTTACAGATTCCAAAAACATTGAACCCAAACAGTGAGAAAAATAACAAGTCGAATAAATATAGTTGGAGTACAGCCTCATCCTTCAGAGCATGACAGTGGCACCTGCTAAAAACAAAAACAAATAATAAATGTATGTGACTAAAAATATTAGGCAGAGGAGCATCGTATACCCACCCAAAGGAAAAGAGAAAAAATAGGTGCACAGTGTTCATCCCGATGAACAAACCAGTTGTAAAATACAAAATAAAATCTGGAAATACATATAATGATGATCACCTACACCACCACACACATTTTGTTGAATACTAAAAAAAATATCAAAAATAGAAAATGGTGAGCGCCCCAAAAATAATGTCACATGATCTGATATCTAACGGTTTTGTGACTGGTGGGAAGAAAAAAAACCCTAAAAATCTCTGGGCCCTAGACCTTCAGCTGCCTCCACTCCAGGCCTGAAAAAAATACACCAACATAGTATAATTATACAGAATGGGTGGCATCATATAGCAACATGCAGTGTTACAAAGGGTATGGTAGGGTTGGATCCTGGAATACAGTCCTTCTTTATGATGCAGGTTCCAGGTGTTGGACAATGAGAATGTCTTTAATATGGTTCTTTATGTAAACCTCATAAGCTTTCTGATGACATGCGCAGGAATGTTTCACTGAGAGGCTGTGCTGCAGTTCCAAACCTGAAGGGATGGCATGAACAGTTCGATGCCTTTTCGTAGATCTTGGAGTCTTGCAGAAAACCAGGATCTGGAGACTGGCAGAATTAATGAGACCCATGTGAACAGTTCCTTCCCTTAATTTATCAGATTTGTTGAAGATTGAAAACACCCATTGAACTGCAGCAGGACCTGATAGGTTGCTAGAGGAAGCAGAAAAAAAGCAAATGCAATTAGTACAATATTGTACGCGCTTTAAATGTACAGAATACGTGACCTGAGATCCGATAATGGATCAAGGAACAGGTTTCGGTGGGGATTTTGCCATACTGGAGGAACCCACAATACTGTCTTTGTAACTTGACTAAAGTAACCATAATGTTTTGTTTTGTTTTGTTTTGTTTTATTTTTTATAGTCAGCAATAACCCCCGAATCAGCAGACCGCTTTTCCCCAGTGATTGTAAGCTGTCGAATGTTGACGCTTTTTAAAACGGTCCAGCCATCCCTGACTAACAGTGAAACTTTCCTCCCCTCCCAAAGCTTGATTTAAGTTCTTAGCCTTCTCACAGAGCAAAGGGCCACTGATAGGTATACCTTCCCCTCTCGTCTGTATAAACACTGACAGACAGCTTCATCAAGATTAGCGTCCTTGACTTGTTTCATGGTCTTCCGTGATGACGGCCCACTAGCAAAATCAGCTGAGTTAGTCGCACTGTATTTCAAAATCTCAGCATTGCGTTTAATGTCTGCTACCATGCTCTTTCCCAGACCGTAGTCATCTGCAGTGTTTTTGAGTGACTCTCCTTTTTTATTTTATCTTAAATCTGTACTTTAATTTGGTGAAGTTAGTACAACACATTTTCGTTTGCTTCCTGAGGGAGTTGCGCCTTTTCAGTGCTGCAAAATGGCTTCAACGTTCTTACAATGCAAAATGAAACCATTACAACAAAGTGCACAGGAACATTTACTATATTTGTGTGTGTGCGCTGTTGGCAGAAAGGTGGAAAGGGGTGGTTCAGTTAATACGGAGACCTGGTTAATGGGGGTTCAACTATTCTGAATAATAAAATACTATCCTGTACGTAAACATATTGCGTGTGATATATGGTGGTCATATAGGGTGTCCCATGAATCATGAACACATTTAATATGAATTCAGCACAACTGCACAAGATTCAATAATAGTCAAATACTAATTTCAACACGTCATAAAACGCTGATTAACACTCATTACTTAACTTTTTTTTTAGGTTATTGGAAAAATAAATGTGCTCCACATTCGTGGGACACCCTGTATATGACGTGTCTACTGATGTAACACTAAAGGGCTTATCAATTAACAGTGTTTACTTGAACTTTATTTAACATCTTTCTTATTACATATGCAGTACAGCACATATCATTTTTTTCTTGAACTAAAATTGGCAGATAAACACTTTTTTGAGGTATAATTTAGCACATATAGATATTCAGTTTCCAATCGCCAGATAAGACACTTGCTAATTCCCCTTCAATTTCATGAATGTAACCCTTGATCCAGGTGCTGTTGATCTGTTGTGTGCTTTTAGGAATTTGCACATCATTATTCGGCCAGTTACCGATCTCTTTCTGCTTTATTGGTGGTACATAAATCATCGATGTAGGGCAGCAGTGTGGAGTAGTGGTTAGGGCTCTGGACTCTTGACCGGAGGGTCATGGGTTCAATCCCAAGTGGGGGAGCATTGCTGCTGTACCCTTGAGCAAGATACTTTACCTAGATTGCTCCAGTAAAAACCCAACTGTATAAATGGGTAATTGTATGTAAAAAATAATGTGATATCTTGTAACAATTGCCCTGGATAAGGGTGTCTGCTAAGAAACAAATAATAAAATAAATAATAATGATTTACTCCATGTATCAGAGGCTGCGGCAGCCACAACAGTAGCTTGCACACCAAGCCTCGTTTTCAAATCCAACATGGCCGCTGCGCGAATAAAGTCCATTGGCTGGAATTCTCCCACAACTTGAGTTGGTAAAAAAGAGGCGTTTCCGAGTTACTATGTGAGTTGCACAGAGTTAAGCTCAAGACATGAATTTGCTGCAGACCATGTTAGTGAATTTGTGGACGAGTTACAGGATAAATCCATCTAGATGTTCTTACGCATTTGTTTCACATGTACCTGTGGCAGACTGGTACGCAGAACATTTGACCACCGTACTAAAATTGCAACACATGGAGGCACAAGCAGCGTTTGGAAAGACTAACTTGTAAAGTATGAATGTTGTGTTGTGATCCTATGTTATGTTAACAACGGTGAAAGCATCTACTTTCTTTTTTCTGAAATCCTGATGTGTGTGACTGCTCTCGCATTCGGCAACGCCCCGTGGGGAAAAGCTAAGCTGAAAATTCTGGAATTATTACTATTTTATTTTTTATTCACAAGCAAGGTGTCGCAGTCCTGAGTTTGGACTGATCTACGCTTGAAGAGTCGAAGCTATAATGTGAAGGTAAGGGACAACGTTGATATGACCATGCAACCAAACAAACGACAAGCTGTAAATTCAAAAGCAAGACTGCATTTGCAAAGTAGGTTTATATACTTAATAGGTTGATGGGAACTTGCCGGCAATTGACCTGTAGATTGACCAATGAATAAATGTGCTGTACTAGGAACTGCATTAATGATACTATAGATTTCCTGCCTGAAAACCCTTGCAAGTTTTTTAATAAACTCAATTCCCTAAATAATGTATATTAGCTGCTTGGAGAATATTGATTTTGCTCTTAGTTTTATATATTTTGGGAGAATTTTTTTCAACTATAAATTAATTTCTTCGGCTGTGACTGAAACCACTAAGGGTACTGTATCCTCAGTAGTGTGAGTGGCCCAAGCACTCAACCTATCAGAAAAGTAGTGAATATAAAACCCTTTTAACATACAAAAGCTACAATCCTTTAAATGCATAACTGGTAATACAATGCCTTATTTCTGGAAAGGGAGTACAAATCATATTAAATGTAGTCAATCTGACCACATGTGAGACTGGGTGTTCTGAACTGTACTTTTGCCTTGAAGCCTCTTGTGGCAAGTTTAAGAAGCCACCTCCCTTGGAAGGAGAGCTCCACAAGTTGAAGGCTGTGCTATAAATGGAATGCACTCCCAGCCAGGCAGAGCTTGAGATTCTGTCACTGCAGCACTAAGCAGCTTTCCTAAACCCAGCCACCAAGAAGCAGTCCCAGCCAGGCAGAGCTCGAGATACTGTCACTGCAGCACTAAGCAGCTTTCCTAAACCCAGCCACCAAGAAGCAGTCCCAGCCAGGCATAGCTCGAGATGCTGTCACTGCCGCAATAAGCAGCTTTCCTAAAACCAGGCACCAAGAAGCAGTCCCAGCCAGGCAGAGCTCGAGATGCTGTCACTGCAGCACTAAGCAGCTTTCTTAAACCCAGCCACCAAGAAGCAGTCCCAGCCAGGCAGAGCTCGAGATACTGTCACTGCAGCACTAAGCAGCTTTCCTAAACCCAGCCACCAAGAAGCAGTTCCAGCCAGGCAGAGCTCGAGATACTGTCACTGCAGCACTAAGCAGCTTTCCTAAACCCAGCCACCAAGAAGCAGTCCCAGCCAGGCAGAGCTCGAGGTGCTGTCACTGCAGCACTAAGCAGCTTTCTTAAACCCAGCCACCAAGAAGCAGTTCCAGCCAGGCAGAGCTCGAGGTGCTGTCACTGCAGCACTAAGCAGCTTTCCTAAACCCAGCCACCAAGAAGCAGTCCCAGCCAGGCAGAGCTCGAGGTGCTGTCACTGCAGCACTAAGCAGCTTTCCTAAACCCAGCCACCAAGAAGCAGTCCCAGCCAGGCAGAGCTCGAGATGCTGTCACTGCAGCACTAAGCAGCTTTCCTAAAACCAGGCACCAAGAAGCAGTCCCAGCCAGGCAGAGCTCGAGATGCTGTCACTGCAGCACTAAGCAGCTTTCTTAAACCCAGCCACCAAGAAGCAGTTCCAGCCAGGCAGGGGCTCGAGATGCTGTCACTGCAGCACTAAGCAGCTTTCCTAAACCCAGCCACCAAGAAGCAGTCCCAGCCAGGCAGAGCTCGAGATGCTGTCACTGCAGCACTAAGCTTTCCTAAACCCAGCCACCAAGATGCAGTTCCAGCCAGGCAGAGCTCGAGATGCTGTCACTGCAGCACTAAGCAGCTTTCCTAAACCCAGCCACCAAGAAGCAAATGACCTTGTTTGAAAACAAATTTGCAAAGGGGAAAGTATATTTTATTGTCTTTTTATACTGTCCCATTCAGAATAATTGTTGCATTAGCAAGAGTGCACTGCAGATCACAAAGAACTGACAGATATACTGTGCTCTACCTTTGGGCATATCCTGTGTTCTGCAATGCCAACATGAGCTTCTCTATGCTGCCCCACAGACTGATGGAAAGATTGAAATATGTTTGCAGGGCAGTATGGGGGGGGGAGCTCAATCTTTATCCCTATACAGCACTTGATCTCGTTTCTTTTAAAATAAATCAAACTATTAAGTGTATTTGTGATGTGAATAACTCCACTGAAGAGGCACAAGTTAAACAATTAAAGCCTCCATTGGCTCTAGTAAGTGTTTCTGACAGCTTGGGTTCCCAAACCATCTCTCTCTCTCTCTCTCTCTCTCTCTCTCTCTCTCTCTCTCTCTCTCTCTCTCTCTCTCTCTCTAGTGTTCTCTAAATTTCCAAAATCAATCGGCATCTCTGATCGTTAGCTCTATTTAGGAAGTTGGTGATATGTATACAAGTACATTTTTTGTCATTCGATGTGAATGTGTCTGTTTATATTTTAATGAAACACTAGAACTACTCACAGGAAATGTTCATTTCTATAACCACACCTGTAGAGGAGCCGGGTTGTTTTACATATTGGATAAAGCACTCACTCGAGGTGTGCGTGGTTGTCAGTTTGAGCCCAGCCTCCTCCACTCTGCTACAATGTGCTCAAGGCTGAATCTCTGGAAGTGGTTTTAATACATAGCCTAAAAGCTATGTCAGTCTGATGTATTTCCACATTGACTCTGATGACAGCATTGCTCCAGCAAAAGAACACAATGCTGCCAGTATTCCTAGCTTTGGACTCCAGAAGCTGCCTTTCTTTCTTGTCAACGTTTTGGCTTATTAAAATAAAGTAAAATAATGAAATATAACTCCATCCCTTCTTTTTATATGAGACTAAGGTTTCAGAATCTGTACATATTTTGTGCCTTAAGTAGTAGTCATAAAAGACTAACTTAAAAAAAAAAAAAGTTGAAGCATGAGTTATAGTATTTGGAGATTAAACCAGCAATTAAGGAATTTGCTATCCAAACATTATCACATGTTGGCTATGTGAATGATACTGAACAAAGAGCAACCCAACACAAACACATGATCTCAGGCTGGACGTAGGGGTGGCCTGAGGTTCAAACGAAATCTTTACCAATTTACAAATGGCACGGGGTCATTTAAAAATATCCATGTATATAGTGTAAGTGTTAAATATCCCTACGAGAAGTCAAATAACAGTTAATAGCTGTTAAAACATGAAACCGTGCAGCACATTTAAACAGTCAAATCTCAATGAGACTGGAGAGAAATATAAAAATTATAACTTTTTTTTATTTTTAAATTGTGACAAAACTGAGAACACACATCTATAGAACAAGGAGGGCTGTCTGAACCAGTGAAATACCCCCATTGAGGATTTTTTTAAAAAACTGGATAGGAACAGGTCCTCATATGGGGCATGTTGTCTGTATCCTCCTTTGTAAAAACTTGTGAAAATTAATAATTTAATATATTTGCTATTTTTTTCTCTTCGTCTATGGTTTTGCCATTTGTATCTCTTAGGCATTTAACCTCCTCTTTTGAATGTTCTCAAGCTGTTATAATATTGGAAATCCTTTTTGGAATTGGTTTTAGCCCCCTTAGCAATGCTCATTTCTGTCTCTCTCTCGGCCTTTCTAACTTCCTTTGTCGCTTGTGTTTGCAGTTATAAGTACTCGTTGTGTGTACTTTGTTCTTGGTCCCTTTAAATGCTCTGTAAAGTGCCTTTTTTCTCTGTATATCTTTTTAATTGATCTATTAAACCATTTTGGCAATTTTGTTTTAGATTTTGATTTGTCTACTTTTGGGATGTAATTGTTTTGCGTCTCTAGTACTACATTTTTAAAAAACAGCCATCCTTTTTACTCCAATCTACTTCTTTTAGTATCTGTTTCATACCTTCATAGTTTGACTTTCTAAAATTGTAAACCTTAGCTATAATCATTACTTTTTGGGTTTTAAAAAGCACTTCAAATGAGACTGAGTTGTGGTCTGAGTTTGTCAATGGTTCTCTGACCACTGTTTTAGTTATTCTGTCGTCGTTATTTGAAAAGATTAAATCAAGGCATGCTTCCCCTCTTGTCGGTGCCTTGACAAGTTGCGTTAGGAAGCAATCATTTGTCATTTCCACCATTTCAATTTCGTCTGTTGTGCTCCCCACCAGGTTTTCCAATTTTATATGGGGGAAGTTGAAATCCCCCATTAATATGGCTTCTCCTTTGCTGCATGCATTTCTAATGTCATTGTAAAACTGATTATTTTGCTCGGTGTCTGAATTTGGCGGTCTCGGATAACCAAGTTTCTGTAAAACCTATCACATCGTAGTTACTTGTTAGTGCAGCAGCTTCAAGTTCTACCATTTTGTTTCAGACACTTCTAGCATTTAGATAAGTACATTTAATGGCTATCTTACCTGGGTTGCCCTTGTTTTGATGTAGTCTCCCTTCTGTTTTTTTGTTGATTTCTTCCTCCTTCCTTTCTAGCTTAAATGCTTCTGAACCTCCTCAAGGATCCTTTCTCTGAGTAGATTGGTTCCTTTTTGCATTTAAGTGCAGTCTGTCCCGCCTGTATAGATAGTCCTTGTTGTAGAATGTGGTCCAGTGTTCAAGGAAGGTGAAGCCTTCCTGTGTGCACCATGATTTCAGCCATGCGTTTTAGATTTAATTATTTCCAGCTGTCCGTATGATCCTTTGCAAGGTGCCGGCAGTATCCCAGAAAATACCACAGTTTTGGTGTTGTCAGGGAGGGCTGTCTGAACCAGTGAAATACCCCCATTGAGTAAATGAGGAGTTAAACTGAACACCTCTCCAGGGAGGGCTGTCTGAACCAGTGAAATACCCCCATTGAGAATGCCAGCAGAACGATCTCATCATAGAGCTTAATGTCCATGTTTCAGGATTCCGTGGCTCTGTGGGTGGCACACATGGATTAGTCATTGCTTCAATGTCCACCTGGGATAACCTGAACATACTTGAAATACACCACTACCCGATACATTTCACTTTGGATTCAGAATCTTAGGAGATGTAAATTGACAACGGCAAGCCACCTCCAAACAGCAATCAGGCCGTTCATTTGTGATGTAACATTAACAGTTGAATTACAAATGGCGGTTTAAACAGACCTTGATAAATCTGGTAGGAGAGATGGCTTATTATAATCGTACAACATGACAATATAGACATGAGGAGATGCACACGTTACAGCACGTATTCCTATGTGTTATGAAAATCAAATTGTAAAAACAGTAGGTGTACATGCCATATAACAGTGAGGTCTGTTTCTTGTACACCAGAAACCAACACCAGTTCCATACATTTCAACACCATAGAGTGATGTGAGAATGGAATTACCTGGACTTGCATACTCTCAACAGCACATCTTCCAAGCTGGTGGTAATCATTGAGGATTGCCAACACAGTGTTGCCTGCAGAACAAATGCATGAGAAACATCACTCGTGCATACTTTGATTCAAGACACAGTTAATGAGGGAAACACCAAAGGAAAGCCTCGCCATATTCTGCACTGTGTACAGTAAAAGGGTAATGGCAAATCGCTCATAGGTTTCGCCTAATTTAGCTGTGGCCACAGTTTATTGCTCTGCTTTGCCAAAGTCTAAAATCCCAATAGGATAAGGAACTAATCTGCTACTAGTTTTATGTCTCTTGGCATTAAGCAACGCTTTCAAGTAATTTTTAAAATTAAAGGCAAGTTCTGTACAGTGCCATATGTATTCTGTACATTTTATTTTCCAATTACAATGTTATCCCTAGAGGTACAGAGTCTGGTCATTAAGTTTTCAGTATGAATTTAATTCTTTTTTTAAACACACATAGACACATTTAGGAAATGGGAACACTTATGCACTTGTATGTATGTATTTTTACCAGGAGGGTATCCCTAATGACTGGTCTCATTGAATGGGTTTGTGACAGGGTCCTCCTGCCCTCGTGTGGGTAACCGCTGATATACAAGAGAGAGAGACATGGAAGTTGGAGTTGAAACACCGGCACCAGCGCGCAGGATTTATTAACACAAAAGAAAGTAAACAAACAGGTCATTTGAAGCTATCAGCGATGGTAGCGCACAGTGGACAGATACAGGAGACTGTACAAAAGGTAAAATAAAACACAGTACAAAAACAATAAATAAAAGGTGCCACACAGGGCGAGCGCTAGCCTTACTGAACGAGGCGTCCCGCTCCAGGAACCTGCTACACT